>LNAC01000369.1:1938-167381 GCA_002007465.1 Ailurus styani | reverse complement strand
AAAAAAAAAATCTACAGATATCCGTATGGGTCCAAGAAAGGGAACATAAACACAGAGGGACAAGTCTGCCTAGTCAGAATTTGAGTTTTAAAATATTTCTAAATTTAACTCCAACATAGATGAATATTAGTAAAGCTAAAGCTTCTGAGGAAAGAAGACGTAATAGAAAGTACTCTTCAAGAGATACGTCGTCCCTGTTACGGGCAAAAGACAAGAATTTAGAATGTACAAGAAGATCCTGGAATAAGTCTACAATTACCTGGGTTTAGCTCCAAACATGAGACTTTCAAAACCCAGGGCTTCTATTTCTGGCCAAGTTAGAGGAACAAGTTCAAATGCTACTGGTAAATAGAGAAAGACAAGTACTTTGAGTGTACCTTTCATCAAACTCAAACAAGGTAATCGTCTCCCTTTGATAGTTTGGTAGACAAGTTCACCCATTTGGATGCAGCAAATTCAAATAACTTAAAACTGAACTAAATCAGGCCTATTTAGTTAGTCCCTGAAATGTGCTTTCAAAAATTATTCTTTTACCAACTCCTGAATGCACCCTGTACTCCTTCTTCCTCATAAATCACTCTGCATTATAACTCCTTTACACAGAGCTTCAGGCCCACGCAAGCTTCTTTTTTTACTTTCACTCAAAGCCAGAACTTATAAACAGGTTTCTTGCACCCTGCTTTGTAATCCCTTCCTCATTTTACACAACTACCGGAGCGACAGAGGCCAATGTGGTAGGAGGCTGCCATGGTAGGTGTATTGATAAAAGATGTCAGCGTCCTAGCTCCAACTGTGACACCTCTTTTCAATAGATAAACTTCTCACCACACTGAAACGTTCATTATGCCATTCAGAAGTAGAGGTCTAGTGTGACAATTTGCTGTAAAGCGCCTCCGTAATTATAAAGAGAAAATCAGTCACTTATTCTGCTGGGATTGTTCATAAGACTGACAGACATACTCAGTAAGGAGCGGAGAGCTTGCACCTGGTCAGGAAACTGCAAGATGAGACAACGGTTCCTCTGTTGCTAATAATTATGCCTTGGGTTTAATCATCAACTTCATGCCTGACAAAATGGAAGCCAGAGACTGGGAAATGAGGAAGCAATAGGTATTTAAATCATGGAACATTTTTCGTTCAATTAGTATGGTGATGAGGCGCTCCATTTGTTAGGGATTCTAGCTGATGCAGACAGTATTTTAAATTAAGGGTAGTTGAAATGACGGCAGCAGAGTTAGAGGAGTGACACACCACAATGAATATGTCAGTTCTCTATAGGCTGGAGATAGACTTTTGATGGTTTGAATCATAGCTCAGAAAGCTGAGATTGAATAAGAGAAAGTAATTTACTGCATAACCCATGTTCATAACAGTTTCTCCTCTTTTTAGCTAAAGCAAGGAGTAGAGTTAAGAAAAGACAGAAAGCCTGGAAGAGGGGAAATGGATGACTCTAGTCTGTAAATTCCATTTGCATATCATTAATCAATTTAGGCAGCTGGACGGTCTGGACCTATTACTTTGAATACCGTGTTAGCCAGCCCAGTTTATACTCATCTAATTGCTCCATTGTATAGAGAACATACCAGGAAATGATAGCATCGCTACTCTGGCTTTGAAGATGGCAACTCTAGAATTCTTTTTTTTTTTTCCCCCAACAAATTTCACAATAACACTCACCCACATCTCTCCCTGGGTGGCTGCTTCTTGATGTTGTATTTTGAATTAAAATTGCTCGTGAATGCTCCTCCATTTTTTCCCATCTCTCCTTTCCCACCATTTGCAAAACCTCATCCATGCTAAGAATCACGAATTTTCATTAATTTGTATAATGGCATGTGAAATTGCTGCAAGGAGGTGTTCTATGCCCACCCTGTTGTGAATATTAATGGTGGAATAGGCTTTTCCCAACAACTCAGGAAAAACTTGAGAGGTTCTATCTAAGACAGCCATGTTTATTGACACACAGTGGCAATGGAAAAGAAGCTTAATTAATTGAACAACTGGAAGATAACTATTCAGTTTATCATCTCAAGGCAGGAGATAAATAAGAAGACAAAAATAACTGTTGCTGAACGGAGGTAAAAGAGCCCATTCCAGTAACTACTCAATTAACTGCACGTGTATGATATGCTCTGTAGAATTTCCTGGGGCAAATTCTTAGTTGCAAGCCATGTTCTTGCTAGCCTAGTGGGCATACAGGCACTCCCTCCTATATTTATTGGCGTGGGCTCTAAGAATGCTGAAGAGTAATGTGAATATTAGGGGCACCTGGATGTCTCAGTGGGTTAAAGCCTCTGCCTTCCACTCAGGTCATGATCTCAGGGTCCTGGGATTGAGCCCCGAATTGGGCTCCCTGCTCAGCAGGAAGCCTGCTTCCTCCTCTCTCTCTCTGTCTGCCTCTCTGCCTACTTGTAATCTCTCTGTCGAATAAATAAATAAAATCTTTTTAAAAAAGGGTAATGTGAATATTAGTCCAAGAATTTGGTGGTGGTATATATATCTCTGTTCTCATTCCCATAGAACATATAAAGAGTGTGGGATGTGAAAAGAGCTGGGCTTCAGAAGACTAAGTTTCCACCATAACTAGCCATGTGATCTTGGGCACACCTCTTGGGGCTTCAGTTTTTTCATGAGTAAAATTTAAAAAGTGAATCACTGAAGTTCCTTCTAGTTCTAACATTACATGATTTCATGCCTTTTTTTAAGTTCATGTGTATTAAGTTCATGATGGGCCAGATGCCATCCTATGTGGCTCATAGGCATTCCCTTGTTTACTCCTCCCAACAGCCCTCAGAAGCAGGGGCTATTATCCACCGCATCATTCACCCCATTTACCGATGTGGATGCTGAGGCCTAGAGAGATAAAGTTAACAATCAAACTACAACCATGGAATCAAATATTATTTTTATGGAAAAAATATTCCTTATTATTTTAAAATCAATCAATACAGAAAAACACAAATAATAAAACAAAAGCAATCTTTACCATTTAGAAAAAATTATTAATATTACATGAACATTATTCCAAATGCCACCCTGTATACATATGTATCGAGTTGGAGCTGGATAGACAGGGGAAAGATAGAAAACATTCTATTTTACTTGATTCTAATAATGAAAAAAAGTGAAGCCAAAGAAATTACCAATCTTTAGGTACATCATCTGCTAGAGATATTATTTTCTGAAGAAACTCCCTAAGAGCCTCTTTAGAAGGAAGAAAGATTGTGAAAAACACTGAGACTGGAGTTTCACCTCCACATGTTTAACTTCAGATTCCAGTTTCAGACAGTAGTAACTAATTCTCTGCCATGAAAGGTGAGGAAAGTAGCACTTATGCCCATACTCTAATTTTCATTTGTTTTAATTTTTTTTTAAGCACCATCAAGATTTTTAACCTTCCCATTCTATTCTTATTCATAAACCCTGGGATTTCAGAATAACTCTATAACTCCAGGATTTGCAGTTTGGGTTCTAAATTCAAGTAGATTTATTGTTCACTTTTCTTTTTACCATGTAGCTTTTCCATTCCTGAGTACTTCTGTTTTGATACATGTCTTGGTTGGCTGGAATCTATTGTCAAGTAGATTTTTCAAGAAGGACTCAGAAATGCTGAATTCTCTAAATTCTTGTGTGCTTAGGAATTTCTACCTGATGCCTCTGTATACAGCAAACACTTGGCTAAAAATAGTATTCTTGGGTCATAGATAACTTTTTCCTCAGAATTCTGTAGACATTGCTTCCTTGTATCCTGATAGTGAAATTATGGGAAAGTCTGAATCCAACACAATTTTTCCCCTGTGGGTGACATTTTTTTCAGGCTTGTTGATTAAATTCTTCTTCTTATATTTTTATTATAATAACTCAACACAATATACCTCCATGCTGAATAATCTGCATCGCTTTGTCTTAGGGAAAAAAAGGGAAATTATATTATTCTGCAGATCCAGTTCTTTTTACATTTCAGGGATCTTTTTTTTTAAATTAGATCAAATCCTACAAAAGACACACATGAGACAGGGTCAGAACATGCCTCCAAAACATTCAGAGGGTACTAGATAGGTTTTTCCTAAAATAAAAATCTATAACCTTCTAACTAGAAAACCATTTCACTTTGTCTAAAACTAAATATTTTTCAGTGGTTTCCCTGGTGCTTAGCACTGTCTGGCACACAGTGGACACTCCATAAAAACTTGGTGAGCCAGAATACAAGATAACTACCATGGGGAGGGCAAGAGAGAGGCTAGGACTGAGAAGCAGGTTCTGGAAGGGGAGGTGAAAAGACTTCAGAGCTCCCACCATTAGTGACTCCAGCCAACACCACTTGGAGCAGAAGAACTGCCCCACTCAGCCCAACCAATGCATAGATCATAAGAAATTAAAAATTGATGTTGCTTTATGCTCCTAATTTGGGGGGTGGTTTGTATGCCAATGATAACTAGATTCTGACCCTCTTTAACCCCCTAGTGCCAGAGTAATAAATGTGAACTCATGTTTGAAGATTTGGCCAATGGATCTACTCTTTGTCAATTCTGCGTTCTTACTCTGCCCACTACAGCCCTATTTTCTCTTCTCCTTTCTGAAATTCCATAGTACTTTGTATTATAAACCATGTGCTTACTTCTTCCAAAGCTCTGGGCATCTGAGGGACAAGACCCTTGTCAAATTCATTTTTGCCTGTGCTTAGCACAGTATCTGGCACATTGAGACACTCAGTCATTGTTTACCAAATGATTGAACAAATGAAATGAGTGAGAAAATTTAATGGATGATAGCTTCATACCCTCTGGTTCCAAAATTACTCATGTAAGTTAGCCGTGCACAGGAAAGTCAACATAAGCAATCTCTCATACCATACTACAGTGAAATGATGAAAGATGGCAGACTACACAGAAGAGTTAAAGTGTCCAGAGATTACATCCCTCACTAGAAGGCACTGTTTGAATCAAAGCAAATCAATTAACAACCATGCACTAAGCAGAATCTGTGAAAATGCATAGGATTCAGGGAATCCCAAGCTTAGCCTATAGCCCTACTCTCCTAGCTCACACAACCTGGGCTGGACATGAGGGTGAGCAGACCTAAAATACTGAAGCAGCCAATATTGATCAAAAGCACCATTACTTCATTTTACAGAGGAGGCAGTTTAAGCCAGAGAGGCCAATTAGCTCAAGTCACACACCTGAAACAAGAAAGAGGCAGGATTCAAATGCATGCTGTCTGACATTCAGCCGGAGCAGTTTTATCTGGACAAAGCACAAAGCTGGGAGACGCCTGGAACACCCTCCAATCACAGAGCCAGGCAAGTGATGATGAAGACCACGTGTTTTAGCAAAGTGTCTTCCCAAATAACAGCAAAGTCCTTGTGACAATGTCAGCCATGGTTTAGCACACACCATTTTCCACCTCAGTGATGTAAATATTTTCTTAATATCTGGGCACTTCCAGTCCTTCTTTCCTTTCCATTTACCTTCCGCACCACCTCTAGCATTCTCTTCCTAAACACAAGTCTGAGCTGGTTACCCCCTACTTTAAATCCACAGCATAATGCCCAATTTCCTTTACACAGCACACAATGTCCTCCCCAACCCAACCCCAGCACTCTTCTCTTGTGTTCTCTCCAGTCAGTCTTCAGCACGCGTGACCAGATTACTCACCGTCTCCCGCAGAGCTGTGAGTTATTTTCAGTTTTCCGTGCCTTTAGATGTGCTGCTGCCTCTTCCCAGATGGCCCTTTTCTCCCCAGAAACATCCTTGAAGACTCTTCTCAAAGCTCACCTCCTTCCCAAAGCCCTTTTCCCCTCCCCAGCAGTCTCACACACTTGGGCACTCACACACTTTTACACTGCTCAATTACTACATATACGTTTTTACATATCTTTCTCCAAATCTCAAGGTCATATTTGTATCTTCCTTATTTCTGTCCTCAGCCCTAGCACCATTCCTGATAGTCACAAGGCCCTCCATGGATGCTTTCTGAAGGCCAAAGTACATTTTTTCCTCCTTCATACCCCTGGCTTGTGGGAGGAATACAGTGTCCACAGATTTCAGTGCATTCCCTTTCTTTTCTGTGGAAGACATGGTGGGTTTGAGTTCTTAGTAATCTTTCTCAAAAAAACCTTCATTTCTTCAGAAAGAGATAGTTCAGATCCCAAGGCTATTCCCTACAGCAGATGTCTAACATGCCATTGTGCTGCTGGTGTGTGCGAAAGCTGGAATGGATTAGATCCAATTGATTTTCCGGGATAAGTTCCACCATGTGGTCCAGACTTCCTGTTTCTCCCATTTGTTCTCATGACAGCTCCAGTGGGAAGCAGACTTGTGCCTTCGGGCTTCCTATATGCTTCCATCTTTGTCTGCAAGGCTATGCCTGTCCAATAGAGTGCACAGCAGTACTTTAAGGAACTCGAAGGCTTCCAGAGCCTTCCATTTTTCTCTTGCTCTGAAAGGTACATCTGATTAATTATATCATAAAATTCAAAGCTTCAAACACACTCAGAATTCAGTAATGAGGTACATGACACACCGCTCTTGTATTGCCTGTTTCCAAAGAGATTTCAGTGCCTTTACTTTTAATGGATTACTGTTTTGTCACATTACCAGCCTTGGATATATTTAAGGATCACCAAATAAACGCTTAATGGCATGAAGTCAGACATTCCTGTTATGACACTGCAGCCCAACTGGCAGGTGCAGCCAAGCTCACAGGGGATACTTCCTAAAGGCTACATTGCCCTGTGATGAGGACAACTACAAACAGCAGTGTGGGGAGTGGTCAAGAGAATTTCTGGCAGACAGACCTCTTCAGCCATGGAACAGGTGGACACAAAGTGCAGACTGTAAAGGCTTAACGCTGAAAGAGCAGAGACTTCCAAAAACATGTTTACTCATTTGCACTCTGGTATCTTCTGGGCATGTGCTAGGTTACAGAGCAAGGACTGTCAAAAAGTCAGGATAAGCCATCAGGGAATCAATAATGAATAGACAATTAAAATTCAGAGCGATAATTTCTACTAGACATCCAATATTAACTTTCTATACAAAGTGAGATAAAATGATACTTTTAAATAAGTTATTATTACAATCCACCCTCCCCCAAGCCAATAAGCTCATTCCCAAAGACACTTTGTGGCTAATCACTCACACCATTTTCATATTGCTGTTAACATCATAACATACTCTGCTAATATTAAATTATTTGACAACATGAATGGGAGTTTATTTACTCTGGATTAGCTCCATAGTTAATGAAAGTAAAGGCCAGTGAGACAACCAAATTACTGACCACTCAAAGGAACTGTCTTATTAGCTTATCAATCACATAAATTAGCATTCTTAGGATATAGCCAAATTAGCTTTCAGCTGGTGGTAGGACAGTACTGTGTAGCAAAAGCAAAGGCTTTAGAGAAAGACTTGTATGTAAACTCCAACATGTGACTTTAGGGGAGGTCATTGAAAGTGCTATGACTCAGTTTCCTCATACATAAAAGAAGAAAGGCATTAGTAGCTACCTTCTTGGGTCATTGTGAGGAAATTTATACAAAGTACATAGACCAAGGTCTGGGCTTAATAGATGGAATAAGCACTTAATAAATAGAATATCTGATTATTGTTATAAGAAGAAGGAGGAAATAAGTAAGAAAAAAATAAATAGAAAGTATAAAATAAACAAGTAGGGAAAAATTCCAAATATATCATTAATCAAGAATGAAATGAGTTCCACATCTAGCTAAGATGGAGTAACAGGAACCAAATTTACCTTCCCATCTGAAACAACCAAAACACTGACAAAATAAAGGAAACCCTGGGTTTTACAAACTGGATATCTGGTAATGAAAGAAACCACTCCCTGAAAGATGATGGGAAACAAATCAGGCATGACTTCCCCACCATACTGCCTTCAGAGTTGCCAGGCAGTGGCACAGAGAGGGAAATGCCAGCTAAGCCTGACAGACTCCCTGAATTGAGAGGGGGAACTTGGGAGACAGGATAAAAAAAAGCAGCTAGAGTTTGGGGATAGAGTATTAGAGAGGAGAGGGCCGTGTAGGGATCTGCAAGGGCCTCCTTGAGTATTTAGGAGACCATTGATCAGTGAGTGCACATGAGGAAACTAGGGGAATAAAACCACCCTAAAGGACTAGAACAGTCCTCAGGGTTCACATCAAGCCAGGAATAATGCTTGGTCTCACCAGCCAAATTGGAAAACCTCATAATTCACAGGGCACTGGATACAGTACTCAAAAGGATCATGCCACATCATGGACAAAGTCAGTCCTAGACTAAATGGTGATGCATCCAAAAATCTTAAAAACAAGGGATGCCTGGGTGGCTCAACTGGTTAAGTGTTTGCCTTTGGCTCGGGTCATGATCCCAGGGTTCTGGGATTGATTCTTAGAACAAAGTTTAATAACATTTATAGGAATGCAAAAACATATAGCAAGATATGGAAAATATAGGAAAAGCCCGAATGAAACTTCTAGTGATGAAAATTATAATATTTGAGATGAAAGATATGCTGGATTTGATCAAAATTAAATGTTTCAAAAGAAAAGATTAGTGAACTTGAAGACACAGCAATAGAAACTATTCAAAATAGAATTTGGGAAAAAGATTTTTAAGAAATGAGAAGAGCACTAGTGGGGCATGGGACAATTTCAAGAAACCTAATACAAGTGTAAATGGAGAAAGACCCCAAAGAGGAAATAGGAGGAGGGGAGTAAAGTAAGTAAATGACGGTTGAAAATTTTTCACACTTGATAAATACTATAAAACCTCAGATCCAAAAATCTCAATGAACCCCAGGCATAAGAAACATGAAGAAAATTACACAGAGGCACATCATAATCAAATTGCTCAAAACCAGAGATAAAGAAAAACTTTAGAATCAGCCTAAGAAAAAAGGCACAGTATGAGCAGAGAAACAAAAATAAGGATGACAGTATATTTCTCTTCAGAAACAATATAAATGATAAAAATTGTCAACATGTAAGTATGTATTCAGCAAGAATATCTTTTAAAAGTGAGGGCAAAATGAAGACTTATTCAGAGATACAAAGTCTGAAAGAATTCATCTTGCAGACCCGCACTACAAAAAAATGTTAAAGGGGTCCTTTAGACAGAGGGAAATACCAGAAGGAAATATGGTTCTACAAAAGGAATGAAGAACATTAAAAATGATTAATATATTAGTTGATATGTACTTTTTCTTAGCATTTAAAATTCCTTAAAAGGTAATTGATTATTTAAACAAAACTAATAACAATGTATTGTGGAGTTTATGTCATATGTAAAAGTAAAGTATACAACGACAGGACAAAAGCTAAAGAGGGAGAAACAAGTATACCATTGTAAAGTTCTTACACTCTATAAGAAGTTTGATATCATTCAAAGGTTGACTGTGATAACTTAATGATACATAGCATTAACCCTAAAGCAACCAAAAAGTTGTAACTAATAAACCAACAAAGGTGATAAAATGGTTTCCATAGTAAGAAATACTCAATCCAAAAAAATATTAAGAATCACATTAAATGTAAATGGTTGGAATACCTCAATTAAAAAACAGGTTTTCAGACTACACAGCAAAGCAAGACTGTACTCTATGCTGCCACAAGAAGTATATTCTATGAAGACACAACGGCTTAAAAGTAAAAGGATAGAAAAATGTGCTATAGTAATACTAACTTTTAAAAATCTGGAGTAACTATTAGTATCAGATAAAGTAGATTTCAGAGCAAAGAATGTACAAGGTATGTCATTTCATTATCATAAAAGGTCACAGGATATAACAATCCTTAACAATTATGCAACTAATAATGGAGTTTTAAAACTGAAAGAACTACAATGAGAAACAAAAATCCACAATTATGGCTAGAGATTTCAATACTTCATTGACATTTATAGAACACTCCACCCTATAACAACATAATACACATTCTCTTCCAGTGTACAGGAACATTAGCAAGATAGACTATAGAACAACTACCAATAAATTTTTAAAGATTAAAGTCACATAAAGTATGTCTTCTAACCAAATGGAATTAGATTAGAACTTAACAGCAATAAATATCAGTTAAAATACAAACAATATCATATTTGGTATGTGTGTGTAGACACACAGACACACAGATATGGCTATGCACGTTTAACAGATAACAGATCTAAAAGAGAAAGATGCAGAAAAGATGAAAATAAAAAAATGAAAGGCATATATTAGGTAAAAGATTTTATAGCTACTTTCACAAGTAATAAAGATACTTTAAAGTAAAAATCATTACTAGGATAAATAAAGTCTCTACAAAATGAAAATATTTTAATTCACCAAGAAGATAAGACAGTTGTAAACTTCATGCATATAAAGAGAAAATAGAAAAAAACCTCCTGGAAGTAATAAGCAATTATAGCAAAGCTTTAGAACACAAGGTTAGTATACAAATGTTAATTTGATATCCTATATACCAGGAATAAATAATTGGAATTTGAAGTTAAAAAACCCAATGTCCAATAGCAACTAATCTTTCTTGACATGTTTCTTGAGGGAAGGGAAACAAAAGCAAAAATAAACTGTTAGGACTTGATCAAAATAAAATCTTCTGCACAGCAAAGGAAACAATCAATAAAACTTAAAGACAGTCTATGGAATAGGAGAAGATATTTGCAAATGACATGTCTGATAAAGGGTTAGTATCTAAAATATATAAAGAATTTACAAAGTTCAACACCCAAATAGTTAATAATCCAATTAAAAAGTGGGCAGAAGACATGAATAGACATTTTTCCAAAGAGAACATACAAATGACCAACAGACACATGAAAAGATGCTCAACATGGTTGATTATCAGGGAAATACAAATCAAAACTATAATAAAATATCACTTCACAACTGTCAGAATGACCAAAATCAACAACATAAGAAACTACAGGTGTTGGCAAGATGTGGAGAAAGTGGAGCCCTCTTGCACTGTTGGTGGAAATGCAAACTGGTACGACCACTGTGGAAAACAGTATATGGAGGTTCAGCAACAAGTTAAAAATAGAACTGCCCGGGGCACCTGGGTGGCTCAGTGGGTTAAAGCCTCTGCCTTCGGCTCAGGTCATGATCTCAGGGTCCTGGGACTGACCCCCACACTGGGCTCTCTGCTCAGCAGGGAGCCTGCTTCCTCCTCTCTCTCTGCCTGCCTCTCTGCCTACTTGTAATCTCTGTCAAATAAATAAATAAAAATCTTAAAAAAAAAATAGAACTGCCCTACAATCCAGCAATTTCACTACTAGGTATTTCCCAAAGAATACAAAAATACTAATTCAAAGGGATACATGCACCTTGATATAGATAGCAGCATTATCTACAACAGCCAAACTGAAGAAACAGCTCAAATATCCATTGACTGCTGAATGGATAATGAAGGTGTGGTGTGTATGTGTTATTGGTCCAATAATTATTGGTCCAATTATTGTGTCCAATAATACAATGGAATATTACTCAGCCATAAAAAGGAATGAGATCTTGCCATTTGCAATGACATGGATGGAGCTAGACACTATTATGCTGAGTGAAATAAGTCAGTCAGAGAAAGATAAATACCATATGATTTCACCATATGTAGAATTTAAGAAACAAAACAAATGAGCAAAGGGAAAACAGAGAGAGGAAAGTAAACCAAGAAACAGACTCTTTTTTTTTTAAAGATTTTATTTATTTATTTGAGAGAGAATGAGATCAAGCCCAAGCAAGAGGAGGGGCAGAGGGAGAGGGAGAAGCATGCTCCCCACTGAGCAGAGAGCCCAACCTGGGGCTTGATCCCAGGACCCTGGGATTGTGACCTGAGCCGAAAGCAGATGCTTAACTGACTGAGCCACATAGGTCCCCCCAAGAAACAGACTCTTAACTATAGAGAACTAGCTGATGGTTTCCAGGGGGAGGTGGGTGAGGGGATGGGGTAAATAAGTGATGGGAACTAAGGATTGTGCTTCTGTGATGAGCATCAGGTGATGTACGCAAATGCTGAATCACTATATTGTACACCCAAAACTAATATTACACTGTATATTAACAAAGTAGAATTTAAGTTAAAACTTTCTAAAAAATTAAAATAAAAAACCCCACAATACTGCTTATTAGTACCAAAAAATGAAATATTAGAAATAAATCTAACAAAATATGTACAAGACCTATATGAGGAAAATTACCAAACTCTGATGAAAAATACACAGAACTCTAAGTAAATGGAAAGATATTCCATGTTCATGAATAAGAAGACTCAATATTGTTAGGATGTCAGTTCATCCCAACTTGATCTATATATTCAATGCAATTCCAATTAAAATCCTAGAAAGTTATTTTGTAGATATTTACAAGTTGATTCTAGAGGTTGTATGTAAAGGCAAAAGACCCAGAATCAGCCAACACAATATTGAAGGAGAAAACAAAGTTGGAGGACTGACACTACTCAACTTCTACTCAACTTCAACACTTAACTATTAAACTACACTAATTAAGACAGTGTGGTATTGGCAAAAGAATAGACAGATCAACAGAACAGAGAGCCCCAAAATAGAGCCACATAAATACAGTAAACTGATCTTTGATGAAGTAGCAAAGACAATACAATGGAGAAAAAAAATGTGTTTTTTTAAATAGAGCCATAACAACTGGACATCTACACCGCACTCCCCCACCAAAAGCTAGATGCTGACCTTACACCTTCTACAAAAATTAACTCAAAGTGAATCACAGAAAGGTAAAATGCAAGATGATAAAACTTCCAGAAGATAATGTAGGAGAAAATCTAGTGACCTTGAGTTTGATGGTAACTTTTTAGATATATCACCAACAGCACAATCCATGAAAAAAAATTAAGTTGGACTTTATTAAAATTAAAAACTTCTGTTCTGCAAAAGATACTTTTAAGAGAATAAAAAGACAAAGCTACAGAATGGGAAAAAATATTTACAAAACATATATCTGATAAAGGACTCTTACATACAAAGAACTCTTCAAACTAAACAATAAGAAAACAACCCTATTTAAAATGGGCAAAATATCTGTGCAGACAACTTACCAAAGACAACATACAGCAAATAGGTGCATGAAAAGATGCTCAATGTCTTGTGTCATTAGAAAACTGAAAATTTAAGCAACATGAGATACCACCACATAGCTATTAGAATGGCTAAAATTCAAAACACTGACAATACCAAACACTGGTGAGGATGTGGACCAACAAGAACTGTCATTCATTGCTGGTGGGGATGCAAAACAGTTAAGCCACTTCAAAGGATAGTTTGGCAGTCTATCACAAATAGTCATTTTATGATGCCACAATAATGTGCCTAGGTGTTTACCCAAATTAGTTAAAAGCTTGTATCTACACAAAAACAGGCACACAAATGTTTATAGCAGTTTTGTTCATAACAGCCTAAAACTGGAAATAACTAAAATATCCTTTGAAAATGCCTTGGGAAGGCATACACAAACCGTGGTACATCTAGACAACTGACTATAATTCAGTGATAAAAAGAAATGAGTCGGGGCGCCTGGCTAGGTCAGTTGGTGGAGCATGTGACTCCTGATCTTGGGATCTAAGCTCCATGCTAGGTGTAAAGATTACTTAAAAATAAAATCTTTAGGGGCACCTGGGTGGCTCAGTCACTTAAGTGTCTGCCTTCGGCTCAGGTCATGATCCCGGGGTCCTGGCATAGAGCCCCACATTTTTGCTCCTTGCTCAGTGTGGAGCCTGTTTTCCCCTCTCTCTCTCCCCCCTGCTCATGTTCTCACTCTCTTTCTCAAATAAATAAAATCTTTAAATAAATAAGTAAATAAATAAATATCTTAAAAAAAAGAAATGGGTTATCAAGATATAAAAAGACATAATGAAAGCTTAAATGCACATTGCTTAGTAAAAGCAGCCCATCTTAAAAGGCTTTATACTGCATGATTCCAAATATATGACCATTTATAAAAGATAAAACTATAGAAATAGACAAAAAAAAAGATCAGTGGTTGTTAGGAGTTTGAGGGGAGGGGGGATGGAATATATGCAGCATAGGGTATTTTGGGGACAGTAAAGCTACTGTGTGTGATACTGGAATGGTGCATACATGACTTTATAAGTTTGTCAAAACCCATAGAACCCATAGACAAAGGGTGATCCCTGAACAATGGGTTTTAAATTATGGACATTAGTTAATATAATACATCAATATTGGTTCATTAATTATACCAAATGTACCACTCTAATAAAAGATATTAATAGTAGGGGAAACTGTGAACAGGGTAGGAAGAAAGAGAGGGCATATAAGAACTCTCTGTAACATCTGCTCAATTTTCTATAAACCTAAAACTTCCCTAAAAATTAAAGTCTACTGTTTTAGAAAAAAATACAGCTTCAATATTCAGAAATAAACATTTCCAAATTTATAAGGAGAATCAATAAGTCAACCAACATACTGAAGAATTTTAACATACCTCTCCCAATAATTGATAAATTATACAGACAAAAATTCAGTAAGCATTTCCAAGATTTGACCCACAAAATTAACATGTTTTTTGGAACATACTTCAAACTTTACATTCAGCAATAAGAGAATTCTCAGACACTGAGACATTTATAAAAATTAATCTCATAGTAGTCCATAAAACAAGTGTTGAGGTATTTCAAAGTACTGATATCATTAGGATAATGTTAGGCTGAAAATCAGTAATCAAAGGATATCCACAAAAGCCTATGTGCCTGGAAATCTGAAAGCACACTTCTAAAAACTATCGGGTTGAAGGAAAAATAAAAATGAAAATTATGATAAAAGTAACAAAAATTGTACATGTCAAAAATTTTGAGCGCAACTAAAGCATTGCTTAGAAGATAAATTATGGTACTTAGGGTATTTGAGTTTTCTGTTAAAAAAGATGGAAGGCTGAAAATCAAAGAACTAAGTATCTAACTTAGGAAACATTTTAAGAAGAGAAAACTATAGAAGAAAGGAAAGAGGAATGAAGACAAAGTTACTAAATTGGAAACAGAAGATACCACTGAGACTCAGTAAAGTCAAAAGCTCACACTTTTCAAAAGACTAACACAAAAGACAACCCCCAGGCAATATAGATTAATGGGGGAGGGGCGGCAGAAGCAACAGAAGTAATGAAGGGATGCTAAGATGTTTAAAAGCTTATGAGAGAACCTACTTTGTGCAGAGTCAGTCCAGACGGTGACAATGAAGGCTTTGAGGCCCCAACCTACAAAGTGGCCATGGTGTTGGAATCACATTTCTGCCCCCAGCACTTGGATCAACACCCCACCCCCATACCCAGCAGGATTGTAATCCTCCCAGGACTTGAGGAAGGACAATCTGGCCATCCAGAGAGGCCAACAGACACAAACTGGAAAAGCGAGTGGGCTTAGAGGGGTCTATGACCAGTCAGCCTTTGGCTTTAGGGACCCCAGGTGGTGTCCACTGCTCATGATGTGCAGACATGGGGGTGCCTCCCAAATTGGAGCCTCTTACTCCACCCCCTGCCTATGATCTCTGCTTTGGTCAACATGATGATGATGTTTTCTTTGAAAACAACTAGACACCCCTCTAAAAGGCTTTCCCAAGATATATCATCTCTGCACCAGACCCATTCAGGCCTTGCACCAGTGCTTCCTGGTGCCCGCTACGGGTCAGGAACTGTGCTTCTGCATGGGGAACTGAACACTGAGGGGAATCAGGCTGTCGTGAGCCTTTCCCAGCTGAGATGAGGTGGTCCAGTTTGAGTCTTCAGGTAGCATTCAGTGACCTCCCCCATATCCAATCTCTCTAGAGTTAGATGGAGGGTAAGAGGAGGAGGGATCCAGAGACTCTGGAGAAGGAAGAAAAGAAACATCCAAGGCACAGCTATGTTGTTTCTGTTCTGGGTGCTTCTCTCTACAAGCTCAGTTAAGCCTCCCCACTGTGTGAGAGGTTACTACCCTCACTTGAAAAATGAGGATTCCAAGGGACAGTGAAGCTTGAGAATTTGCATGGGGGCACACTGCTGGTATATATCATAAAAATGATTTTAACTCTACTTTTCTGATCCCAAATCCTATTATATTTTCAATCACAAGGTCATCCACAAATCTCTCAGTCTCTCTTGGACAACTGCTGGACAGAGGTGGGAGACTTCCCATAGACAGAATGGTGGACCAGTTGTGTGTGCCTGCAGTGGGGGCTGAGTGTGACCAGGAGTATGCCCAGCCCCTGGGTCAGCAAAACTAATCAAAGCTGCCACAGCCCCTGCTCCAGGGAGGGAGCAGTTTCTGCCCAGGGACTGAAGAGCAGTCCCTAGTGCAGGGTTTCCATCCTAGCCTGAAGGAAGCAGAGGAGTAAACTGCCCCCACGGGGAGGGGCTTCCCATTTTGAGATGGGTGGATGAGAGTCAGAAAGGACAAAACCTGAGCTTAGTGAGGGCAGAGTCTCTAAGGCTTCACTTACTCTGAAACACTGGAGGCACCCAAATGGTGTCTAACCACTTAAGCTCACCCCTGTGAGCTCTGACCTCAGGGTTTTACCCCAGCCTCCCACCGGGCTTCCTCAGATCCCAACAGAACAGATTTTCTGGAATCATGCTGCGGCTGTAATGTAGGTTTCAGCCCCTGGGAGCTGCCCGGCCTTCGCTGACCCACCCTCCTCAGGGGTGCACTCTCCACCCAGACATCCGTCCACTGTGCAGTATCTAACAACTTCCAGTGCTCTCCATCGCCTTACCCTGGCCCAAACAGTTCAACTTCAGTAAAGTGAAAAGTCTAGCCAGAAAAAAAAAAAAAAAAAGCTTATGAGAGGAAATTATAAACATCTTTTCATCAATAAAATTGAAAATAGATGAAATGGACAAATTCCTAGAATGCGTCTTACTAAATCTGATCCAAGAAGAAAAAGAAAACATAAATAATTCTAGGACTACTAAAGTAATTAAATCAGTAGTTTGAAATCTTCCTACAAATATCAAGAAAGCGATTATCTCCAGGGTTGGGGGATGAGGGCGTTGGATGAAGGATAGTATACAAAAGGCTTCACATGTATTGCTAATGTTCTATTTCTTTTTTTTTTCTTTTTATGCTATGTCAGTCACCATACAGTACATCATTAGTTTCTGATGTAGTGTTGCAAGATTCATTGTTTATGAACCACACTCAGTGCTCCATGCAATATGTGCCCTCCTTCATACCCACCACCAGGCTCACCCATCCCACACTCCCTCCCCTCTAAAACCCTCAGTTTGTTTCCCAGAGTCCATAGTCTCTCATGGTTCGTCTCCCCCTCCGATTTCTCCCCCTTCACTTTTCCCTTCCTCCTCCTAATGTCCTCCATGCTATTCCTTGTGTTCCACAAATAAGTGAAACCATATGATAATTGACTTTCTCTGCTTGACTTATTTCACTTAGCATAATCTATTCTAAACTAGGTTTAAAATGTGGATGTTCATTTTATTATGAACCTTTATATTTTGCATATTTGTTAGACATATTATTTGGTCTGTATTTTATGTTTAAATATACATGCTAACTAAAGTAGTGCTTTAAATTGACCTTTCTGTAAACCAAGATAATTTGATATATATATTAGCCCCAGGAGTCTCTCCAAGGCAGATTCCAGCATTAGAAAGAGTAGAAAGGGCTCTTATGAAGAATTTACTATACAAAATTGAAACTGAAACTATGACACAATTGGAACTGCTGTGCCACATTAATAATATGGTTTTACACAGAAGTACATGCAAGTTTCCACGGGATGATTCCTCAGCAATGTTGCTGCACTTTGACGACTTCAATGTAGTGTTGGAAAACACCAATGAGTTTAACAGTCAAGAATATTTTGTGAAGTTCTGGGGCACCTGGGTGACTCAGTCAGTTAAGTGTCTGCCTTCAGCTCAGGTCATGATCTCGGGGTCCCGGGATTGAGCCCCACATCAGACTCCTTGCTCAGTAGGGAGTCTGCTTCTCCTTCTCTCTCTCTTTCTCAAATAAAATCTTTTTTTAAAAGAATATTTTGTGAAGTTCTTACCATATCCCAATTAAAATAGATATTAGCCCACAATAAATACTAAAACCAGTACCACACATGTGGGTTTTTCTGTATCGAGAAGTACAACTGCTGAGCCAAAGGAAATCTAAGTTTTCAACTTGATTAGATTTTGTGAAATTGCTCTCTGAAGTGTTTTTACCAATTTAAACTATCACTGAAGTGCATGAAAGTTCCTATTTCCTCACATCTCGAAAAGAGTTTGTCAGAGTATGTTTGCCACTCTGATAAGCATGAAATATTTCTATGTTTATTTTACTTGCCTTTTCAGATTCAGTGAGCTTCAGTATATTTTTAGATGTTTACTGCCTATACACAGTATGTGTGTGTACATGCACACTTAGTTAATTCTCATTATTGATAGTAGTTACAGCGATAAAGATACTGCAAACACTGAATTATCAAATATCGAACACCATTGCTACCAAGAGAAATACAGGGTCCATTTCCCATGTGCCTCTGGTCACAACATTTTCATCACTGATCAATACGTACAATACGTAATTTTGTATTGTGTATGTTTCTGTTTAAAGACAACTTATTTAATATATATTGTTGATTCATTAACATTGAGCTGTGGCCAAAACATTACACCTTATCCCTGAGCACACTGTCAAGTACAGCAGAGCCTTCTTGCTCTTAGGAACACTTAGGAACATTAGATACACTTCAGACTAAGCTCAGGGCCATTTTAAACACGAAATCATGAGCAAACAGCACAAAAAATATGCAAAATGTGGCAGTAATTAGACCATGGAAAGGATACTTACTGACAGTATGAGAATTGAAACAAAAGGAAGATCACCCTGTTTGGCCTCAGCTGGAAACCTGCTTTGAGCCACTCAAAATTTGTGCTGTTCTGCATACATCTGTGAGTGACCATCAGAGTGCTGTCAGTATTGATCTGGGGGATTACAAAGAAATTTTAACAAGTAGATGAATTCACAAATATGGAATCACAAATATGTACATATGTATGTATAATATATATGCATTTACACATGCATATATATATAATCTCATTATATATTTTATCAGTTGCCAACTTTGTATGCTGATGTTTATATTTTCCTAATTGGTACAAAATGTTGCTTAGTTTTTTGAAGCCTGCTGGATTTTCATGGAGAATGCACTGAATCTAGGGATCAGTTTAGGAATAACTGACACCTTAACAATATTGGCTCTTCTGACCTATCAACAGAGGATCTCTCCTTTTATTTGGTTCTATGATAGTTGCACTGAGCAATATTTTCTAGTTCTCATTGTATATTTCTGGTGTATCTTCTTAAAGATTTATCTTTAAACATTTGGTAGTTTTTGATGCAACTGTAAATGGTATTGTTTTTTAATCTGAATTTCAGCTTATTCATTGCTTATATATAGACATAGAATTGATTTTTGTATATTGATCTTGTATCCCACAATTTAATAAACTCATTTGTTAGTTCTAAGAGCTTTTTTGTAGATCCCAGGCATTTTTAATTTTATTTTTATTTTTTTATTTTTAAGATTGTATTTTTTTATTTGTCAGAGAGAGAGAGCACAAGCAGGCAGAGTGGCAGGCAGAGACAGAGGGAGATGCAGGCTCCTTGCTGAGCAAGGAGCCTGATGCGGGACTTGATCCCAGGATCCCAGGATCACGACCTGAGCCAAAGGCAGACTCTTAACCAACTGAGATGCCTAACCAACCCAGGAGTCCCCCCAGGCATTTTTAAGAATATTTTATTTATTTATTTGAGAGAGAGCGAGAGCATGAGCGGGTAGCAGGGCAGAGAGAGAGAGGGAGAAGCAGACTCCCTGTTGAGCAGGGAGCCTGAAGCCAGGCTCCATCCCTGAGCCAAAGGCACACACTTAACTGACTGAGTTACCCAGGCACCCTGATGCCAGGCATTTTTACATCATCAGTCTTGTCTGTGAATAAAGACAGGTTTACTTGTTCCTATCCACACAGTTGCCTTTTGCTTCTTTTCTTACCTTGTTGACAGGAATTGCATTCATTCCCTTGATCATGATATATTATACTTTTCATAAATTGTTATTCTAGTTGCCAATTCTTTTAGAATTTTTGCTCTTACATTCTTTACATCACATTATTAATATCTTCATCTGGACATGGTATTAAGGTAATGTTAGACTTATAGTTGAATTTTCATTTTGGGAGTATTTCCTGCTCTGAAATTTTCTGGAAGAATTTGTATATAATTGGTATTTTTTTTCTCCTTTAAATATTTGGCAGAATTCACCAATAAAGTCACCTGGGACTGAAGTTTTCTTTTTGGAAAGTTTTTAACTATGAATTCAATTTCCTTAATAGTTATAGGCTATTCAGTTTATCTATTATGTTTTATTTAAATTCCAGTGTAGTTAACATACAGTATTAGTTTCAAGTGTACAATACATTGATTCAATAATTCTATTATTAGATAATTTTATACATTACTCAATGCTCATTGAGACAAGTGTATTTTTTTTTTTTTTTGCCCCAGGGGTACAGGTCTGTGAATCATCAGGCTTACACCTTTCACAGCACTCACCATAGCACAAACCCTCCCCAATGTCCATAACCCATCCACCCTACCTTACCCTCGCACCCCCCAGTAACCCTCAGTTTGTTTTGTGAGATTGAGTCTCTTATGGTTGAGACAAGTGTATTCTTAATCCCCTTTACCTAGTTCACTCATCCTCCCACCCACCTCCCCTCTGGTAACCATCAATTTGCTCTCTTTGGTTAAGCGTCTGTTTTTGGTTTCTCTCTTTTTTATTTTGTTTGTTTTGTTTCTTAAATTCCACATATGAGTAAAATTTATTTCACTTAGCATACTTTGTAGGTCCATCCACATTGTTGCAAATGGCAAGATTGCATTCTTTTGTATGGATGAATAATATTGCACTGTGTGTCTGTCTACCTACCTATCAATCTTCTATACTACATCTATGCCACATCTCCTTTATCCGTTCATCTATCAATGGACATTTGGGCTGCTTTCATAATTTCACTATTACAAATAATGCTACAATAAACACAGGGGTGCATGTATCTTTCAAACTGGTGTTTTTGTCTTCTTTGGGTAAATACCCAGTAGTAGAATTATTGGATCATATGGTAGTTCTATTTTTAATTTTTTGAGGAACCTGCATACTGTTTCCCATAGTGGCTGCACCAGTTTGTGTTTCTTATGTTTTTATTTTAGTCATTCCGACAGAGATATCTGAGGTGGTATTTCATTGTGGTTTTGATTGGTATTTCTCTGATAATGAGTGATGTTGAGCATCATTTCATGTGTCTGTTGGCCATCTGTATGTCTTCTTTGGAGAAATGTCTGTTCATATCTTCTGCCCATTTTTTAATTGGATTATTCATTTTTGGGGTTGAGTTGCATACATTCTTTATATAGTTTGCATACTAATCATTGATCAGATATGTCATTTGCAAATATCTTCTCCCATTCATGGGGCTGTCCTTTAGTTTTGTGGCTTCTTTTCTTTGCCATGCAGAAGCATCTTATTTTGATGTAATCCCAAGAGTTTAATTTTGCTTTTATTTCCCTTGCCAGGAGACATACCTAGAGAACTGTTGCTGTGGCCATTGTCAGAAACGTTACTGCTGGATGTGAGGGCGATCTGGCTGCGACATCTGTCACCCCATTGATTGCCAGGGTTGATTCGGCTGATCTGGCTGCCTAGGCGGGTGTCCCCTTCCTCCCTCATTGCTCCATGTGCGTCCCTCCCGAAGCTGTGCGCTCGGTTGAAGAGGATGACCTTCCCCGATAGAGGAGAGGACCATTCTTCGGTCAAGGGTATACGAGTAGCTGCGCTCCCCTGCTAGAACCTCCAAACAAGCTCTCAAGAAACATTACTGCTTGTGCTCTCTCCTAGGATTTTTATAGTTTCAGGTCTCACATGTAGGTCCATTTTGAGTTTATTTTTTTGTCTGGTCTCAGGAAGTAGTCCAGTTTCATTTTTTTACATATAGCTGACCAATTTTCCCAACACCATTTGTTGAAGAGATTGTCTTTTCCCACTGCATCTTTTTGCCTCCCAAGATTAACTGACCATATAATCATGGGTTGATTTCTGGGCTCTCTATTCTGTCCCATGATCTATGTGTCTATTTTTGTGTCAGTACCATATTATTATGATTGCTACAGCTTTGTAGTATATTTTGAAATCTGGGATTCTAAAACCTCCAGTTTTGTTCTTCATTTTCAAAATTGCTTTGGCTATTCGAGGTCTTTTGGGCTCCATATAAACTTTAGGATTCTCTGTTCTAGCTCTGTGAAAAATGCTGCTCATGTTTAGATAGAAATATTTGGCAGAATTCACCAGTAAACTCATCCAGGACTAAAGTTTTCTTTGTGGAAAGTTTTTAACTATAAATTCAATTTCCTTAATAGGTAGATATAGGCTATTCGGCTTATCTATTTCAGTCCAGTTTTCTGCAATGAATCTCTTTGACTGTTGGGTGAAGCGTTTGGTTTCTGTTCTGTTAGTAGGCCAATCTGGGGCTGCTTTGGGCTTGAGTTGAGTGAGACCAGGTGTTGGTTAGAGGTGCAGTCTCACCACACTTTAGGAGAAAACAATGGTGGGGTATGCAGTGCCAGCAAGGCCCAAGCCAGTGTGAAGGGACCTGTAGCTGCCAGGGACCAAGGCAGACTGGTTGGAGGGGGTAGATACAGAGAAGCACGTTGGGGCAGATACATGATATTAGCAAGGTTTGGGCAGGTTAGCTATGGTCAGGGACCTGGAGCTAAGGCCTGGCTGGAAGAAGTATGTCTACAGGAGAATGTGTGAGCAGGGTACACTGTTAGCAAGTTAGGAAGAAACTGTTGACCTGGCACTGTTTCCAACAGATGTCCGTGTGTCTATGCTGTGGGATGGGGGAGGGAAACAGTGCCTGTCAGCCCTTTGTTCCTGGAGAAGTCTCCCAAAGATCCCTGCCCCTCTGGCACACACTCTGAGATTAGTACACAAATCTCCCTCCCAGGTACCCTAGGCATTTTTCAAACTACTGCCTCCTTGATGTATCTCCACAGTGCTATTTTAGTGCTACCTCTTTAAGGGTGGAGACTCAGTTTCCTTTTGCCCTCCAGGCTCTCCCATTAGCCTGCTGACTTTTAAAGTTCCCGGTTTTAAGTTCCACTGATTGTAAGAACTGGTGAAATTCAGCCGCTCTGGTTTTCAAAGCCAAATACTATGGCAATTCATCTTCCCTGTGCAGACTCTCTGGCGTGAGGGTCTGTTTCTCTCTCCACTCTGTGCCTGAAGCATCCCTTCCTCCTACAGACAATCTGATGGGATGGGTCTTTTTAGCTCCCAACCATGTCTCTGCCCTTCCTACCCTTTGACATATGGCTTCTTTTCTACCTTGCGCTGTGAAGAGCATATTCTGTCCATCTTTAAGTAATTTTCTGGGTTATTTATGCTGATGAGGCTGTTATTTGGTTGTATTCATGGGACAAGGTGAGCTTAGAGTTCTCCTACTCCACCATCTTCCCCAAGTTATCTATTTCTTCTTAAGAAAGCTTTGCTTGTTTGAGTCTTTTATGGAATTTATGCATTTCATTATTGGATAAAAATGTCATATTTCATTATCCAATCAAATTAATTAGCATGAAATTGTTCACAATATTCCATATTAACCTTCTAATATCTGTAGATATGTCAACTCTTTTATTCCCAATATTAGTAATCTGTGTCTTCCCTCCCTGATTACTATAGCTAGAGTTATCCATTTTCTTGATTGTTTCAATGAATTAACTTTCAGTTTCATCACTATTTTGTTTTCCATTTTATTGACTTCTTCCCTACTCTTTCCTTTCTTCTAATTACTTTAGGTCTCATCTCTTCTTCTTTTCTAATTTCTTAAGATTGAAGTTGATCTCATAGATTTGAGAGCTTTCTTCTTTTCCGATAAAGATGTTTAGTGCTAAAAATTCTCCTCCAAAAATTGATTCAATTTCAATTGTTATGACTTTTCTGTTATCCTACAAATTTGATATATGGTATTTTTATTTTCATTTAGTTTAAAATAGTTTCTAATTTCCTTTTAGATTTTGTCCTTGATTCATAACTTATTTAAATCTGTGCTATTTTGTTTCCAATATTTGGGGTTTTTTTCAGAGATTTTTCCATTATTAACTTCTAATTTATTTCCATAAATAAATTAGACAAAAATAAATTTATGTCAGGAAACATACTTTCTGTGACATATCTTTTTTAATTTATTGAGGCTTGTTTCAATAAACCTGTAAATGTTTCACATATGATCGGAAGGAATGTTACTTCAAAGTTTTAAATTTTTATCAGTGAAGTTTTTAATTGTATTTAAGTCATATAATCTTACTAAATGTTTTTTGTTTGCTTTCTTTATTTCTGATGCTGCTGTATTTAAATTTCCCTCTATAATTATGAATTTGTCCATATTTTCTTAAAATTCTGTTAATTTTTCTTTATGTATTAAAGTTTTGTTATTAGGCTCATACAAATTCACAACTTTATATCTTGTTGGAAATTGTTCTTTTGCCATCGTAAAGGGTGCTTCTTTATCATTATGCTTTTGTCTTTAATGTTACTCTGTTTGATATTAATATTACTAAACCAATATTCTATTTGTTAGTATTTGCCTGTTATATCTTTCTCTAGTTTTTATATTCAATTGTTCTATGTAGTTTTGTTTTAGTCATGTGTTTTATAAATAGCACTTGTTTGTTTTAATCAAATCTAATTGTCTTTTTCTTTAGAAAGCTTGAGTTTTATCTATTAACAATTATTATGATCATTTATATAGCTGTATTAATTTCTGTTTTGGAGCCTGTATCTTCAGTGTATCATGTTCCTTCCCTCCCTTTTTTTCCTTTCATTCCTTCTCTTAGATTGATAAAATGTTCTTCATTCTCCTTTTCCTTCTTTAATAGTTTATAATCTACACATTTCTTTTATTTTAGTAATTATTTTAATATTAAACTATGTATCATCCTTAAAAGTCAAAAGTAATTCAATATCTCCATCTCTCTAAACAAGGCGATGATCTTTGTGTGCATTGCCCATTGTGTCCTATCCTTTTCATCCTCTCTATATTTACTGTTTAAATTTTATTTCCAACAATCTTTTAAACAAATGAAAATGTTATTCTTAAATTGTCAGTATTTAATTTGGGTTACCAAAATATTTTTATCTCCTATTTTGCTCATTATTGTTTATGACATCCCATTTCTTTATTCTGGGTTTCCTTTTTTTCTTTATGGAATATATCCTTTAGTAGTTCAATAAGGATTTGTGGTGGGATGTATTTGGGGGTAGAGGGGAACAATGTGGTGCCTCACGATCCATCTTCTATTTCACTTAACATTTCTTTAATATTTATCTCTATTTCTCTGCTTTTTCTAGATAAATTCCTCAGTACTATTTTCAAAGTCAGTAATTCTCTTTGTTACCAATCTAGAATTTACTTCACTCATGGAATTTTTAATCTCAATTACTATACTTTTTTATTTCTGGTTTTTTTAATGAGTTTTTTTATATCAAATTGTCCTTGATTCATTGCTGCAAGTTTTTATTTCATAAAACTTTTATGGTTGTTATTCCTTCCTTTATTTCTGAGTAATTTAAACATACCTATTTTAAAGTTATTTTGGGATTGTTTAATTATTTTTGTTTCTTCAATAATTAATTCTTCTCCTAATTTTTAATTCATTGGTCAGCTTTTTTAAAGCAGATTTTATGGGGTGCCTGGGTGGCTCAGTGGTCTAAAGCCTCTGCCTTTGGCTCAGGTCATGATCCCAAGGTCCTGGGATGGAGGCCCGCATGGGGCTCCCTGCTCAGCAGGGAGCCTGCTTCCACCTCTGTCTCTGCCTGCCTCTCTGCCTGCTTGTGATCTCCCTCTCTCTGTCTGTCAAGTAAATAAAAAAATAAAAAAAATTTAAAAAAGCAGATTTTATGTGCTTTTTTATTTTCTTGGAGAAGATAGCATATTGTCTTCTCTCATCATTCACTCTCTTATTTCCAGTGGTTTTACAGGGCCCCCACCCAATTTCTGGGACACATGCCTGAGAACAGGTCTTATCCCAGCAAATGAGGGCTTCCATTCTGGGGCAATATCACAGATTTAGCCATTGAATCAGCAGATGTCCCGGCAAGAGTCAGTCTTCAATGCCTTTTCTCCTCTTCTAGCTACCACAGCTGCACAGCTTTATTTATACTGACTCTTTTAAACAAAAATCTTTCATATTGTCACTATTAAATTAAATATACAGATGCCATAGCTCAGTCAATAATACTTTCATGGGTGAAAAACCCCACTCTGACCCTGTTGTCACTCTGTGGAACTGACTGCCATCCATCTGCACATGGGGTGCTCTTGATCCTATCTACCCCACAGAGACCCAAGTTCTGGCCAATGCTGCATATGTCTAGATTCAGAATCTATTTGTCACTTCAACTCCTACTTATGGCTGGATGCTTCCATTTTGATTTCATCTACATAGATAGCTTATTCTTGAGCAGGGTATGTATGGAGTCTGTGTGTGTACATGTGTGTGTTTAAATATATCATTTTTGTGGAGCAATTTAAAACATGAGCTCATACCACCATACTGAAAAGAAGTACAGAGCAGAGTTACTCAATCTTTTATAGACTCTACTCTGTTTTGATATGTAGAAAAATCTTAGGTACACTACTTGTGTACATAAATCTTTCACACCACTTGAAATTTCAAAATTCTATAAATAAAACTTTAGGACTGCCTTGACAAGGAAGTTAAATTTTTCCCAGAGATTTTTTTTTAATTACATTTGCCACCACCACCCCCTTCCCAACTCCTATATTAACATCTCTCACAATTTAAAATCACTGTCCTAAAAGGAAACATACAACTCTGAAAAGATTAGCTTTGGAGTGCCTAGGTGGCTCAGTTGGTTAAGCGTCTGCCTTGGCTCAGGTCATGATCCCAGGGTCCTGAGATCAAGCCCCATGTCTGGCTCTCTGATCAGCAGGGAGCCTGCTTTTCCCTCTCCCTCTGCCTGCCGCTCCCCCTGCTTGTGCACTCTCTTTTTCCTTCTCTCTCACTCTGTCAAATAAATAAATAAAATCTTTTTTAAAAAAAGATTAGCTTCAGAAAACTTAGAGAAAGTGTTAACAATCAAGGAGACTGTGTGACTATGGCAGGCAGGGTTGCTTGGAAAAATCAAGTGAATTTACCTATACAGAGAGCATTCCTTTATTCCACAAACCAGGAATGGCAGTTGACAGACCTCTACAGCCAACACTCAAGTCTCAATTACCCTAGTCAGTTTATTCTCATAGTCTAATCATAGAAATAAACACTGCTTTGGTTTAAAAAAATGTTTTATTTCACAAACACTGTATGACAACATCTATAAAAAGCAAAATGGGGTGCCTAGGTGGCTCAGTCGTTAAGCGTCCGCCTTTGGCTTAGATCATGATCCCAGGGTCCGGGGATTGAGACCCGCATTGGGCTCCTGCTGGGCAGGAAGCCTGCTTCTCCCTCTCCCACTACCCCTGCTTATGTTCCCTCTCTCTTTGTCAAATAAATAAAATCTTTAAAAAAAATGGCAAAATAAAAGAACATCAAAACCCCAGTAGGTAAATAAAGAATAAGAACAGGTAGTTCTCATAAGAGGAAATGTAAGTTGGCCAAACATATACACATATGTTATCCTTGATATTAACCTAAGAAATAAAAATTAATGCACTATTTTGCATCTAGGAACATTTTTTTCAAAACTTAAAGCAGCTATTAAACTAGTATTTTCATACTTGCTGCTACATTGGAAATTCTTTGAAAAAAAACTCTTTGCAAAAACAATATACCAATATGTTTGGGGAGCTATAAAAATGGTTGTCCAACTCCTAGAAATTTATCTTAAGGAAACACCAGAAGAAAAAAACATATATACATGATGATGTTCACACAGCATTATTTACAATACTATAAGTAAATGGTGAAGAAGACAAACAGGCAGTAAGTTCCTCTAACATTTTTTTAAAAGATTTTATTTTTTTATTTGAGATAGAGAGAGAGCACATTCACACGAGTGGAGATTCGGGGCACAAGAGAGGGACAGAGGGAGAGGGAGAAGCAGACACACAGACTCCTTGCTGAGCAGGAAGCCTGACACAGGGCTCAAACCCAGGACTCCAAGATCATGACCTGAGCCAAAGGCAGATTTCCTAACCAACTGAGTCACCAGGTGCCCCTCCCCTAACATTTTTGAACAGCTTTATCAAGGTATAATCGATATATAATAAACTGCACATAAAGTGCATAATTTGATCAGTTTTGACATACGTATACACCCATGAAACCATCACCACAATCAAGGTAATAGACATAACCATTCCCCAGTATTTTTAAGTGGGCGAAAAACAATTAGAGCCAGATGCTAAATGGTGCTACCCAAGCCATCACCCTACCACCCCAGTTATTACCAGACTATCTGGGAAGGGAAAAGGAAGAGGTCACACTTGGAGTCAGTGTTCATGGTGAGGAGGTTCATCCCACTTTAGGGCCAGCATCTGGGCTGGAGATTTCTGAGGGTGGGATCTGCTGGAGCAGCTCATACAACAGTGAGAAAGGATCAGGGTGTAACATGCTGAAGTCAACCTTCCACCCTACTATCCTTTGTGGCCCTTGAAGGGTATAGAGAGAAAATGTCTCCATATGAAGGAGCTGAGGGATAAGAGAGAGGCAGGGATTATGGTGTCCAGTAGCCAAACGAGAAAATGATACAGGGGGTTGTAAGCCAAAGGCATGGCTTGAAAGGGATGCCTCTCTTCCATTCTAATAGGGTAACAGAAGGACCTCAGAGTGAAGCCAAACATAGAATGAGAAAAATCACATGACACAAAGAGATCATGTCAGCAGAGCCCCAGAATCCAATCAAAGTGACCAGTAATAAGATCAGGGTCGCTGACTACCCTGGCAGGTAACGGTACCTGGTACAGCCTCCTCCCTCTCTTCAAGCACCCCCTCCCCACCAAAACCAGTGGAGAAGGGTGGAAAGAAGGGTGGAGAAGGGTGGCAGAAGGGTGGAAAAAAAAAACATATCCCCTCCCCATGACATGTCCTGAAGGTCATGATCTAGTCAGGGAGGAAAAGGAGAAGAGATGAAATTGGGTTTCCAACTGAGCCAGAGAGAACTTTTTAATAATTATTAAAATTATTTAATTATTTAATGATTTTATTAAAACAATTAAAATAAATTAAAATAATTAGAAATTATTTAATAATTTGAATAATGATAAATGACAATTGCACGAAACATAAAATATCTAAGAACAAACTTGATTAAGGAGGTTAAAGACCCGTACTCCAAAAACCATAAAATACTGATGAAAGAAATTGAAGATGATATAAGCAAATGGAAAGATATTCTATGCTCATTCATTGAAAGAAATAATGTTTAAATGTCCACACCACCCAAAGCAATCTACAGATGCAATGTAATCCCTACCACAATACCAACAGCATTTTTCAAAGAACTAGGACAAATAATACTAAAATTTGGATGGTACCACAGAGGAACCTGAATAGCCAAAGCAATCATGAGAAAGAAAAACAAAGCTAGAGGTATCATTATCTCAGGTTTCAAGATATACCATAAAGCTGTAGTAATCAAAACAGTATGATACTGTCACCAAAAAAAAGACACATAGATCAAAAGAACAGAATACAGAGCCCAGAAATCAACCATACTTATGTGGTCAATTAATCTATGACAAAGGAGGCAAGAATACACAATGAGTAAAAGATAGTCACTTCAACAAATGCTTCTAGGAAAACTGACAACTATATGCAAAAGAATGAAACTGGGCCACTTTCTTACACCATACACACACT
Organism: Ailurus styani; assembly: GCA_002007465.1. NCBI lineage: Eukaryota > Metazoa > Chordata > Mammalia > Carnivora > Ailuridae > Ailurus > Ailurus styani. The sequence continues at coordinate 137,491 of LNAC01000369.1, read as the reverse complement.
CATACATAAATGTACACCATACATATACTCAAAACGGACTAAAGACCTAAATGTGAGACATGAAACCATAAAACTCCTGGAAGAAAACATAGTCAGTAATTTTTGACACTGGCCATAGCAACATTTTTGTAGATATATATCCATAGGCAAGGGAAATAAGAGCAAAATCAAACTATTGGGTACATTACAAGAAAAAGTTTTACAAAGCAAAGGAAACCATCAAAAAAAAAAAGACAACTTGCTAAATGGGAAAATACATTTTTAAATGATATCTCTGACAAGGGGTTACTATCCAAAATATATAAAGAACATATACAAGTCAACACTTCCCAAACACAAATAATCCAATTAAAAAACAGACAAGAGGATTTGAATAGACATTTTTTCCTAAAGAAGACATACAAATTGAATGCCTGGGTGGCTCAGTTGGTTAAGCAGCTGCCTTCAGCTCAGGTCATGAACCCAGGTCCTGGGATCGAATCCTGCATCGGGCTCCTTGCTCAGCAGGGAGCCTGCTTCCCTCTCTGCCTCTGCCTGCTGCTCTGCCTGCTTGTGCTCTCTCTCTCTCTCTCTCTCTCTCTGACAAATAAATAAAAATAAAATCTTAAAAAAAAAAAGAAGACTACAAATGACCAACAGATACATGAAAAGATGCTCAATATCACTTATCATCAGGGAAATGTAAATCAAAACCACAATGAGATATCACCTTATACCTGTCAGAATGGCTAGAATCAAGAAGATGAGATGTAACAAGTGTTGACAAAAATGTGGAGAGAAAGGAACACTTGTGCACTTGGTGGGAATGCAATCTGTAGGAGCCACTTTGGAAAACAGTATGGAGGTTCTTCAAAAAATTAAAAATAGAACTACCACATGATCCAGTAATTCCACTTCTGGATATTTATCCAAAGAAAACAAAAATACTAATTAAAAGAGATATATATACCCTTATGTTTATTGCAGGATTATTTACAGTAGCCAAGATATGGAAGCAACCTAAGTGTCCACTGACAGATGAATGGATAAATAAGTTGTGCTATATAACTACAATGGAAAATTACTCAGCCATAAAAAAGAATGAGTTCTTGCCATTGGCAACAACATGGATGGAGCTAGAGAATATAATGCTAAGTGAAGTAAGTTGGACAGAGAAAGACAAATACTATATGATTTCATTCATATGTGGAATTTAAGAAATAAAACAAATAAAGAGAAAAAGAGACAAACAAACAAATACCAGACCCTTAAATACAGAGAACAAACTGGTGATTGCCAGAGGGGTGAGGTTGGGTAAAATGGATAAAGGAGATTAAGAGTATATTTACCAAGACGAGTACTGAATAAAGTATGGAACTGTTGACCCATTGTATTGTACACCTGAAACTAACATTAGTTCTACTTCAATTAAAAAAAATAATGGAAAGTGACTCTAAACCTGTGGGATCATCCCAGAATATCACTGAAGGACAGGAAAGGGAGGTGATGACTGGAAGAAAACAGGAAACTGTTCATGCCTGTACCTCACTGAGTTCAGAGAATTCTCTATACCTGATAGAATCACAAAATTAAGAGCATGGTTAGAGAAAGTACAATGTATCAACTCAACTCAATACACTGTACAATCAACAAAATTATATGAAAAACTATCAAAAGTATGAAAAACTGTAGAAAAAATGCAATTTGTTTATATACTATTATTTTAAATAATAATAATGAAAAATAGAACAACTAAAACAGATATACAGACAAAACTTAAAAGGAGTAAGAAAAATGAAGATCATTTTGTTAATATGGTATGACTACTGTTTTCAAATTATTTTTTTATTCCATTTATTTTATAACACAAAAAAGTGGGAGGAAATCACACACCAGTTACCTTCCTAGTTTAGAAAAATACATTCATTTTCCATGTTCTTTTTTCTTTGATGATTTGATCAATACCTTTGAGCACTTACTGCTGAGTGTTAGGCTGTGCCAGATATTGTGGACAGAGCTCAGAGCAGAGCTAGCTGATGGGCTCTCTGCTCTTGCCTGTGTATAACTGCAGGGATGCAAGGTGCTGAGGGTGCTGAAGGTGCTGTGCTTCACGGAGCACAGACAGGACAGTGCAAGAGCCCTGAGGCTTCCTATGTAAGTGGGAAGTATGATGAGACAGAAAGGATGCATGGAAGGTGGTCAGGGAAAGAGCTGGAGGGAAGAGGGCAGGGAGCAAAGCATATAAGATGAGCCCAGAGACTTGGAAGAAATTCTCCAGAAAAATAAAGTTTGAAAGCCTGGAGCATGGGGTAAAAGTTGGAGCTACAGGTTGCGGGAGCAGGGACTCAGGGAGGGAAGAAGGGTCAGGCCTTATAAATCTTGGTGAGAAATATGGATTTGAAGATCGAAGCATGGGTGCGCACACACACACACACATTCATAATGCTTATATAATTGAATTTCCTAATTCCTATGAAAGTCTTGATTCCTTAATTTCTATGACATAGGATACATATTTGAATTTGGAACTTTTTAGACTTCTACAGTATTCTTAATTCTTCATGTTAGGTTCTTGGAATTTGTACCATTCTGGGACACAAAGCAAGCCTTTGGAAGGTGCAGGATTTCACTGTGAAATCTCTTAGCAGGAACTGGGCCCACTTGTTGTATTCACAGCATTTTGAGCCCTCAGCACCTCCAGTGAGGGCTGGCCTTCCTTGGGGTTATTCTCAGCAGTCGCAGCCCTAGGCTTCCCTGCACACTGAAGGGTGCCACAGAAACTTGGAGCATTTCTAGCCAATAATTCAGATTCATTGGTCTCAGCTCATCCATCCCCCTGGAGACCGCTCAGAGCCAACAGGAGGTCTGGGTTTCTACAAGTTTCTTAAATGAGAGAAAGTTGCACTAAAAAGTATGAGGAGAATTATGCTGTTGACAGGTGAGTGTTTCAAGTGTGGGTCTTGGCAATGAACTATTCACTTATAGTTTATGAGGCAATGATGAGACAGCTGCAAAGAAGCAAATCTCTGAGACATGACAGTTCAGTCCCAAAGACCATTAACAGAGGGTCAGCTCATCAAACACATCTGCAGAAATAGAACAGAGCAGGCCTCTGTGCAATCCCACACATCGGAGTGATGGCTGCAGGATTCCATATAATCTAGTTCCAGTGCAAATTGGAAATCCAAGAGTTCACGCCCCAGCCACAGACTTCAAAGCATCTTCTTGTCTCCACTGAACAGCTCAAGGAGACAGAACCTGAAGGAAAGCTTCTCAGAGTGAATTTTGTTTCTTACAATTTGTTTAAACTTGAATATGCTTTTTGTAGGCATAACGAATGAAGTTATTAATTAATCATTTTTGTAACAATGAAAAAAGCTTCCATTTTAATTATGGTTAGTTGTCATGTAGCTTGAATACAATCAGAAAGCCATTATTGAATTTAGACTATTCCTCCCCTATTTTTCTTACACAATCACAAATGTCTTTTTTCTACTCACAAAGCGGCACATTTGTGGCAAGTTACATGTGTCTATGTGTGTGTATACATATATATGTATATGCACATGTATAAGTACACATGTATACATATGCCTGAGTATATGTGTGCACACACACATGTATACTTTACACAACGTATATATACACATATGTACTTTATATAAGATTATAAAATGAAAAGTAAATGTCCATCTCTTCCCCCATCATCAGCTCCACTCTCTACAAGCAACCACTGAAAAAGTAATGTTTGTTCCTCTGGGTGGGATGTTAGACTGGGGCTTTCCCTACCTCCTCCTCGGAGGCACCAATATAACAGACACCAGGCCCAGAGTGAGTGGGGTGTGCACTCACACGCAGAATGTACCGACACAATGGAAGAGCCTATTCCACCACAAAGAGAGGCAGCAGATACAAGGGAGGCTGATGGGTGGGGAGTTCTTTGGGGCAAGTGTGCCGAGGCCCATCCCCACTCCCTTGGAGGACCCCTTCTAACTCCAAGCCTAGGGAGGGGTCATTCCCGTGATGCCCTTGGGGAGCTCTTACGTTTGTCCCAAGCAATTGGGACTCAGACATGGAACTGAGACAACTCAAGGAAAATGTAGCCTAGAGTGTGACTGTATGTCAGGATTCTGTCACCTCAGAGGAAATCCAGAGGGGAGGAAAGCTCACTGTCTTGGCAGTAGAGCCAGGAAAGTTCCATTGGATGGTATCAGCTACTTTCTCAGGACTCCCAGCAAGTCACTGAGGTTCCACACAAGGGGCCACCCTAGTGAGTGAGGAAATGGAGGTTGGAGGTATCCTGCTAGTGGCAGGACTGCAGAGGCACTGGGAGGAGACAACCAGAACAGAAAGGACCTGGAGGAGGAGAGAGGGGCCGTTGAGCCTGAAGGCTTACCTGGAAGCCAGCTCTAGCCACAGGCTGGGAACAGAGCAGGCATGCAACTTGTGATGCTCCCAGCAGAGGGAAAATATCTCCTGTGCCCTCACCCCTCAGTGCTTCTCCCATTTCCTCTGGGTGGGCATGGAATCAGCAGCTAGCCCCAGAGGAGATGCTCAGGGACATGGCAAACTGGGGTGACTCACCAGCTCTAGTCTGTCTGCAATTTTTCAGGTTTTAGAACTGAAAGGCCCAAATCCTGTGCTTCCAGTTGGAGAGCAGGGAGACCACACGTGCCTTTCCCAGCACCATATCCCAGTTCAGCGAGGTGAAGATATTTAAACTAAGTCAGAGGTGAAGTTTTGTTGATCAGAAAGGATCGAGGCTTTATTTTTCCACTATGTTGAAACTGGGTTTTCTTTTTTCCCTTTTATTTATTTATTTATTTAGATTTCAAAGAGGGGGGGAGGAGCAGAGGTACAATAGAGAGAGAAACTGAAGCAGACTACTGCAGAAGCCACCATGAGTGTGCTCCAATGTCATAGGCAACACAGATAGGCTGTATGTAGGACACAGATGTCATTCTTTTTTAATGGCTGCAAAGATTTCTTCATGTGAATACATCATAATTTACTTAACTAGTCCTCCACTGATGGACATTTAGGTCATTTCTAGTTTTTTTTTTATATTATAAACCACTGGGCAGTAAAGATCCTAGTATGTTTGTATGCATGCATATCTTTGCACACTGTGAGATAGATCTCTAAGACAGAGTCCTAGATGTGGCATTGCTGGTTTAAAAGGTGAACACTTTCGAAATTAAACAGGTCTTGCCATATATCTTTAAATTTCCATCAATTACTCCAAAAGTGTGTGGGGATGTCTGTTTTCTCATATTTGCACTGACACTGAGTATAACTACTTTTTTTTAATATAACCAATTTTTAAACCTTTGCCAAAGAATAGATGAACATGTTCCTGGGGCCATGTTGCAGATTATTGATGTTGCACAGAACTGATGGAATAAATAAAGCTAAATCACCAGATGGCATCTGAAGGTCTCTGTTTTTCTACCATGTTTCCATGACCCAAAATGGTCCATGTGAGAACCCACTAGACCTTCCTCTCCTTATAGCTTTTGCAATAATTCTCCCCTGTGGAAATGGGTGCCTTAGAAAAGATTGTTGTATTAACCTGTCAGCAGGTGTTTTAAAGATCATCTTAATGATGTCTTTAGGATAAAATGTTTATTATAGAATATATTTTAAAAACACAAAGATCAATCAAAAGGAAGAAGATAATCATTGCCATAACCTTACCACTCAGATATACTATTATCTCTCTATAAATTAATGAATATACAAAAAATAGGATCATACATATAATTTATGTAAATGGAATCATATTCTACATGTTGCAGTCCTTTCTCTCTTACTTGCTGGATCCATGAACACCTTGCAGTGCAATTAAAAAACTTCTACAGCCTTGCTGCTCAAAGTGTGGTCCAAGGACCAAGAACATTGGCATCACCTGGGAACTTGTTGGAAACGCAGAACCTGAGGCCCACCTCACATCTATGAGTTGGATCTTCATCTTAACAAGATCCCTAAGTGATTCGTAAGCACATTAAGATGTGAGAAGTGGGATCTATAGCATTCTTTTGAATGGCTGACAAGTACACCATAGCCCCAGAGTTGAATTATTTGATTCTAACCAGTGTTGGGAGAGTTTAGCCATCTAGATGGCCAGGAATCATTTCCTAGAAAACCTTGTTAGAGCCAATCTCACTGGCCTTGGATAACAGACAATCCTTGCTGGGTGAGGTTTTGGAAAACCAAGTCTGGGCCTAAGCCTTCACTGGAGAAGTGTCTCACAGATGACTGTTCTCAGAATGGTTTAAAAAAAAAATGTTTACTATGTGATGGTAACAGATGCTTCCAAACAAAGAGAACAGGAAGCTGGTGCCTTCTCTGTCTACATTCAGCCAGGCTGAATGAGTTCCATTAAATTCGCCTGCAAACTTTGCTAAAGAGCCCAGCAAGCAGCGATGAAAATTATAGAACAGCTCCCAGGCACTTTAAGTAATCAGCTGAAATTGAGCTGTTTTCCATATTCTTTGCTGATAATGCAAACGGAACCTTTAAAGTGAGCGGCTCTAAGTTACCGCACATACGACAAGCTGAGAAGGTCCATGCAGTCCACACAGATGCTGCCACCGCACCCTAAGCCCTGCCAGAGAACAACTGGTCCCCATGGCTATCGGTGGCGGGCTCCACCAAACTGGAGTGTTACGGGCCCAGGGTCAATCATTGGAATAGATTAGCTGTCAGGAAGTAAAAGCACTCTAGGAAAAGGTTTGGTCTGTCTAAAACCTCTGTAATTTTCTTTACCACAGGCTCAGCTTTCCCTTGAAAGAGGCTCCCCTGTGCTGTCCAGGAGAAAAGGATTCTGGGTTAAAGAGCAAGATCCATCTAAACTGGCCTCAGGCTTCGGGAGCCCCAAGATCCTCAACTAGAGCAGAATGCAGCCACAGAAATTAACAATCTGGGACAAGCTGACTGTTTCTCTCAGATTTTCTTAGTTCTGAATGGGGCATCTGGGAACAAACATCGATTTGGGATTTGCTAAGAGGCGAAGAGAAGGAGCCATGGAAAAAGGAAGACGGCCCTGCCTGTAAGTGCCAGCCCACCCTGTCCTAGCAATGTGACCCTACTGGTGACTGCCCACCCTGTCCTAGCAATGTGACCCTACTGGTGACTGCCCACCCTGTCCTAGCAATGTGACCCTACTGGTGACTGAAAATTTCTGACACTTAACTTCCAGGAAATAGGATGATAATACCCCCACAGGTAAGGGGCTCCTGGGTGGATCAGTCAGTTAAACATCCTACTCTTGATTTTGGCTCAGGTCATGATCTCAGGGCTGTGAGATCAAGCCCCTGTGTGGGGCTCTGTGCTGGGCGAGGAGTCTGCTTAAAACTCTCTCTCTCCCTCTCCTTCTGTCCCCTCTGCTCACATGTGTGCACGTGTGTGCATCTCTCTCTCTAAAAAAAATTCCTCACAGTTAAGACACTAGAAATGTTATCACTTCACATATGGTAAGTATCTGATAAATGCTGTTTTCACTCCCTCATTCCCCAAAATGAACCAGACCTCACACGTTTCCTTTTCTCTCTCTTTACTCAGTTCAGTCGGCGGAGATGAATGTGAAGGTCCATGAAGAATACGTCTCAATTCTAGAAAGTTATTACAGCTAAACTCTAAATTCTAAGTACTCTTTACAAACAATAAATTTGTATTCAACTGTTTATATCTGTTTAAACAATTCTTAATTTCAAAAGGAAAAGGATTCTTTGTACGCATTAGATGAGGAAAATGTGGACAGAAAGAAAAGTCTAGGAGGTGGGGAAAATGAGTGCTCTCGTGTACTCCTGATGGGCATATAAACTAATTCTAGAAAGTACTTCAGAGAATAGTGTGCATTACCTTGGACATGAAATTTTCACTTCTGAAAAATGTATAAAGTAATCATAGATCTCCACCAAGTTTTAGTTTTTACATTATACCTTTCTTATTCTTTACAATGTTTATACAATTATACAAGTAATACATAAATATATGTCCTTATAAAAATAAATTATGTAATATGAAAGCAAAATAAAAAATGAAAGTTGCCTTTTACTCTCATCTTCCCTCTTCCCTCTCCTACTGTCCTCTCTAAAAATAATTTCTGCTAAAATTTGTATTTATCTCTCTAGACATTGTGTTAAATAGTTACAACATGTATGTTACATTCTCTGTAATCACAATACAATTTATTTAATAGTTTACCTCTCCCCTCTGACTTAAAATGCCATTTAATAAAAAATAAACAATGGCTTATTGATACAGTGGAATATTATGCAGGAGGAAGCTCTCTAACACAGATATAAAAGATCACCAGGATATATTATTGAGTAAATAAAAAGAGCGACGCATGGAAAGAGTGCATATACTATTTGCATAAGAAAGAGAGAAGATATTTGATTTTATTTATATTTGCATAAAGAAACACTAAGATTGCTGTGATGGCCTGAGGAAAAAAACAGAAAAAAGGGAGAGAGAAAAAAGAGGGGGAAAAAAACCACTAAAAGAATAAACAAGGACATAAGTAATTATCTGAAGGAGGCAGGAAGTGGCAAAATGGGGCAAAGAGGAATAACAGACAGAAAGGGGAATACTTCTTTGTGTAAGGCAGAATAACTGCCCCCAAATATGTCTATGTCCTGACCCCCACTACCTGTGGTTATATGACCATTATATGACAATGAAGAATTATAGATGCACATGGAATTAAGGTTGCTAATCAAATGACCTTGAGATAGGGAGCATATCCTGGGTTATCGAGGTGGGCCCAAGGTAGTCACAAAGGTCCTTAAAAGTGGAAACAGGAAGCAGAGGAATGTCAGAGGAAGGTGTGACTACAGAAAGGCACAGACAAATGCAAGACTTCTGGCTTTGAAGATGGAGGAAAGGGGCCATGAGGCTAGGAATGTGGATGTATTAGGATTCCCCGGAGAAATGGAAGATATATATACATGTATAGAAGATATAAAGAGAGACAAGATATATAGAGAGAAGATATATATGTGTATATATTATATAGAGATAGCTAAAGACAGACACAGAGATAGGCATAGATACATACAGAGAGAATGATTATAAGGAATTGGCATAGGAGATCACGGAGGTTGAGAAATCCCTAATCTGCTGTCTATAAGCTGGCAACCCAGGAGAGCCACTGGTCCATTCCAGTCTAAATCCAAAGGTTTGAGAATCAAGAGAGCTCATGTTGTGAAGCCCAGTCTGAGGGCAGGAGAAGACCATGTCTCAGCTCAGCAGGCAGGCAGGAAGGGAAGGAATGCTCTCCTTTCTTCTGCCTGTTTTCCTACCTGGCCCTCAGGGGATTGGATGAGGCTTATCTACCCTGGGAAGGGCTGTCTACTTTACCAATGAAACTGCTAATCTCATCTGGAAACACCCTCACAGAAATAATGTTTAATCTGAGCACCCTCTGGCCCAAACTGATACATAAAATTAACCATCACAGTGTGAAACCTCTAGAAGCTGGAAGGGGTAAGGAAATGTATTCTCCTTTAGAGACCGCGGAAAGATGTGCATACTTGTCAACACCTTGATCATTGCCCAGTGAGACCCAGGTTGAACTTCTAACCTACAAAACTTCACTTACTTTCTATTTTTATTGGTTTCTAGTAAATACATTTCTGGCTGTAAGTTCTGCCTGAAAAGCCCTTTTCAAGTGCCTTTAAGTCAGTTTTTGAGTGTGCAGTGGTCTCAGTGCCATTTGTTGTTAAAATTTTATACAATTTTATAATCACTCTTTATATAAAAAATAAAGTGTTCACAAATTTCAAAATAGATTCTCTTTGCTCTCCTTTTTCTAATTATCTATTGTTTTATTTGTTATTTTTGTTTACTTTTAAATTGAGTTATTAAATTGTTTTATTATTTGGCAATCTATTTTTTAATTGATTTTGCATATTCTTCTTAAAGCACAAATCTGATCAACTCTGTTGCTTCAGTGGCTCCTCATTCCCCTCAGGATAAATCTAAAACTCTCAGTGGGCTTTCTGGGAAGCCCTTCACAACAGCAGCCCTGTTCACTCCCTCAGCGCCCTGGCTCATTGCTGCAGCCGACTCCTCCCTGGTCTCACCCTACTCTACTCTTCCCTCCAACCTTCCCACCATATCAACCAGTGCCACTGCATACTCTATGGCCACATAGAGTTCCACTTAGTTTCATGAACCCCATGCTCTTGTCTCAGGAACTGAACATGTGCTATTTTCTCTGGGGAAATATTTTCTCACTTCTACTCCATTGACTGAATAGCTCCTGCTCATCCTTCAGGTCTGAGGATGACTATCTATTTCTCCAGAGAGCCCTCAGTGAAGGTAAGGAGCCCCTGCCAATCTCCACACAGCATTTACCAGGTCACTTACCAGGTTATCACACAAAACTCCCATCACCTATCTATTTTTTGCTCTAGAACTGTGACTGACTTAAGGCCAAAGACTGTGTCTTGTCCATCCTAATGTAAAGTCCCCTCTCCTCAGCCCACTCAAAGTTCCTGGTGCTCAGTGCATCTCTGTTGAGTATTTACTTATTCAACAGATTGGTGTACATAACTAAGAAGAAAAGAAACTCATAGAAGAAAACACTATATATACATAAAACGTTTTCAGCAGTCATGTATTAAAAACTTACTGTCGGGCGCCTGGGTGGCTCAGTGGGTTAAAGCCTCTGCCTTCGGCTCAGGTCATGATCTCAGGGTCCTGGGATCGAGGCCTGCATCAGGCTCTCTGCTCAGCAGGGAGCCTGCTTCCTCCTCTCTCTCTGCCTGCCTCTCTGCCTACTTGTGATATCTCTCTCTCTCTCTGTCAAATAAATAAATAAAATCTTTAAAAAAATAAAAAAAACCTTACTGTCTTCTAGGCACTATATAAAGTACATTACATGTGCTATTTATTCATAACATGATGTTACAATGCTTATCTTTGGGGGAGAATTGAAGAGATAATTGTATTCTTTCGACTTCTTAAAATTTCCCAATTTACAAATATTCTTTATCAAAATTAGGGAAAATAGTTATGTAAAGGTGTTCCTTGCCTATGGAGGTCTGATAATATATACAAATATAAAATACATATGGGTCATGGCCATTCTGTGAAAACTGACCTTGTGAAGAAGGCACTAAGTCAGTGGGAATTCAGAATTTGCATGCCCTCTCTTTAACTCCCCTAAAGCCTCAATACGTGGTAATTTCCGAAAGCACCTATTGGCTCTATACATGTAGCACTTCATGTTTGTTTCTCAGCCTCTAAGTGAAACACTGCCCACAAACACAGCTGCTGCTACTGTGGGTATTGTTGCCCTCTCATTCTCTGTGAAGCTGTGAAGAAATAAAAAATTCATTCTTCTGCATGCTATAGAATCACCAATGGAAAATAATGAAGCTTAAATGAGCAGCATCCAAGCCACTGAAAAATATTCTTGAGTCTGTTCACCTCTATTAAGCCCTAACCCATTCTATAATGCCACATAAACAACCTAGCACATTAACATTCCCAGTTTAGGCTCACAATTCTCAGAATCCTCATTTTGAGCCTTTGGTTAATGCACAATTATTTGAACAATAAAAAGTAATTTTTTTTTTTAGTTCACAATAGACCTTTGTGTGAGCAAATGTATGTGCTTTTCATTCAAACATAAATAGCCCTACTTGGTTATGAATGAAATCAGCGTTTATTGTACTAATAACTCACAAACATGAATTAAATATACCTAGAGTTAAACAAGTTTTATTCCCTGCCTTAAATGTTAATGTCTCTCCTCTTTTTCATCTTCTGTCTCAAAAGAATATTTAGAAATACATTCTGGATTTATAAGAAGAAAAGGCAAACAATATGGTTATATCTGTTGTAACCTGGTAAACATGAATAAAGCCCACTTGGACATTAAATATGCAATCTTTATTCCTCTGCCTGTATATTGATTTCATATCATATGCAATACCTTTACTTAATGGGAAGTAGTGGGAACAGAAATGCAGCATCTGGTACATTTGTTTTCTTTCATGCAAACCTCAACCTTCTAAATAATAGAGGTCCCATCCCAGCTGTGATATTTAGACTAATTCTTGCAGTTTGTAATGATAATATCTACCATTTATTACATCATTCCTATGTGCCAGGAATGCTCAGCCTCAAAGTGATTCCACAAGGTAGTTACTATGCCCATTCTAAGGAAGCAGAACCAGAGGCTAAACTAGGTGCTATGCCATGTCCTTGGTACAGCTAACAAGTGGAGAAGTCTGGGCTAGAATCTTGCCCTTCATCTTTAAGAAAAATAACTAGAGAGGAAAACCTTAAAAATTATCCCCAACATTATTGAATTATTTTTTCCCAAAGAACACAAGTAAGCTACTAGGTTTCTTTCAAGTTTCCATTTGTCTTAAGCTCCAAAGCTAACTCCCCCATGGGTAAAGTTGAGTGCTTAAGATAAAGCTTCCTTGGGTTGAGATCCCCACATCCCACACAAAGTATATTGCTGGGAAACTCAAGTAGGAGAAGGCCTTGGTGCAGACCCTATGGTAGGAAATTTGGAGAAATTCAAAGATTGGGAATGTGGAGCACAGGGTTTCAGGCATAAAGGTCAAATCGAGACCACTACCACAGTCTCTTATTCCCCAAACACAAATCTCTTGAAGCTACAAAGCATTGATGTGTTCTTATGACCAGTTGTACTTCTGAGAAGTACAAAGTACAAGAAACTTATCTCCCATATATTTTCTCCTCATATCTTCATCAGTAATGAATTCAGCCACTATAAGAATAGAGAACACAGAGCCATGACCAGATAATGAGGTGTTTATAGTAGAGCATATGGTTCTCCAATCAAATAGAACTAAAAAAATAGCAATTAAGTCCAACTACATTAACATTAAACACAAGTTTCTAATGTACATATCATTAATAATACAGATCCTGTCTTGGTTGAAGGTGGGATAAGGAGTACTTCAACCAAGAGATTAGGAAGACTGTAGTAGTTCTCTTTTTTTCACAAGTCCTTGCTTTTCTGTGCCTAAAGCAGAAGGAGGTAATTGCATTCCCTTCAACTCAGGGGGTGGGAAAACTAGTACACTGTAGCTAATAACGTTCAACATAATTCCTGAGCTACATTAATGGGGAGGAAGTTTTCTCACCTAAGATCATGGTAATTGTCAAAACCTGAGGGGCAAGAATTTCTGAATAGGAAGACCAAGCACAAGTTGTCAAAAGTAGAGACTCAAGAGGAAGAGAGGTGTCACCAAATAAATGCAGCCAGAAGCTGAAATGGGGTTGAATGGAGTCAATCATGTAAGAACCAAGATCAGAGAGTTTGGGAACCCACAGACAGAGTCTGGATCACCCTCAGGAAGAGGCATCACTCTGCAATCCCAAAGCACCAAGAGCTAGACTGACAGAGCAAAGAGAAGAAACAACATGAAAGGACTAATGGAATCAATGGTAGAGAGGCTCATGAAATGTCACCATGATGAGTGACATTTGCCAGGCATAATCTCATGCCAACCCTAGCTTAAGTGCTCTAAAAGTATCATTTCACTTAATCATTAGAAACTTTGTAGGGGGAAGCTGACCCCAGAAACCAAACCTTGGAATCATTATACTGCTACCTGAAGAAATTTTATGAACTCAGAACAGGTCCTTGTTAAGTGGTGGCTCTCTGGCTGTCCTGAAAAAAATAAGTGACTAATCCTAGAACCTCCTTTAGCTGTTACAGCAAATCGTCTTACAGACGCTGTGCTCCGCAGTGGTGCCAGCACTCTAATTGTCCTGTGGAAGAATAATCAATGCCAGCTGCTAGCTTGAGGAATACAAAACCTCCATTACGTAGTTGAGAGCCCCCATTGAATCTGACTGGAAGTAAGTTCAGGGAAATCTTTTTGGTGTTTGAAAAATAAAGTCAAATGAGGAAACACAGGAAAGGTAGACCCAAGATTCAAGAGTATTTGTGGCAACATCATCAAAATACCTCGTCTTCCAGTTTGAGGACATGTTGTAAGAGTGGCATTCATGTTTATAGGTTCTTAGGAATCTAATTTGCTACAGTACAAAGTTTTAATTAGTCAGAATTTTTTTTCTTCACTATCTTTTCACCATCCATTCTTGTTCTCTCTTCCTTTCTCCTTAAGATCTACCACCACCCACAAACTTATTCTCTAACATTGCCAAGAGTCCAAGAAAGCATCTAGGATGCTAGCCTGCATTCTAGTTCTTTCAAAATAAAATTCCGATAAGCCACTATCTTAGAGTAGGCTCCCTAGAATCAGAGCCTAAGACAATGATGCTTGTAGGTGGGGTTTACTGGGGGAGGACTTTCCAATAGGGAATACAACAAGCAAGTCATGGCAAAGAAAAGAGCTAAGCAAGTACATGATCTTAGCTGAAGTTTGGCTTCAGCCTGATCCCATGGAGAGCTCTAGAACACAAAATGCACCATAGAGCCAGTCCACAATTGAAGCAAGACTAGTCTTCCATCCCCCATGCCAGTTAGTTCTTGGCAATGTGCTAAGAAGCAGGATATGAGGAGGAGCTTTATGTCCCAGGCAGGCAGCTTATATTTGGTCTGGGACAATTCTCCCAAGAAAAGGACAGCTCTCGCTTGACTGTTTTCTATTTCATAGTTATATTAATTCTGTACTTTGTTCCCAGATGGGGTTTCATACTTTCTATCACCCAATTCAGGCTATTTAAAGGGAACAAAAATCTTGCTTCAGTGGTTCAAAAATATAGCATTTCTTGGTAATCTGTCAAACTATTTTCTTGGGTTCTGTTTTTTTATCTCTATTTTTAAATATTGTAGAGAGAGCCACCAAATCTCTCCTGACTCAAAGAATTGCAGAACACATAAAAGCCTATTTGTAATTCCTTTTGCATTTTATACCATGTCTGTCCTCTCACAAGGTATAATTTGTTCTGCCTCCTTTAACTTTGACAGCATTGTAAATGAGGCCTATTTGTAGAGAAAGCAGAGAGATGGTAGCCATTAAATCTGAAGTGTTACCTTTTCTTATTTGCAATAGGAATGAAGATTATTATCTTATAGCCTCCAAATCATACCTGTTTCAAGTGCAGAGTTTAAAGGAATTAGGGAATATTTCAGTGTTGATTAAGAGTCAGGAAGGAAGAGAAGAGGGGAAAGATGGCAATGGAGTAGAAGGACCCTAGACTCACCTCATCCCATGAATACAACTAGATAACTATCCAATTATCCTAAATACCTCAGAAATCGATCCGAAGACCGGAAGAACAAAATCCACAACTAAAGATAGAGAAGAGACCACACTGAAGAAGGTAAGTAAGGAGATGCAGTTTGGGACAGAAACAGATTTTAGCCACTGTGGTGGCAGGACAGTGGGGTAGGGGGTGGTTGTGTCTGTGGCCGTAGAGAATGGTGAAAGACAGAGTAACACATAGGGGAGTGCACTGGGAAAATGAATCTGTATAGCAATTGGCTTAGAAAGCAAGAGGGCTTGACTTTCATGAGCTTTTGCAACCAGCGTAGAGTTTTAAAGGTCAGTGTGCTTGGCTCTGGGAGAGCTCAGAGGACACTGGGGCTTCTCTTGGACAGAAATCAGGCAAAACCCATTTATAGGCAGTGTGAAAACAGTAATCTGAAGAGCATCTGGGGTACACAGAGGGGAACTTTTCTTCATACATTTATTACCCTCAAGAACAAGAGACGTAACTGAATTTCCTAACACAAAAAACACGTACAGAGACTTAGACAAAATGAGAAGACAGAGGAATTTGTCCCAAATATAAGAACAGAACAAGATCATGACCAGAGATCTAGGCAAAACAGATATAAGTTACATGCCTGATGGAGAATTTAAAGTAATGATCATAAGGATACTCACTTGAGAAAAGAGTAGAGGACAACAGTGAAGCCAATAACATGGTGATAAGGGGTAACATAGCAGAGATAAAGGCTCAATAAATGAAATGAGAAACACACTTGATCAAATGAACAGCAGGCTGGAAGAAGCAAAGGAATAAACTAATTACCTGGAAGACAGAGTAATGGAAAAATAATCAAGCTGAACAAGAGAGGGAAAAAAGAATTATGCAAAATGAGAATAGTCTTGGGGATCTCAGTGACTCCACCAAACATAATGACATTTATATCGTAGGAGTCACAGGAGAAGAAGAGAGAAAAGGGCATAGAGAATTTTTTTTTTTTGTGGAAATAATAGCTGAAACTTCCCTTATCTGGGGAAGGAAACAGATATCCAGATCCAGAAGGCACAGAGAACCCCCCCCAACAAAATCAACAAAAGCAGATCCATGCCAAGACAATTAAATAGCAAATTAAAATGCCAAATATACTCATAAAGAAAAAATATTAAAAGCATCAGGACAAAAGAAGACAGTTACATACAAAGGAAACCCCGTGAGGCTATCAGTGATTTTTTCAGCAGAAACTTTCCAATCCAGAAAGAAGTGACATGATAATTCAAAGTGCTAAAAGGAAAAAACCTGCAGCCAAGAATACTTTATCCAGCAAGGCTATCATTCAGAATAGAAGGAGAGATAAAGAGTTTCCCAAACAAACAAAAAGGAGTTCACAAACACTAAACCAGCCCTGCAAGGAATTCTAAAGGGGATTCACTGAGTGGCAAGGAAAGACCAGAAATGACAATATGAATGTAGGAAACACAAAAACAATAAAAATTAATATTTCTCTAGAAAATCAGTCAAGGAACTCACAAAATAAGTATGTAAAATATGACATTTTACTAAAAAAATGAAGAGGAAAACAGTAAAGAATGGATTGAAATATAAATGACTATCAATGTACTATTTACTGCTATATGCAGAAGAGGTTATATATAAACCTAATGGTAACCACAAATAAAAAGCCACTAATAAATATACAAAGAATAAAGAGAAATACAAATATGTCCTAAAGAAAGACAAAAAACCATGAAGGAGAGAAAGACGAGGATCAGGGGAAATCTTCAGAAACAGCCAAAAAACAAGTAATAAAATAGCAATAAATACATATCTATCAATAATTACTTGGACTGTAAGTGGACTAAACACTCCAATCAAAAGAAACAGCATGACATAAAGGGTAACAAAACAAAACAAAACAAAAAAATAACCAAACAAACAAGACCTGGGGAACCTAGGTGGCTCAGTCAGTTAGGCAACTGCCTTTGGCTTGGGTGGTGATCTCAGGGTCCTAAGATTAAGCCCCACATTGGGCTCCCTGCTCAGTGGAGAGCCTGCTTCTCCCTCTCCTTCTACCTGCTGCTCTGCCTATTTGTACTCTGTATCTCTGTGTCAAAAAAACAAAACAAACAAAATGAAGCAAAACAAAACCCCAAAAAACAAGACCCATCTACATGCTGCCTGAAAGAGACTCATTTTAGACTTAAAGACACCTACAGATTGGAAGTGAGGGAATGGAGAAAACTTTCTCATGCAAATGGGTGTCAAAAGAAAGCTAGAGTAGCAATATTTATATCAGACAAAATGCACTTTAAAACAAAGACTGTAACAACAGACAAAGAAGAACACTATATAATCATGAAGGGGACAATTCAAGAAGATAAAGTAATTCTAAATATTTATGCACCCAAATACAAAAAGAAGCTAATAACAAACAAAAGGAAACTGACAGTAATAAAATAATAGTAGGGCACTTTAACACCCCACTTTCGTCAACAGACAGATCATCCAAACAGAAAATCAACAAGGAAACAATGGCTTTGAGTGACACACTGGACCAGGTGGATTTAACATCTAGTTATATGCAGGACAGTCTATCTTAAAACAGCATAATACACATTCTTTTCAAGTGCACATGGAACACTCTCCAGAACAGATCACACATTAGGCCACAAAACGAGCCTCAACAAATTCAGAAAGACTGTGGTCTTACCATGCATCTTTTCTGACCACAGTGCTATGAAACTAGAAGTCAATCACAAGAAAAAATATGGAAATCCCAAAAATACATGGAGGTTAAAGAACATGGTACTAAACAATGATTGGGTCAACCAGGAAATAAAAGAAGAAATAAAAAATTACTTGAAACAAATGAAAATGAAAACACAATAGTTCGAAACCTTTGGGACTCAGCAAGCATGGTTCTAAGAAGGAAGTTTATAGCAATACAGGCCTACTCAAGAAGCAAGAAAAATCTCAAACAAACAATCTAACCTTACACCTAAAGGAGCTAGAAAAAGAACAACAAACAAAACCTAAAACTAGCAGAAAGAAGGACACAGTAAAGATTAGAGCAGAAATAAATGATATAGAAACTAATAGAACAGATCAATGAAACCAGCAGCTGAGTCTTTGAAAAAATCAGTAAAATTGATAAACCTCCAGCCAGACATATCAAGATAGAAGGGAAAAGACCCAAATAAAATCAAAAATGAGAGAGGAAAATAACAGCCAACACCACAGAAATATAGACAATTATAACAGAATATTATGAAAAACTATATGCGAACAAATTGGACAATCTGGAAGAAATGGATAAATTCCTAGAAACATATAACCTACCAAAATTAAAACAGAAAGAAACATAAAATTTAAACAGACCAGTAACCAGTAAAGAAATTGAATCAATAATCGAAAAACTCCCCAAAACCGAAAGTCCAGGACCAGACAGCTTCACAAGCAAATTCTAACAAGCATTTAAGGAAGAGTTAATACTATTTTTTTTAAAGATTTTATTTATTTATTTGTCAGAGAGAGAGAGAGAGAGAGAGAGCATAAGCAGGCAGAGTGGCAGGTGGAGGCAGAGGGAGAAGCAGGTTCCCCGCCAAGCAAGGAGCCCAATGTGGGACTCGATCCCAGGACCCTGGGATCATGACCTGAGCTGAAGGCAGAGGCTTAACCCACTGAGCCACCCAGGTGCCCCGAGTTAATACTATTCTTCTCAAACTATTCCAAAAAGTAGAAAGGAAGGAAAACTTTCAATTCATTCTGAGGCCAGCATTACCCTGATACCAAAACCAGATAAAGACACCACACAAAAAAAGAGAACGATAGGCCAATATCTCTGATGAACATAGATGCAAAAATTCTCAACAACATACTAGCAACCAAATAAAAACAATACGTGAAAAAAAACTCATTCACTGCAATCAAGTGAGATTTATTCCTGGGTTGGAAGTGTTGTTCAATATTCACAATCGATCAACATGATAGATCATGTTAATAAAAGAAAGGATAAGAACCATATGGTCATTTCAAGAGATGCAGAAAAAGCCTTTGACAAAGTACAACATCTATTCATGAAAAAAACCATCAACAAAGTAGATTTAGATTGAGTAGAACCTCAACGTGATAAAGGTTATATATGAAAAACCCACAGCTAATATCATCCTACTCAATGGAGAAAAACCAAGAGCTTTCCCCCCAACATCAGGAGCAAGACAAGGATGCCCATTTTCACCACTTTTATTCTACATAGTACTGGAAGTCCTAGCCACAGCAATCAGACAACAGAATGAAATAAAAGGCATCCAAACTGGTAAGGAAGAAGTCAAACTTTCACTATTTGCAGATGATGTGATACCATATATAGAAAACCCAAAAGACTCAGCCAAAAACCTGCTGGAACTGATTCAGTAAAGTTGCAGGATACAAAATCAATATACAGAAATCTGTTGTAGTTCTATATACAAATAATGAAGCAGCAGAAAGAAATTAAGGAATTAACCCCATTTATAATTATACAAAAAATAATAAGATACCTAGGAATAAACCTAACTAAAAAGGTAAATATCTGTACTCTGAAAACTATAAAACATTGAAGAAAGAAATTGAAGATGACACAAAGTAATGGAAAGACATTCCACGCTCATAGATTGGAAGAATAAATATTGTCAAAATGTCTGTATTACCCAAAGCAACTTACACATTTAATGCAATCCCTATCAAAATACCAACAGCATTTTTCACAGTACTAGAACAAATAATCCTAAAATTTGTATGGAATCACAAAAGACCCCAAATAGCCAAAGCAACCTTGAAAAAGAAAAGCAAAGCTGACATCACAATTCTGGACTTCAAGCTATATTATAAAGCTATCGTCATCAAGACAGTATGGTACTGGCACAAAAGTAGACACATAGATCAATAGAACAGAATAGAAAATCCAGAAATAAACCCACAATTATATGGTCAATTAATCTTCAACAAAGCAGGAAAGAATATCCAAAGGTAAAAAGATGGTCTCTTCAACAAATAGTGTGGGGAAAACTGGACAGCAACATGGAAAAGAATGAAACTGGACCACTTTCTTACACCATACACAAAAATAAATTCAAAATGGATTAAAGACCTAAATGTGAGACCTGAAACCATAAAAGTCCTAGAAGAGAGCACAGGTACTAATTTCTCTGACATCAACCATAGCAACTCCTTTTTAGATATATCTCCAGAGACAAGGGAAACAAAATAAAAAATAAACTATTGGGACTACATCAAAATAAAAAGCTTCTGCACAGCAGAGGAAACAATCAACAATACCAAAAGGCAACATACAGAATGGGAGATGATTGCAAATGATATATGAGATAAAGGGTTAGTATCCAAAATATAGAAAGGACTTATAAAACTCAACATCCAAAATATGAATAATCCAATTTAAAAATGGGTAGAAGATATGACTAGACATTTCTCCAAGGAAGACATACAGGTGGCCAACAGAAAATTCCTCATGGAGTCACTCTAAAACACTTTCCAGCATAAAGAGTGCAACATTACAAGAAGTGCTAACTAGCTTAAGCTCTGACTCTGAGAGCAGTCAACTGCCTTAACAGAGGACCTACACTCACAAGGTGGCCAGCTAGCACTGTATCAGAAATGCCACGCTCCAGAGGAGACTACAGCCCGTGTTTCAGCAGCCCAAATAGCAATCAATCAATAGCAAAGTGATGTCAGAAATAGGTTTTTATGATGAAACCAGTGACTTAATTAGCATGATAAATGTTAGAAATGGGCTTTCATTGATAAAAATTAAAAGTATTTAAATACATGGATTCCTCCCAAAAAATAAAAAATAAAACAAGATGAAATCAGTGAGGGAAACAAACCATGAGACTCTTAAGCATAGAAAACAAATGGAAGTATTGCATGGAGCACTGGGTGTGGTGCATAAACAATGAATCTTGGAACACTGAAAAAATAAATTTAAATTAAAAAAATTTTTTAACGCCCCCCCCAAAAAACTAAGAAAACAAACGGAGAGTTGTTGGAGGGGAGAGGGGTGGGGGTGGGTTACTGGGTGATGGACATTAAAGAGGGCACATGATGGAATGAGCACTGGGTGATGAATCACTGACTTCTGAAACCAGTAATACATTATAGGTCAATTGGATTTAAATAAAGTAAATTTTTAAAAAATTAAAAAAACAAAAAAACAAAAAATACATGGATTGATAGAAAAAAACTGCAGGTTTCTGGAGGGTAAGGGTAAGGGACATGAGGTAACTGGATGATGGACATAAAGGAGGGCGTGTGATGTGATAAGCACTGGGTATTATATAAGACTGATGAATCACTGACCTCTACCTCTGAAACTAATTATACACTATATGTTAATTAATTTAAATTAAAAATAAAATATATGGATTGGCTGAACTGTTTGAGACACATCCTTTTATTGCTTGAGTAAGGTACAACAGTCTAGTTAAGCTGTTGCCTGCGTCCTTAAGAATGGTGCCTGAGTTGTGATCCCTACGTGGTCCTGTGTCCAGCCACTGATTAGGAGGTGCTGTGATCTGAATGTCTCTGTTTCAACAAAATTCACAAGTTAAAATTCCAATGCCCCATGTGATGGTATTAGGAGGTAGGGCCTTTGGGAATTGCTTAGGTCATGGGAGTGGATCCCTCATGAATGGGATTAGTGTTCTTTTAAGAGAGACCTCACACAGTTCCCTCACCCCTTCCACCATGTGAGGACACAGTGAGAAGTCAGCAGTCTGCAATCTGGAGGAGGACTTTTACCAGACCCTGACCATGCTGGTACCCTGATCTTGAACTTTAGCCTCCAGAACTCTAAGATATAAATTTCTGTCATTTATATGCAAACCAGTCTTTGGTATTCTGTTCAAGCAGCCTGAACAGACTAAAACAAGAGGATTCTGGTTTCCCAAGAGATCCATGACTTTACTGACCTTACAGAATGGGAGGTTAACTGTTGGGTGAGTGCTACCTGACATGTGTTTGTTCACAAATAACTGTATACGTGGCTGGATTTGGTCTGAGTCTCAGTTCCATGTTACAGGGAAGTCAGGTTGCAGGGAAATCACAGCCCTCACCCAACTCAAACTTCTTCATGTCTGCCCTTATCATTCTAAAAAGAACCTTAGTGTTGAAATGTGACTAGACTCAACCTTGGTCAGGTTGCCAAAGTAATAAAAGAAAGCTATGAAATAACTGGTTCCTCTTTGAAGCTCCTGAAACCCTGCTTCCCATCTGAAATTGAGCGAGGGTCCCCTGAATGTAAACACATCAGCTGTCACTCTCCTTGGTGACATGAGGGTTGTTCATGTTCTTAGTTAAGAACATATCTTGGCAGCCCACCCCACATGCCCTGCTCATAATACATTTTCACCAAAAATTCTGGACTAAATGAATGAATGGGTGAAGGAATAGGCAACAGCATTCCACTGGTCTGTGTGCAGTCTTGTCACCTCTACAGCAAACACACTCTCTAGTAGTATACCCCTCTCCAGCTTAGGGTTGACCTTGTTTTTCCCCTCCTTTCCTTTTCCAGAGCATCCCCCACCCCTTCTGACCTGTGGTTGAGCATCATACCCCCTGCAGAGCAGCAGAACCAACAGCTTTAGGTTAGGTGAACCAACTGGGCAGATCAGGGGCCACCCTAGAGTGACTATACCCGGAGAGCTTAGAAATACGTGGACCCCTGGCATAAATTCTGAGTCAAATGGTCTAGGGTGGGAAGCCAGCACTGGTATTATTCCAAAAGCTTCCACATCCAATTCTAAAATAGCTGGGATTGAGAACCCTTAGTCTGGCTCCCATGTCACAAGAATCCCACACCTAACGACCTTTGCATTCTTTGACTTCAGGCAGAGTGGCTCACAAATACTTTTGAAAACCCAGCTGATGGTGATTTCAGCAAGATCAGGTTCTTCTCCTAAGGAGAGCTCTGAAATTCTAGGACTCTATGACCACAGCCCGTGTGGCAGAGCTGGAAACATGCCTAATGAGAACCTTCAGTTCTTGGTCTAGCTCATGCTCCATCCTTTTTGCTGCCATATGCCAGCTGTGGTGAGGACCTGTGGCAAGTGGTGATGAGGTACATGGGCTGTAATGTGCAGGGCGAGGTGGTACAGTAAGGAGAGATGCTGTGAACATTGCAGAAACACCAGCAGCTCCATGCATGCAGGGCAGGGGACCAATGACATTTGGACAAAACACGTTTATGGTTCAAAGCTGACTCCCATCCTAAAATAGATCATAGAGATATCTCATAATCAGTGTGGTGATAGCCAGTTCATGTCATCTCCTTTTGCTTTGGGCACCAAGGGACCAACCATGTGGAGTCTGCCAGATGAAGAAGGTAGGAAGTTGTTGCCTTCTTACTCAAGTCTGAGTAGTGCCATTTCCACAGATACCGCTTCCTCTATCACCCCACCCAGACCTCTAGAAGCCATGATTTGTATTAATATTCAAGAAGATTCTGAGAGGAAACAGTAAAGAATTTTTGTTATTTTCTTTAAACACACACACACACACACACACACACACACACACACACACACACACACACACACACACCAGCATTCTCACTCTAGACAATTCACTATGGAGAGGCCTCTGCAATCAGGTTATTGATTTTCCAAGGAAAACCTCTACACCTTGGTTCTGCCTCAACAGTGTCTCAAACTGAAACAGACCAGGCTCTCTCCCCACCACACAAGCATGGAACTGTATGTACTCAGTACCTCTCACATTCAACACACATGTGTGTGTGTGTGCATGCACATACATGTGTCAGAGGTTTGGTATTTATCATAGTGAATAACTATTCTACAAGGTACAGAAGGTTTTTAATATCCCTGGTCCACACCCCCTAAACGCCAGCAGCAGGCCCAGGTACTGTAATAAACAAAAATATCCTATTTCCCAATGTCCCCCTGCAGGGCTGTACCCACCCCAGAAAGAGAACCGTGATCTGGCTCTGTGATGGACATTTCCCTTCACTCTACAGTCAGGTGTTCTCAACCCTATGGAGATTTCAAAACCCCTCAGGGATAGGTGCCACCTCCAGAGACTCTGATGTAATCGGTTTAAACTCCCCCCAGGTGATTTTAATGTTAGTGAGGACAGCCTTGCCAGAGCTCTCTCCACGGGTCTGGGACTCTCTGTGATGGAGGTCTTGACCAGCATCTCCCACTTGGGTAGACAGGCTGTCAGGGCACAAGCCAAAGCAGGTGCTTTGAGTCAGGCTAACATCCTACTACTTTCCCTAGGTCCCTAACACTGGATCAAACATCCACTTGACTATTCTGTACCATGTCCCCCGTCTGCAGAGTGACGTATGGGGTAGTGAGAAACTACCTGCTAAAGGAAGCAGCCCCTGGCTTGTCCTCTCCATGAGACACTGTAAAAGGGGAAGGAAAGATGTGAATACACTGTTTGGCCCAGAGAAAGGGAGTAGAAGGGATGTCTGACTTGGGAGCAGGAGTCCTTCAGGCCCCCCAGGCCTTCTGGGAAGGACTGTCACTGACAATGTGCCGGTGAATGTCTCTAGGTAGACCTGCTTAATTATAGTGGCATTTAGCTAACCCCCACTGGGTTCTTTAATGACTGTCTCCTCCTTCGTGGGTCCTGGGAGACTCCACTCCTCTGTTGTTCTCACTAATATGGCTGGGGTTTCCTGGGAAGCTTGTTTAGTAAGGCAGCAGAGGTAAATATTTTTCTCAGAAAAATTCTGGTTTGCTTTATTTAAATCTCACTATCTAAAGGTCTTTTTGCTGTTGTTTTAAGAGATAGAAAAGCTTGGATTCTATAGAAGTGGGCTAACCTTTCAGGAAGACAGATGAGAGAGCATACCTATGGTTTGCTTCTGACTCAAAGTTCTCGCTCATTTGTATTATATACCAGGAATGCCAGAAAATGGGGGCAGGAAGAGCTCTGCGTTATCCAAGTGCCATGACGTATATATTCCTATTGTGGCTGATTTTCAACTACCAACATGTTGGAGAACTGGCCATTATCTTCTTTCTCATCCTCTCAAATATGAACACAAAGGGAAGCTCCTCATGATTAACCAGTTGATATCTCAAAGTCACATTATTTAAATACTGGAAATGTACCCTGTGAGAGGGTGGTAGAATATCCGACCACAGCTTGGGAAGAAAGACACTCAACTTCTCTAAGAAGAGGTCCTGGGAAGACTGGGAACGACGTGGCCATAGATGTGCAGAACAGAGATGCAAAGGGGGGCATGGAGAGGGAAATCAAGACGCCATCCACAGAGCAAGGCACCAAGCCCCAATAAGGTCCTCACTTTAATTATCCTCTTTCTTCTCACTAGAAGGAAGAGGTGGCGGACAACACATTTCAAAATAACCCAGGGAAAGAAGCACAAAACTAGGCAGAAGGACTGGGAATGGTACTCGCTAAGTCTGTGAGCAACATGCCGGGACCAGGGGGGCCCTACCAGTTCAGCTGTGTGGGTACACAGGCTGTGTGCAAGGGCTGGAGCAGCACAGGGAAGTTTGGCCTCCATGTGCAGATATGAACATGATGGTTCTTGAATGCTATTTCTTAAGGTTCACTGCATTGCTATTCAGATAACACTCTCTCTACAAATTGAGCCAGAGAGAAAAAAGAGTTAAAACAAAAATTCATACACTCTTGCTTTAGGCAATCAGTGAAGGTTCTACAGTAGATACAACAAGTGGCTATACACAAAATACCAAAAGACAGCATTTACTATGTATCAGGCATTTCACATATTGATATTTACTCCTTAGGACTGTTCTATGAGGTAGGTGCCAATATTAATCCTGTTTTATAATTAAGAAAAATGGAGCACAGACTACTTAAGTAACTTGCCCGAGTTCACACACTAGTAAGTGGCAGAGTGAGTCTGAAGCTGGATGGTAGTGTTGGCTCAGAATATGGTCTCTACTATGGATCAGATCTCTCCTCATAATTACTTAGCCCTGGAACTTGGCATTCTGGACATTTGCATGTTATCCTGGTTTTCTTTTTGACTGTGAGCTCCTCCATGGTGTCTGGTTCATCAAAAGCATCAGAAGAAGCCAGTTCTGGATTCACTGGGGGTATTGTGGGGCTGAGGTACTATTTGGTTGGGACTTCCAGATTCTGACTCTGCTTTCTCCTCCCAGAGGAAGAAGGAGCCTTGCCAACACCAAGTTCACACAAGAACCAGGAGAAGGAATGTAGATTGATAGTGCAAATTCTTCACAATGGGGCAAAAAGAGAGGTTTCCAGATCAACCCCGACTTAGACCATTTCCTTGCAGTCCGAGTGTTCTCCTGCAGACTTAGGGCCCAACGGGTGTCTTCTGAGGAATGCTCTTTCCATTTGCATGACCAACTCTCTTTTGGAGAAGATAAAAGTATGACCTTAGCTAATTAAGTTAGGGAATTTATCTAAACCTACATGCCCACCAGAACTTTGATGTCATAAATATTTGTTGGTGAAAGAACTAATGGATGAATGAATGAAAGGTGGGTTCCCTCTGCTGCCTGGTCCTACTGGGGAAAATCACTGCCAGTGACTCACACCTAAGATTTCTCCTCCTAGACTACAAATCCTCTTCCTCCAGAGCCCTAGGTCTCCCCTGCTGTCTGCTGGGTACTCTTCAGAACTGGCTCCTCGAGACCGTATCCTGTGACTTTGTCCCCCTTTCTGTCACATAGGGCATGTGGGGGAAGAAATATCACAGGGGTCTAGTGTGTGGCTGGGCCTCCAGGTTTCATATCTCTGAGGTTCTCCATTCCCAGCCCTGTGGTCACACACTGTCCTCCAGCACAGAAGAGGAAGGCAGCCCCTCCCCCCGCCATCCTACCAGGGCTTTATTCTGTAAGGTCAGATTCGACAGAATTCAGACACACAGCTGAGGATTCATTTTTTCATGTGTCACCTTTAAGCCCAAAACAATATTTTTTCCCTCTTTTCTATAAAAGAGGAATTACTCTTTTTTTTTCCCTGTCCTGGTCTTGTTTTGTTTGTTTTTTTTCCATCAACAAAGAAGAAATAAAATGTAAATCCTTTGTAATAATGTATGATCAAAGGGCTCAAAGAATTCATGGACATATTTTCTGAAGAAATAAGAGACATGACTGAATACCCAGAAGAGCCCCTGACACACTGTATCATAAGGAGCCTTGGGATGTCCAAATGTGAAATTACTAATGTAGTTTTTCTACTATTTGTCTGAACTGTTGCCTGCCTCTATATCAAGGCACCCTATTAGCCTCTGGGTGCACGTCACAATTGTTTCAAACAAGTGCGATATGGCCCAGCTCCGAATTTGAAGCTGTTAGCCTGTGCAGATGGTCCTAAGCCCAGCCTTGGCTGGGCGTGAGCAACAGAAACAAAAGTTGAGTGCAACGGCTTACAAGAGGCCACAGATGCATTTTTGAAACCTGTCCAGTGATGAATGTTATAAGAAATGCCCACAGAGCTACGCCCAATCTAGGGAAAACTTTTTAATTAAAGAAGAGATTTTCAATAGCTCCTACCTTGGGAAGGTCTGCTGAGTTTAGGAATGGAAAGTTACTGGGCTAGCTCACAGGAGAGAGAAAAGATGCAAATGACTGAAAGTTCAAAATGTGGCTTTTTAAAGGTAGGCCTTGGGATGTGATAACAAGGGTCCTGACTCAGGGTTTGGAGACCTGATAGTTCTCATTCTGCTTGTGTCTAATTGGTCAGCTGCTAAGTGTCTCTGAGGCTGTATTCCCATCTAGTACATGGCATTAGACCAGCACCGTGCCCGGCACAACATAGATACTCAAGTCATGATTGTGGAAGGAAGGAAGGAAAGAAGGAAGGGGGGAGGGAGGGAGGGATTCTCAAGCACTGTTGCAGACTCAAGTTAAAATAAACATAACCTCTCCTCACCATTCTCATTTTCTAAAGCCCCAAGATCCTAATCTAAGCCCCTTCAAGAAGGGGTGAGAGCACTGCCCTGGGAATAGTAGCTACATGGGGCCCTTCAATAAGTTGGAGAGGGAGGAAATATCCCAGATCACGAACCACTTATGGGAAGAGTGAATTATGGGTGCAGAGTCCCTCCTTCCCCAGTTACCACGACAGGGCTCAAAGCTTCTTCCAAGCCCTGCTTTACCCCCAGGTTATGCAGCATTGCCCACAGCCCCAAACTTCAGACTGCCCTGCCCCTGTCCCCTGCCCTTCCTCTTACTTGTGAGTCAGATCAGAACTATTTTTGACAAGTCCTTGGTTACCAAGAAAGCAATGACCTTGCTTTCTTAATGCTCAAGGACATCCCTATTTAGGAGGACAGCCTCTCACATCCTGCCTCCAGAAGCATCCTTCCTCCAGGAATCAGCCCCACAGATAGAGGCAGCAGGTCTCAGCCTTTATACTTTTGCCTTTCCCCCCTTGCATCATTTTGGGCCCCGCAGTTCCTCTAAGACTGATGCATACATCTTCCTCTTGCTCTCAACATGAGGAGACAGGAAAAAAGACTACGAGGTTCTGAAGATTCACAACCTTTTCCTTCCTCCCTCCTCTTCCCTTCAGTTACAACAAAGTCTGGAGTTGCCAGCTGGACATTCTCCTCTCTCTCTCCATCTCCCCTCCCACTTTTTGTACACACATGGGGTCATGAGGGGAAGAAGATGTGTAGAATATTCACATTGCAAAGGAAAAGGAAAGAAAAAAAATTAAATCAAAAAAGAAAAACAGACCTAAAGTGATTGGTAATCACTTTAAACACAAGCAAAATCAGTACGATGGAAAGAAGAAAAGTGCAGGTTTAGGAAGTTTGGGCTTAAGGGTCAGGGAGTAGAAAAGGGAGTTTTAGGGATTAGCTTCGTCTTGTGTAGGATTACTTGAGAGTGGTTAAGAGAGAGAGGGAGAGAGGGGGAATGTGCTTCATTAAGAATATACTTCCTCCGGAGAATGACTAAAGGTTTGAATTACTGTTCATGACTTTATGACGGCTGCAGTGTGTGTCACTGAATATGAACCAGCACCAAGATGGCTCATGGACACATCTCCTTGTATGTTGAGGACAATTACTTACTCCACGGTGGCCTTTTTCCCAGGCTGGTTTCTACATGTTCCTTCCCTGCCCCTGACCTGTACAAGTACTTATTTATGGATCCATTTCTCCTCCCCCAAAATATGAACATAAGTCACTTTTTTTTTTTAAAGATTTTATTTATTTATTTGACACAGAGAGGGAAATTACAAGTAGGCAGAGAGGCAGGCAGAGAGACAGGGAGAGGAGGAAGCAGGCTCCCTGCCGAGCAGAGAGCCCGATGCGGGCCTCGATCCCAGGATGCTGAGATCATGACCTGAGCCGAAAGCAGAGGCTTTAACCCACTGAGCCACCCAGGCGCCCTGAACATAAGTCACTTATCCTTGTCCCAGGCATCCTAGAATTTCGCAAAATTCCTCATTACTTGAGAATATGGGTGTTCCTTCTTCCTACTTTTGGAAACCCCTTTCCCTCCCATCCAATCCCAAATTCCTACCCTAATAATCATAGTAATCAGCACTGGTAAAGGATGGGGGGATGGCAGATGCTGGCACGGGGGTGCGGGGGTGCGGGCCGGTAACTAAATTACTATTTCCTCAGTGTCAACATCAGTATCTGTAAATGGAAGATTCAGAAGATTGTTTTGTCTTTAAAGTGGGGATCAGTGGGTTAAAGCCTCTGCCTTCAGCTCAGGTCATGATCTCAGGGTCCTGGGATCGAGTCCCGCAGGGAGCCTGCTTCCTCCTCTCTCTCTGCTGCCTCTCTGCCTACTTGTGATCTCTCTCTCTGTCAAATAAATAAATAAAATCTTAAAAAAAAAAATAAAGTGGGGATAAGTAAGGGCAACGTCGCTCTGTAAAAGAGTGGTCTCCTCAGAAACCACAGGAAGAAAAGGCGTTTGGGAAACATGCAAGTATGTTGTGTTCGACCTGGATGCTGCAAGGCCTATTTTAGAGCATTTCCTATCTGTGAAGTTCTCAAACTCTCTTCCAATTCTTAGCCAGCAATGTCGATTAAGTGGATAACGTGAAGACAGGCAGTCCCACACAATTTCCATCAAAAGGCAATTTGCTGCTTTCATAACAGCAGGGATAGCTACTAGTAGTTAGAAAGGCAGAAATGGCTCATCTATCTTTAGGGATAATTTATATAACTTGGATGATGTGTAATTTAACACCCAAAAGGATGGAGATTTAATACCCCAGATTTTTTTTTAATGCTGCTTTTTTGTCATTAGGTGAGTTTCACTTCATTCTTCTTTGTTTTCATTTGAAGGGAAATCTGTTTTTTAAAAATAGCTTAAAACATAATTTTTTCAACTTTGGACAGAGAATAAGAACCCCAAGGTCAAACATCTGACCTTGAACCCCAGAGTTAAGCCTCTGTGCTCTCAGTAAAAAGAATATAGATTTGTGAATGTGAAACAACAAAGTGGGTCCAAATTGTTCCTAGGAGATGAATGTGGGAAGATGGATTTTGATATTGTTTGCCTACAACATCCAGATATGAGATGCAAATAATTTCCTCTCTGCAATTCTGTGAGAAAAAACTGCCACAGCAGTCAACTTCTCATGAAGTTTGTTACTCTTAAAAAGCATCCCATCAATCCCCATTTCTTCCAGGAAATGGCTAGCCACAGAAAACCCTCTACCCCAATACTAAACAATCCTTCCTCTTTTGAAATGTCCCCAAACTGCTTACTTGTCCCTTGCAGCCAACTAAGACTGTCAAATGTACCTAAAGACTAACTAGAAAATCTCTCCTACTCTCAAAAATCCCACCTTCATAGGACACCTGTCAGTCCGATGTTACCTTGATGTTTCTTCTTTTTACTCTATAAAATTTACTTTCCTGGGAGCGCCTGGGTGGCTCAGTCGGTTGAGTGTCTGGCTCTTGGTTTTGACTTAGTTCGCAATCTCACGGGCTGTGGTATTGAGCCCTGAATGGGGCTCCACATTCAGTGGGGAATCTGCTTGAAGAATCTTTCCCTTTGCCCCTCCCTCACGCCCCCCCACCAACAACATATACTTTCCTTCCTAACACCTTTGAACTCCTGCTGACAGAAAGCAAGTGTCCTTGCTATACGTTTATGAAAAAAAAAACAGCCTTTGTTAATTTGTCACCTCAGACTTCATTTTCAGAAGAAGACCATAGTATTCCCAAATACTGACAAGTAATAGAAAGTACAGTGGGACTTTTCAATTTACCCAAAGTCACAGAGGAAAGCTGGAATTTGGACCCAGGTCTATTTACCTCCAAGGTCATGCATTTTTCCTTAACCCTCCCCACTCCCTACCTTGGTGTGTACAACTTCCCCTTTGGCAAACAGGTTGCTCCAGAAAACTGAGAGAGGGGAGGTCCAGAGGGAGGGAGCTCTGGTACCTGAGCCTCAATGAAAAACATGGGTTCACAGCATGTGTTCATCTTACTGGCAAACCACGGCCAGCAACGCTAAATACTTGGGCCTGGCATTAGACCTGAGAAGAGCAGTTCTGTGCATTAGACAGTTTTCACCATCAAGGCTGCACATGATGCAGTTTAATTTGATTTCACCTGTGACTGGATATTGAGGTAAAAAGCAAAGGGAGATGGGACAGGGTTTGGTTTGTCTGATGCTGCCTGGTCATGAGATAGAAAATCACCTGGGAGCTTTTTAAACACACTGAAGTCCAGGTCCCAGGCCCAAAGTTTCTGGATTAATTAGTTGTGAGATGGGGCCTGGGCATAGCTACCAACATTCTAGAATCCCCAGAGCAGCGAGGCATGAGAACCACTGAGCAAGAGCCTCAAGGTAATTAATTCTAGCATGTCTCACTCAACTATGAAAGGATGAGATGGCTGCACCAAAAATGGGAAACTTCGTGAGTGGTAACTTTTTTCAGCTTAAGGCAGCATTTCCTTTCAGTAACTCTATTCCATTTCAATGTTTGTGTATTAGTGACAATATTTTAACATATGTTTCCTCATCATGAAGCTGGTTTCTCTCCACACCCCCACGGCCATTAAGATTAAGGCATAAGGCAAGTCAGGGAAGTTGGTTGGCTAGGGACAGACAGTGAACTATGCTGGGAGTGGGGTGGGGGGAGTGAGAAGAGAAAAGGAAGGGCAGGAGAAGCCCTGTAGTTGTGAGAGAGGGCATCTCAGAGGAGAGTGGGCAAGAGATGGGTTAGGAATCCACCTGTGCCTGACCATGTCAAGAGAAAAGACCAGGAGCATAGGCCAGGGTGGACTTTCATAGCAGAACCAATAGGATGCCCACTAACGACAGAGACAAGGGACACCCCTACAGAGGTACAGAAACCCAGAGGACCATGCAGAGACTAGCACCTGAGTCCACCTTCTTTCTCTGAAAGCTTCCTTCTATTTTTATTTTTTATAATATTTGAGCTGAATTTTTTTTTTATTTACTTGAGAGAAAGAGAACTAGAGAGAGAGAACATGAGCAGGGGAGAGAGGTAGAGAAAGAGAAGGAGAAGCAAGGAGCTGAGCAGGAAGCCCAATGTGGGACTCAATCCCAGGACCCTGGGATCATGACCTGAGATGAAGGCAGGTGCTTAACTGATTCAGCCACCCAGGTGTCCTGAAAGCTTCTTTCTGTATCTAGACATCATCTTGACTGAGAAAAGGCAGGAGAGAGAAATTCACAAGACTGATGTAGATCATTTATTCAAAGGGGACATTTTTGTGTCTTTGTTAAATGGCAAATTTAAGTTTCCTTGGCTGTTCCCCCACCATGATCAGTGAGAAGAAGGCAGGTTTGTTTCCAGAACAATCATAGGAAATAAAAGATACTGTTCTTCTGAGCATGATTCAGTTGTTTTCAGTGAGTTGTTGACCCCATATACCCAAGTCATTCTAAGCAGAAAGAGCTTGTTTGTTTGTGTGTGTTGTTGTTGTTGTTTCTTTAAAGCAGCTTAAGGGGAAGAGAACATGGAGTCGTCCATGTTCCCTCTATGGGGCCTTAAAGAAAGAAGATCTTCCTCGCAAGAAAAATACAGACAATTATTGTAGCATATGCTGAGTACTACATCCAAGTAAGTCTTACCCCATACCAAAATGATCTTTTAAATCTAACCAGTTAGAGAAAGTGGTTTCTCAATTCTCTATGAAATTGGTAGGAAAGGGATTATTATGTCACTTAATAACCAAATCAAGTGTCATAAAGAAGTTCTTTTCAGATATTCCATTCTCAGGCGACTATTTGGTGTTCATCTCCTCCTGCCTCCCCAGCCTACTGGCCCAACCACTGTTCTAGGCCTCCAACCAATCCAAGACAGGATCATGAAGGGGGACTTCTAAAAAAAAGACAGAGGCTCATTAGCATACACTTGAAGGCTGTGTTGAAAGGCCACCAATCTAAGCAGTAGAAATATTCATTTGAAGTGTTCTCTTGTATTAAGCATGTCCTTCTATTTTCTGTATTCTGATGCTTTGAGATCTGTGGCCGTGCTGACCCTGGACAGACTGCCCCTCCAAGAGCTAGCCGATTCCTAAAGATAATAAATAACTCATCTATGAGCATGCCTTCCATATGCAACCAACCAACCCAGAGCCCACACCTCCACCTCCTCTGTTGGGCCCTCATACCCAGGGCTACTCTTCAATCCCTGCCCTAATCACCCCATGGCCGGCCAAGTCCCAGACAAGTCCTGTCCCCCAGAGCCCTCTGAAATTATCCAAATTAGCCAGTCTTTACCCTGTTTACCTGCCTTGCCTGTTCCTTCTTGTGGAAACTAAAATAAAGGCTCTTGCCCATGTTTTACCCTTACTCCCTATGCCTTCTATTGACCTTGGTGCTTCCCTGTGGGGCCCTGTGTGGTGTTCCATGCCTCCTGTTCCTAGGGAACCGTGAATAATTTCTTTCTTCATGACCATCATTTCTGTGTCTGTGTGTCTTGCCACACCTGATTAAAATAAATCCTGGATACACTTACAACACTTGTGTTAACAGTTCAGCCCCAGGCCAGACCAGGAAGGGCCACCTGCCTCATTCCTTCTTGAAGAATGAACAGCCTCTTTACCTCCACACCAACCCCAATCCCCGGGGAGAATACAAAATGCAAGTGGATAGCTGATGGCCTGGGAGAGAGAATAAGAAGAATTAAGAAATGTTGGGACTGAAGAGGGGAGACAAGAAATGCAGGCAAAAAGGTAGTTGACTGAGTGGATACTGAGAGGCAGCACAGAAAAAGAAATAATATTTTTTGCCCTATCCTTTTTGTTCCTCGTTCAGGTTTGATCTTGGGATAGAAAAAACTCCCCCTGCCTCACCCCTCCTACTACCACCAACCCCTGGACTGCACTCGGTCAACAGTACTTCCCTACCCTTCAAAAGGTCAAAAGCAAAAGGGTTTAGTCACTTCACTATCTCTGCAATGGCTCTCCAAGGCCTCTGATACTTCCTCATGAATTCCTCTGCCTGCTCACTACATGGCTAAAGCTTAATCTGATTAAGGGGTATTTTCATATAGAATTTTACCATTTGTTTACGAAGCACTTTGTTTCCATCATGTCTCTGGATTCTCTCAACAATCCTGAGAGGTCACCAGGGATTAATTTTTGAACAAAATCCCTCTCTATTCATCAATCTCTCAACTTCAAAGGCAACCTCAGCAAAATCTCATGATCAGAACACACTGAACACCAATGGGATTCAAACCTCTTGAGGCTATTTCCACCAGTCCTCACAAGCTTCCCTCTGGATAGTCAAACAGAGCTCCCTTCAAGAGGGGCTGAATCCTGATATGAAACTTGAGACAAGGCAAATCATTCTAATACCACTTATGTCTCCAATACTTAGAACAAGACCACATGCCAAAAACATCCATATTTTACACATTCATTCACTCAGGAAAAACTGAGGTTCAGGAAGTAGACGTGGAGAAATGTATTCAATCTCACTACAGCTGAAACCATAATTAGGAGCCTTGTTCTTGCCAGCTCCTAAGTGCTAATCTTTAAGATGCTACAGATATTCAGGAAAACTAATAAATCCTCATTAGCTCTATGCTTCTCCTTATGGCCCATGAAAATGTGATTTTAAAAAATTATAAGTTGAATAACTTACAGATATACCTTGCTTTGTACAATAGAATTCTTTCTTTAAATGTGTGAGCTGACTGCACTTCTGTGAGTCAGATTGCATTTCGTATGAAAGGATATGAGGAAGGGAGAGGAGTGGGGTTTAATATTTAAAAGACCCATATAGGGCACCTGGGTGGCTCAGTGGGTTAAAGCCTCTGCCTTCAGCTCAGGTCATGGTCTCAGGGTCCTGGGATCGAGGCCCGCATCGGGCTCTCTGCTCAGCAGGGAGCCTGCTTCCTCCTCTCTCTGCTTGCCTCTCTGCCTACTTGTAATCTCTCTCTCTGTCAAATAAATAAATAAAATCTTTAAAAAAATAAAATAAAATAAAAAAATACAAGACCCACATAGATCTCTTTTATAACTGGAAGAATAATTACCTTGCAAAAGCAGTTATCTTCTAACTTAAATATTGTGTAAATGTATGATTTTACATGTCCTATTTGCTTAAAGTGGGATACAGATAGATTTAGTTTGCAAAACACTTCATTTAAATTCCCTTAATTAGAATACTTTGTATGTATGACAACATGGTTTCATATATAACTGCTGGTGGCCACACCTAGTGTGGGATCTGAATGTCCTTTTCTATCTTCAGTTTTGATGCGAACTAGTTGTGGGACTTCAAGCAAATTACTAATCTTGTCATAATTTTATTTCCTTTTTTTCTTTTTAAAGATTTATTTATTAGAGAGAGAGAATGAGCAGGAGTGGCAGAGGAAGATGGAGAGAAAATCTCAAGCAGACTCCATGCAGAGCCCCATGCAGGGCTCGATCTCAGGACCCTGAGATCATGACCTCATGAGTTGGACACTTAACTGATTGTGCCACCCACGTGCCCCTGATTTCTTTTTCTGTAAAATAAGAAGTCTGGAATAAGTTTTTAGTCACTGATTTTTCTATATGTACTCATTGGCTTAACTACTGCATTTAACATATATCAAGATATTAATATACATCAAGATGAATTTTCTAAGAGCCATTTTTACATTTTTTTCCCCTGTGGCTTTAATGCTATTAAATTCAAGCATGCTTAATGCTTCCATTAGATTGTGATTTTGCAAGATGTTTTATGTTTCCAGCCTTGTTTACTCCTGTGAAGCAAGGAATATTATTTGAAAAAAAATAATTATGTACTGCTATCCAATGGATAATCATCACATTTATTATCTTGAATTTCTATTGAATTTCTATGTGTTTATTATACCATAGTCAGCAAATTACCATATGTTCTCCTCTAGATAGCTACTATTATGTCAGACATATGCTTGTAAGATTTACTTTTTGTCATTATTTATTTTTTAATCATAGTTATGCTCTGCCATAAATGAGAGAAGACAGATGCATCATTTCCCCAGCTCTGGCAAAAAAAAAAGAAAGAAAGAAAGAAAAGGAGGGGATGTATTCAGAGTAAACAAACAATGTAGCACATACTAACTGTTTTTTCTTTAAAACAGACAGGGCTAGTATCAGGGCTGCTGTGTATGGTTGTGCAGCTTGTATACTGCAGAACTCTCAGGTACACCATTAACATGTGAATGGCACCCTTGGCACTGTGTTGTATACAACCTGCTGAGTTGTATGCAGAGGCTCTTGCTGAAATATATGCGTGACTTAGACCAGTCAGCATATTTCCAGGGGAAAATGCAATTCTAATACTGTGTACAATACTATAGGGTTTATACTAGATAAGCTATAAGCAGAGATAAGATAAATCAGAGTCAACTATACGGTGTCCATAATGGATACATATCTCTTTACTTAACTATTAAATGCCTTCCATTTAAGGATATACCTGCTTTCTCCATTTTCTCATTACCTTTAAAACTCCCTGCAGTACAGCTTCTATTGATTCGACTTACTGATCCAACTTACTATGCTCTCCCAGGATACCAGAGACATGATATGAAATTAATTTTTCAATCCTCATTTTCTTTGGATTCTTACCAGCTTTTAATTTTGCTGGCTACTCTCCTTTTGGTATGACCTTTCTTGCTAAAATAGTTTCTTCCTTTAGGTTCAAAGATGGATGGTGAAGATCCTACCAGAAAGGGCATCCTGTACAGATGGAACCTGTGTTTTGTTAAAAAGTTGGAACTACATCCCAGACAAGAAAAATAAATTGTCTGGGTATTTGACACCCATCTTGAGACAGGTTTGAGTCATGAGGGAGGAAAGAAGGGGTGTAGTATTAGGACCACACCCTGACCTGGGACTCCAGTTTCTGCCATGGTCCTATCGGGTAGTGTTATGTGCAACTTAGAGACTCTTGTCACCAAAAAGGGAGCACTCAGGATCTAGCTTTCCAGGACTTGAGTGTCCCATGAATGAGTGTGATTCTA
The DNA here is from genome assembly GCA_002007465.1 of Ailurus styani. Classification (NCBI taxonomy): domain Eukaryota; kingdom Metazoa; phylum Chordata; class Mammalia; order Carnivora; family Ailuridae; genus Ailurus; species Ailurus styani. Next base: position 99,889 of record LNAC01000369.1, on the reverse strand, counting down.
GAAACTCATTTCTCAAGGAACTACTGAAAGACGATTTGCTCCAGGACCAGCCACAGAAGGAGAGGACCAGCCTCCACCTGTGTGGTCTGAGTGCTAATGACAGGACAGCTTTACCTGCATAGATGGGTTTCCCCCAATCTCTGTAACCAAGGACCCCACTCTACCCCTGAGCTTCAGCCATAGAAGAAAACTAGCACCCCTCTCCCTAGTGTCTCAAAACGAGCTGGGATGACCATTGTAGCTCAAACCTCCACAACCTCTCTCCCCTGAGACATCAGGAACTGAAGCATATTAACCATGGGGCCGCTGTGGGATCTGGGCTTTATCCAGCTTCTGCTATTTACACATAACTCTCTAAGATAAGCTTCTACTTATTCATGGTCAGAAAATGAGGTAGGACTGAGCCAGACTGGACATCCTCAGTCTCAGAGCCTCAACTGTCATAAGCACTAGGGGACTCTGAACACTAATAGGGAAAGGATAAAGCTTTGGAAGGGAATAATCTGGATTTGGAGACCTCTATTTTAAAAAGATAAGAATGTGGAGAGGGTCTCAAATATTCTTCCTCTGGGGAAAAACAGAGCACATTAGTCATAACATCCAAGTGTAGAGCTACTCCAGTCATAATGTTAAATGTTGGTGGTCCTTCTCCTACTAACTAACTGGTCTTGTACCCTTTCACTGTCTTTTCTTTCTCATACCCCTCCCAGATATCCCCTAAGATTTAGGCTAAGATGCAAATGTCTACCCCATGTTATTTTATCTCAAGTATCTTTTTCTTACAGATCATATGAACTTCTACAACTTCAGCATTCTCCTAAGGCAATAGTTGGAAAAGCCCTTTATCTAGAGACAGTTAAGAAGAAGCAATCCTGAAAATGTCCTTGCTTGGCCAGCCCAAAGGTAGACTGCTCATGCAAAAGATCACAATAAAGGTAAACCCACACACCCAGAAAAGAGAGGAGAGCCCATCTGTGAATAATTGGAGGACTGGTTGATGTGAAAGAATCAGAAATGTAGAAACCATAACCAGAGAAATAAAGATGGTTTTGCTGTTTTGAAAGACAGGCTAAGCCTTACTAATAAGAAGGGACAGGCACAGAGTTCCACTCAAAAATAATCCTCAAAGAAAGATTCCCTCCATACAGAACAATCTTCCAAGTTTTAGAAATTAAAGACAAATTAATACTCTTATAAATCACAAAGAAGAAAGGATAATGTTTAAAGCAGAGAGAGGAAGAACCATATCAAACAGTGCCTCAAGTGAGGATATGGGACTTGGGGAGGACATCTACAAATCAGAAAATAGGAGGGATCACAATGCACACCAACCCAACTGGCTCTTCCTTCCGAAAGAAGAAGCATATTCCAAGACCTCATGATTGGAACAATTTGGCAACAAATACTTGATTTACAAAGATGGCTTCAAAAAACAATGGAAAATTGAAAACAGATGAAAGCCATTCAGAGGAGAAATGTATTAGAGTATAGAACAAGGTCAGTTTAATTACATGAAGCAAATCAAGGAGACAAAAATTATAAAAGAGATTATGAAGCTGAACAATATAATAAGTAATGCTGTAACCGGCATACAGGGAGACTTCAATGGTAACTAAAAGCGTTTTCAAGTATGTCCTGGGAACTTGTACAAAAAAATGGATCATGTTGTAGATCAGAATATGCCACCCCAGAACATTCCACTTTAACATACAGATTATTGGGGGCTGAAGGCAATTGAGAAGAAGCAGACAAAAGAAAAGCCCTCTGCCTTTCCCCCTCTGCTAGGAAGGAAAGACAATTTTTAATCACTAAAGATGACTTTAAACTAATCAGCTCAGAGATAGCATCAGATAAATCTACATAACAAACTTCACTAAAACGAGTTTCCCCTGTATTTACCTTTCCACAGTTTGCTGCCCCCTGAATCCCTAAATTCCTCTGTCTTGCCACTTCTCTACAAATTTATTATTCTTTGTGAAGATAATATATAAGCCTGAAGCTCTTTAAAAAAAAATTATTTACTTAAGAGGGAGAGAAGAGAGGGAGATGACATGGTAGGGAGCGACAGAGGGAGAGAATATTCAAGCAGACTCCCTGCTGAGTGCATAGCTGGACATGGGGCTCAATCCCATGACCAATGAGATCATAACCTGACACAAAATGAAGAGTTGGATGTTTAACCCATTAAGTCACCCAGAGGCCCTTACAAGCCTGAAATTCTAACTACCCTTTTGAGTTACTCATCACTAAGTTTTTCCCATGTGCATGTACTTTGCATGTGTTAAAAAATTTTCGTTTGTTTTTCTCTTATTAATCTTTCTGTCAGTCTAATATATAGGATCCCAGGCAGAAAATCTAGAAGGGTAGGAGGAAAAGTGTTTCCTCCCCTACAATATTCTGACATGTAATGTGTATTTAATAAAAACAAAAAGTCAAAATGCTAGCTGCCACGTTCTCCCATTATAGTGCAATAAAACTGGATTTCATTAAAGCATTAAAATATGCGTAATTCCTTGAACATTAAAAAAGAAGAAGAAAAATTCTTAGACAGTATGTGTACTCTTTCCCCTCACCTTATAGTCTATGCTCAAATATTTGTAATTTGCCAAACCCTATTCCAAATATCCTGATTCCTTCCTGATCCCTTCTCTTAAGCCAACTGAATTAAGTATTTTTAGCACCAGACTCTTCAAAAAGAGGCCTATTTCTCAAAGCCTCTTAGGAAATATTGCCACTAATCATCTGTCCATCCTATACCCCCCAACTTGGGTCCACACTTTCTCTCTGGAATGAAATGGCAAGTAGTAGGGACTCCTCCTGGGCCATGGCCAGATCCCCTAGCCTCAGTGACTTATTTGAGAGATCGAAAGCTGAGGCAGGCCGCCAGAAATGTACAGTTATTTTCCTTACTTTTCAAAGTACTTTAAGCACAGGAAACATGCTCAGCCCTTGATCTTTTTTCTCACTTTCCTGGAGAAGCACTAGCTCTTGTAGGCTCAGGTTTTGTGTTTGCTGTTCCCTGGCTGGAATATTCCCTCCCCCACCCCCACTTTCTATTTCCTTGTCACCTGGCTAACTCTTACCCAGTTTTCTGGTCTCAGATTAGGCATCACTTTCCTCTGGGAGTTTTCCCTTGACTCCCCAAGACTGAGTTAGAGAACCCTGCTTGATGTTCCTTCATGCCTCTACCTATCAATATCCTAACACTATCCACACTGCTCTGTAGTTGGACACACCTATATGGCCCTTCGACTGTAAGATCCTTGAGGGAAGGAAATGCCCTTAATATATCACCTTTTCTAATATTGCCAATGCCTAGCACAGTGCTGGCACAGAGAAGGAACACAATAAGACTTCTGTTGAAAAAAAATGTAATGTGGAACCAATATTACTCATAATATTCTGAAGTAAGTTCCAGCTGGGTTGAAAGACTTTTGCAATTAAGAACTGAAATAAAATTGAAGAAAGTATTTGGAATCTCTGCAGAGAAACTATTCTAAATACTGAAACTATTGACATTGTCATCAGAGAAAAGATGGTTATCTTTGCAAATATAAAAATGAAAACAAAATATAGTAAAAATCTATCTAAATAAGTAGGAATGCATCAGAACAGAAGAAATGTAATTAACATAATTAAAGCTTAACAATCAACATACACAAATGATACAAATATATATAAAACCATATTCTACAATTAGAAAAGGGAGATATATGTTAAAGTGTACAAATTAAAAAAATTCACTGCTTCAGTAACAATTTAAGAAATGGAGATTTTAAAAGTCTGCAGGTGATGTTATATATCTATCTACTAAAATAAATACAAATAATAAACCCCAATATGGATAATTCTGTGTGAATTCACAATTATTACTGTTGACATTATAAGTTGCTTCAGTCTGGAGAGCAATCTGGCAAGAAGAGAAAAGGAACTGGAATATGATTATACATGATAATTTACAATTTCACTTTGAGGGGTATACCCTAAGGAATCACTCTAAAAGTAAGCCAAAGATGAACTGTATAAAGAAGTTTGTAGGTAGTTTATTTAGAGATTATGAAAACTGGAAACAATCCAAGTGCCACTTGGTAGAATTATGGTATATAACTGCAACGGGCATCTATCAGGGTAGCATTAATATGAACTGTGTCCTGATGTGGGAACCTGATTCAAAGTAAGAAAAATAGGGCACCTGGGTGGCTCAGTGGGTTAAAGCCTCTGCCTTCGGCTCAGGTCATGATCTCAGGGTCCTGGGATTGAGGCCCGCATCAGGCTCTCTGCTCAGCGGGGAGCCTGCTTCCTCCTCTCTCTCTGCCTACTTGTAATCTCTCTCTGTCAAATAAATAAATAAAAATCTTTTTTAAAAAAAAAGTAAGAAAAATAGAAAAATGCAAAATTTAAAACACGTACACAGTGGTTGCTGCCACATAAAAGTCAGAAGGGAATTCAGAGATATTATATCCTGCCTAGGTTTTAATATTCCCCAGCTTCATTTATTGGTAAAATTGCTTTCCCCCTACCTCAGGTATTTAAGAGGGGGGAAAAAGAAGGGTCTGAAAAAGGAAGGTATCTGTATGGGGATTTTAACTGATATGCAATGTACATAAAGCTGATTTCTGGCCATTATGATTATAATCATTATTATTTAATGTACGAAGGCCAGAATTGTTTTATTAAGTAAAAGCCAACTAATTAAGAAAAAAAGGGTATTTAGTGGGTGCAACAACATATCCTCCTTCACACATTCTTTCCCAGCCACACCTCACACACATCCCTTCTCCCTTCTCTCTTCATTCCCTGACCAGTGTCTACCACACCCCTCCTCTCACTAGTCATTTCTGCTGCTGGTTTATAGTTAAGATTAGTTCAAAATTTGTAGGGATTATTAGGCCTTGATCTCTTTGGAGTAATGATACATTTTTAATCTAAGAAGACAACACCAAGAACAATTTGAGGTTACAAGGAGAACTGCAGAGACTCACTAAAGAGACACAGAGGTATGAGGAAAGATGACTGCCCAAAAAGCCAGGTGCCAGGCTTGAGAACCAACTGAGCCCTAATGGTTCCTTACCTCAGACAAGTTCCTAGTCTCTCTGAACTTTAACTTCCTTGGCTTTCATATGATAGAGTTGAACTACATGATTTCTCAGATCCTTTCTTTCAATTTCATCCTTCCTAGCAAGGTACGGAGTGTGGTCTGTTAACACGGCTGACCCATAGTCAAGGAAGCATAATTTCTCTCAACTTTATTTCCCCTCTTTTGCCTTCCTCTCAATTCCTAAGGCAATTCTTCTATTCACTGTCTCATTTCTTCCTAAAGCTGTTGATATGATATTTTTCTTTGGCCATATTTTCATTTTTCTTAAAGCCCTCTGAAGCCTTTTTTTAAAATAAGCCTTATTTTAAGAAGAGTTTTAATTTACAGACTCTGAAGCACTTTGAGACATATAAAAACAGAAAAGAGGGGTTTTTTAAAAACCCATCTAAAACACAAAATAAAATTTTTGTTAAAATAGTCACTTTGTAAATATTAAAATATTCTTACATTTTCTTTTGCTAGAAAATTAATGGAGATAAAGTAGCTATTAATTAGGAATATATCATCTTGATTCCTAGCCAGTCTCTGGGCATAGTTAAGTGCTAAACTGTTTCTTCTCTTCTTCTTCTTAAATAGGATTGCTCCCTTTTATGAGACAGAAAAATGGCATAAAGCTAAGCTGTTTGAAATATCAATTATAAATTTAATGCCAAATATTTAAATAGCAACAAACATGTTAAAATGTACATGATAAAATTAATTTTTTGAAAATATTAACTCTTGTGAAAGAAGAGCCAATTATTCACCAATCATATCTTCATTAGATGTTCCTATAGTATCTTATTATAGTACAGAAATTTCTAGAGCTAGACACTTTGCACAGTTTACATTTCTTAAAATTATTAGGGAGTAACTACTTAGAGAAATAGCTTAAGACTTAGGGACTCACTTGAGACAACAAGGAAACCTTGAGAAGACTGATAAAGTAGAGTTTTATACATAAACTACAGAAAGATCAAATGGTATAAACATTTAAGTTTATCTGATTGTGGGTTGTGGACTTCAATGACAGACGAAATTGATCTCTTGGTTATCACAGTATTTGCTTCCCAGCAATAAGGTTAAATTCTGAGAACTCCCTTTAAATTAAGGAATTCAAACAAGAGAATTCATGTTTGAGAAATTTGTAAAAAAAAAAAAAAAAAAAAAAAAAAAAAAAAAAAAGAAATAGAGCAATAGGTTGGAAGTGACCCAGCAGAAGTTTTAATAGTCTTGCTATTCTTGAAATAAGGTATTAAAATAGGTAGATCATAGAGGATTTTCAGAGCAGTAAGACTACTCTGTATGATACTGTAAGTAGTGAATATATATCACTATGTATTGTCCAAACACACAGAATGTACAATACCAAGAAGGAAAATTAATGTAAATTATGGACTTTGGGTGATAAACTACAGACAATGTAAGTTCATCAATCGTAAAAATGTACTACTCTGGTGGTGAGAGAGAGGGTAGTGTTGGTATGGGGGAAGATATGCATGTGTGGATGCAGAGGGCATATGGGAAATCTTTATCTTCTGCTCAGTTTTGCTGTGAACCTAAAACTACTCTAAAGGGCGCCTGGGTTGCTCAGTGGGTTAAAGCCTCTGCCTTCAGCTCAGGTCATGATCTCAGGGTCCTGGGATGGAGGCCTGCACTGGGCTCCCTGCTCGGCAGGGAACCTGCTTCCTCCTCTCTGCCTGCCTCTCAGCCTACTTGTGATCTCTCTCTCTCTCTGTCCAAAAAAAAAAAAAAATACAAATAATAGTGCACAAACACTAAATTAGGAACAGTAAGTACTGTATTAGTAATTTCCATGTACTATTCCTCACTAAAAACTCTTTCTTGCTTACTTTTCTTGGAGCTTCAGTGGGATGTTTATTAATTCATTTTGTTTTGTTGTATAAATCTGCACAATAATGGGGATTATGACTCAGAGTTCCTACATCCTGCTTCAAGGAAACTGCCTCATTCCTGTAGGCCCAGAATAACCTGACTATTTTATAAGACATTTTGGGTAACCTATTTTTTGGATATCTCTCAATTCCCTCCTCAACAATGTAGAGTTAGCTCTATCCATAATAAATAACCTCTTGTCAAACATCTAGGGCAATTCTCCTCCCCCTTGCCTTATACACCATTCAGCTCCTCTCTCCTCTGATGCCCTCCCTGTGTAGTTTTGAGGTCTGCCTGCATCATCCTTCAGTTCTTCCAAGGCCCAAACAAATATCTACTTCTCTACCATCTACTTTTACCAGGTTTCTATGACCATTCTGTAGTTTACTCATTTTCTAAGTATCCCCAACAAGAATATGTCAGTTCTTGCCTATCTTCTGACATTCTTGCTTTTCCTGGCTGTGCTCCTGCCTTTCTAAATAGTCCAAAGCCATTATGTGGGCCAAGCAAGGCAGGCATCTGTGTTGAAGGTAGGGTGCTGTCAGGGCCAACAGCAGGTGTTGGAGCCTCAATAGGATGGCAAGGGCTCGTACCCTGATTGGAGAGTAATGATATAACCTGATGTGCAGTACCAGTGCCTAGTGCCTTGAGTGGGATAAGGAGGGAGTCTATGTGGTGGGAGGTGGGTTGTGGCAGCCCAGGGTTGGGTATTAGAACCTGAGAAATACAGCATCTGCCTGGGGCAGGAGTGGGAAGAATGATGGTTATAGGAGACTGATTACATACAGAATAATAGGTACATATCAAAGGGAAACAGGATCCAGCTTTAGGGTGTCTCATTGGCCAAATCTGGGACCATTTCAGCATCAAAATAAATAATGATATTAGTAGATTATAATCCACTGAATATGACAGAAATCCATGATATAAATAAACAAATAGGGAGAAAAAAAAGCTATTCCTCACAATATAATGCCAACTGATAAATGCAAAAATAATGATTGAATTAGAAAATCACCATATAACAATTATCATAGTAATAATTAATGGAGCAAAAACCATCGACAGATGCTTAAAGTAGTGGATAATATTTTGAAAACTAGAATATTTCATAATCTCAAAGTACCTCTTCACAAAATTCTTACTAATTACAAAGAGAAAAAAGCAGTAACTTTATAGTGGAGAAGGCTGGCAAACAACATCAAGTGATCAAAGATAACATCACCAGTAATGGGTCAAATCAAAATCATGTACCACCTGATAGGATGCAATGAGAACACAGCATCATTTCTGTGACATTCCTGCCCACACACAACACTCCCTGCCAAATGTATAATCTGAATTTAATCAGGAGGAATCATCAGACAAACCTAATTTGAAGGGCATTCTGCAAAATAATTGTCCCATAATCTTCCGAAGAGTCAAGTCATGTTGGTCAAGGAAAGACTAGGAAACTGTCCCAGACTGAAGGAAGTTAAACAGACAGGACAGTAAATACAAGACAACATCACAGACTGAATTCTTTGGTATGAAGGAGATGCTTGGGATAACTGGTAAAACCTGAAGAGGGTCTGATGATTAGACAGTAGTAATGAATAAATGGTAATTTCCTGATTTTGATGGTTCTGTTAGGGCTATGTGAGAGAATGTTCTGATGTATAGCAAATACATGCTAGAGTATTCCAGGGTGATGACACTAGGTCTGCACCTTACAAATAATTCAAGAGGAAAAAATGTTGTTTGTACTACTCTTGCAAGATTTCTGTAAGCTCAAAATGATTTTCAAAATAAAAAGGGGAAATATGAAATGGAATGTGCTGGCTGGGGAATCATAGGCTGAGAGCAAAGAAACTGAAGGTGACCAAGTTGAAAAATAAAGAAATGTATTTATTGACAGTAGACTGGATAACCATAAGGAAGACTTGAATAAAAACCAGGCCTCTGAGAGGACAAGCAGCAGGCAGCACTGAGAAGTCTGATTCAACCCTATCCTGAGGCTGGAGTCCTCTTGAGCCTCCTCTTAGAATCTTCACTTGGAAGGCTTGAACTTCCATGGCTGTTGGCCTCCCCAAATTTAGGTTTGGCAGAATCAGTAGTTCCATTGTTCCATTTGCCTCTCTAGGCTCCTACTTTCCCTTGGTTTACCATCTTGTCAGTTCCTTCAAACTTTCAAGATTTGCTTGTCATGGGATGGTTTGTCCAAATAATCTAGATGATCTTATTCCATAAGGAGAAATCTTTGCTTTATTCTCTTCATAGCCCTTACCTCTTCCTAAAACTCCTGTGTATTTCTTTACTTTCTGTCTCTCTGCACCAGACTGAAAATTGAGATGACAGGGCCCATCTGCCTTGCTCCCTATTATCTCCCCTCCCAAGGAAAAAGGAAGCGTGGCCACAAAGAACCTCTGTTGCCAGAGGTCTGACCAATCCTGCAAAAGACTGAACCAGGCACATACTCCTCAAATTACCATGAGACAATAAAAGCACATCTATTCTTCAACATATCACTTCTGAAACCATTTTCATGATCTGGCTCCCCTTCAGATATACCTTATATCTTCCTCCTCCAACCAGTACATGCTGGGAATGTCTCTTCTTTATTTGGAAAATTGCTGCTTATCTTTTAATAACCTGCTCAAATGTTACCTGCTCTGTGACTCTTTCCCTTCACCCCTAGGCAGGGCCCCATAGCCTCTACTACCTATCTCTGCTATCGAGACCCTTACCATACTGTGCTGGAATATTTTGGTTATTTTTCTGGTCTTCTCACTGGAATGTTTATGTTCCTAACTATTATCCCCAATACCTAGCACAGTGCCTGGAACATATTAGGAGACCTATAAATGTTGACAACACTCTAGAGCAGATTAGTGCTCTCTGGTCAAACTTCTTTCAACTACCTGCTACTGAGTCTCAAATTGCCCAGAGGCTAAGTAAAAACCCATTTAAAATATTAAAAATTAAAATATCCTTTTAGCCTTAGGATATTTTAATTCATTCATTTTCCATTGGGGCCCAACAATCTGGATTTTGAACAAACATCCCTGGTGCTTCTGGGGCAGATTGTGAGAAACACTGTTCTTTACCATTTTAAACTTTCAGCCCACTCTTCCACTCCAGTCTTGGGTGGTCCCCTCTCTAGTTTATCAGCCTCTGTAAAACAAGGCAGACATCCTACACAGTTCTGCTTTGCTGCTTCAGCATTTTGATGTAGATTGCCACTTTCTTAGTTGGATTTCCACCGAAACTGGAGGCCTCAATTGTTTTGCTGAACTCTAGTTTAATATTTTATGTGATTTTATGCCATGCAAAAACTCATACTCATTTTGATTTCTAGGTCCCATACTTCACAGTTCCTAATCCCAACTCTGAATCGACTATCTGAGATTCCCAGCTCTATCCTCACCCACTTAATTTTTCATAATAAAACCAATGGGCCTCCTGGACCTTGAAGGCCCCTCTCTACCCAGGGCTCCCAAAAACCTCTACCTAAGTTTTTCCTCACATGCACAGTTCTTCCTAAAAAGCTATGATGGGAAGCAAGATGAATGCAAGCTTTTAAGAAAACGTCACTTCTTTTCAGTTATAAAATTGACTTTTTTGTTCCACTTGATGCTGGTTTAAGGGGCTGAGATATCTGAATTCTCAAACTTCACTAACCACAATCCATCAAATGTCATGTCAAGTGAAGAGCAATCCCAAGGCTCTTCTGCTTCCTGGGCAGCACATTTTATCTCCATACCCCTTGATGAACCCTACTAAATTTTTTTCTTATCTGGTTCCCCCAGGAACATGAGTGAGTTAAATCTGGACTGTTTATCCAATATCAAGATGGGCCCAGCAGAATGGCACTCCTAAGAGTTATTTTCAGGCCCCACTGAATGTCAGTAAGTGATGTGATCTGATCCACATTATCAAGTCCAGGCTATAGAACCTCAAAGAAACCCTCCTTTTTATCATATGATGTTATAAGAGTTTTCAACTTGCAAAAAAACAGGATTGTTCCCAGGAGTAACAAACCCAAATGTCCACAGGGGCAAGGAGGATAATATAAATGTGTGAAACTAGTACATGTAAGAAAATAAGGTTTGGTAGGTATTGTGGGAAAAAGAGAATAGATTTCACCAAAAGGTATTCAAATTGAAAAGGAAAATTTCTAAAATCCCTAAAAAATAAAATCTGCTGGCCTGCCACTCTGCCACATTCATCTTTATTCTAAAAAGATATATTTGATCCACATTTGATAGTTTTTTTTAAACTAGATTATTATAGTTAGGTTCTACGTTAAGCTACTATAACAAAGAAACCTGAAAAGTCAGTGGGTCAAAAAACACAGAAGTTTATTTCTCTAAGAGACCAGAAGTAGGTGGGCAGCCCGGGCCTATGAGCAGCTCTACGCCATGAGTACCCTCAGGTATCCAAGGTGGGAGAGCAGTTTAGCCATCCTACATACATGCTTCCATCTGTGTGTCAAAGTGTCTGTTCCTGCTGCCGCCATTTCCCAAGAGTCAAGAGAAAGAGGGAAAGCAATTCACTTTAAGATCATGTCCCAAAAGTTGTACACATCATTTCCACTCAATTACACCATCTCTCCTGGCGCTCCCATGAGTACTGCTAAAACCCACAGAGAGAGTTGTAATACTAAAAGAAGGAAGAGGATAAGAGATACTGGGAGGTAGTAATGTTTTCTATCATGCCAGGTTTTCAGGTAAACCCAAGTTAAGTTTCCATAAACCTAAATCATTCCCCACTCTTTAAAAATGGTGTTCATTGGTAAATCAATTCTGAATCAATCAGCTTTTAATATTTGACATTTAACTCTGCACCAAACTTGCTCTATATGACTGATGAGAACTCTCACAAATTCACATGAGTAGTACAGTTGTTGAAAAGCAAGAATAATGTAGAGAAGGCTGGATAGTAATGAGCCTTAAGAGCCTCATTTAATAGGTGCAATGAAATCAATCGACTACACTTATTACTAGAACATTACGTCCTTTGACAACAACAGCAAAGGGGGAAGAAAAAGGTAAAGACTACTCCAATTCAGGGTAAATGCAAAGGGGAAAATGTCTTATTCTTTATTATTTAAGCATCTACTTATTGTTGGTATTATTAACCCATCTTATTCCAAAAAGAAATGATAGAAATGCAATAAGGATAAATACAGAAGGTAAAAAAAAATTAGACCTAAGTAAGAAACTTAAAACAAAACAAAACAAAGGTGTGCATATAAAATGGGTCTAAGAAGGAGCTGGCACTGCTTCTGTAGTGAGTTTTAGCAGGTGGCAGCTTAGGTCACCAAAAAGACTGATTGTCTGGTTACAAAATTCACAGCATTCCTAAGGTTCATTCCATTCAGTTTCTATTCCCTCGACTTAGTTCTCTGCATGTGTCTTACATTTTCATGTTACATGACTACCCATGATGTTGCCTCTGCCTGCATACCATCTGCTCCACCTCCCCCTACCATAGTCTCCCCTGTCCCAGGCCAGGCAGTTGCTGCCTTTGGAGGCCTTCCCAGATTTTCCAGCACAGTTAGTCATTCTCTTCCTTATTTGCACAGTCACACTTACATTATAGCAGTCATAATCTAAACTTATGCTGAATTCTATTTATTTTGCATTAATATCCCCTTCAACGAGATGTATGTTCATTAAAGGCAAGGCCTATGATTTCTTTACTCATCTCAATTTTTCCCTCTTCCTAGGAAAATGCCCCACACACATGGCAGGTGCTCAATCAATGTTTCTGAATCTATAAGTGAAAGGTGGCATTTCTAACTGCCCACTCTACTGAAAAATGCTCCCCACTACCCTTCTTCCCTCCCATCCCTTGAGCTCCCCATATTGCATAAAGAGCCATGCATAAGGATGTTCACTGCAGCATTACTATGGAAAGCTAACAACCTCCTTGTTCCTCTATAGTGAGTAGATACAGACATAAACTATTTAATTCATATACTAGAATACTATATAGCAACTAAAGTGAATAAATCAATCCACATTATTAGTCAATAAGAATAAAACTCAAAAAAATCATTAAATTAAAAAAATCAAGTTCATGAACAATATGTAAAGTATGATATAATTTATGTAAAAACATGGATTATCTTTTCACTAAAAATCCAGGTAAATTTTTTTAAAGAAAAATAAATTTTGGTATGTCTGCGTGGCTCATTCAGTTAAACGTCTGCCTTCAGGTCAGGTCATTCATGATCCCTAGGTCCTGGGACTGAGCTCTGCATGTGGGCTCCATGCTCAGTGGGGAGCCTGCTTCTCCCTCTTCCTGCTGCTCCCCTGCTTGTGTGCGCTCTCTCTCCTGCTCTCTGACAATGAAATAAATAAAATCTTTAAAAAATAAATTTTAAAAACAATAAGGACTCTTCCTTCAACCCCACTTTCCCTCCAGCTTCTGTGATTTATGTTTTTTTAAAGATTTTATTTTTAAGTAATCTCTACATCCAACATAGGGCTTGAACTTACAACCCCAAGATCGAGAGTCATATGCTTTACCAACTGACCCAGCCAGGTGTCCCTGTGCTGTCTTTATATGGCTTATTCTGATACAAAGCTCAGGAACTGGGAACAGAATTCCATAAGCAGGGCGCCTGGGTGGCTCAGTGGGTTAAAGCCTCTGCTTTCGGCTCAGGTCATGATCTCAGGGTCCTGGGATCGAGGCCCGCATTGGGCTCTCTGCTCAGCAGGGAGCCTGCTTCCTCCTCTCCCTGTCTCTCTGCCTGCCTCTCTGCCTACTTGTAATCTCTCTCTCTCTGTGTCAAATAAAATAAATAAAATCTTTAAAAAAAAAAAAAGAAAGAATTCCATAAGCAAGGAAGACAAGAGCCTAGAAGGCTCTGTCCCATATAGTTCTTAAGTTTCTTTCTCATGGGGAAATTTAAACCCTACATCTAGACACCACTGAAGAATCTCTAAGTAATTCTTCAGCCACATGTTAGTGATGAAAAAAAAAGAAAAACTAAGAAGATGGGGTGCCTGGGTGGCTCAGTCAAGCGACCGCCTTTGGCCCTGGTCAAGATTCCAGGGTCCCGGGATTGAGCCCTGCATTGGGCTCCCTGCTCTATGGGAAAGCCTGCTTCTCTCTCTCCCACTCCCCCTGTGTGTGTTCCCTCTCTCACTGTGTCTCTCCCTGTCAAATAAATAAAGAGAAAGTCCTAAAAAAATAATAAAATAATTAAAAAAAGAAAAACTAAGAAGGTTGCTGATAGACTTTAGCTCTAAGAAACTACTATAACTACTCAGAGAAAATGGAATTTTAATGTATGGATTTAAAACCCTCAGCAGTTAACTATGGATTCATCCAGTGGTGAGTGGAAAAGAATCCACATTGCAGGAAGGAAGACCAGAAAACCTCTACTCCTAGGACAGAGGGCTCAATGCTCCTCCCACTTTAGAGGAGAAAATTAAACTCAATCCATTTTACCTAATTTCCAGAGGAAAATTATGTTGGGAAGAACATTAAATGGGGAGTCAGAAGATCTGGGCTTCTGACAATCCTCCATTTGCCTCCACCCTCAAATCCGTTCTCTGCCCTACTCCAATTTCTGAGAGGCTGGGCTCTCTGGACTATTTCATCCAGGCATCTAGTTGGGTTTGCCTGATGGGAGGTACTGACAGGGGACGGGAGTAAGAGAAAAGAGAGAGGTTGGGGAATTTCTCCCTACTTTCCTCCCTTCATTGGTGCCGCAGTTCTGGCAGTGGCTATGTCCCTGCACAAGCGAAGGTCAGGTAACCTCTCCCCCAGGCTCTACTCTCAGAGGATTTCTTTAAGGCCTAGGGGAGATAATTGCTTCTTGCTATCACTAGTTTCGAAGTGCCTCCCATGTGGGTTTCCTTAACTTTGCCCACACCTCTATAGAAAGTGACCTCATCAAAGTTCCTTCAGTTGAATCATCAGGTACTGGCATGGGGATCTCAGTTCAAGACTCAGCTCTGCCCCTAACAAGTTGAAAGAACCTGAACAAATCACTTCTCTGTGGGCCTCAGCCCAACATTAAGTGAGGGAAGGACAGATGACACTGAAAGTCTCATCCACCTTGAAGATTCTGCAATCCACTTGAGCCTGAGACAGGACAGAGTCCTATCTCAAGTGAATTTTTGCAGCGCATTTGTTTAAAGACACTCCTTTTAACAGAAAGCTACAGATGTTTACCTTCCCATTTTTATTCCTTCTGAAGGAAATGTTTCAACAGAATGAGCTTGAGCCAAAAGCCAAAAGTGAGGGAAATGAGTAAGAAGCAGAAAGACAGGTAATAGGAAAACAGGTAGGAGGCAGTTGCAATAATCCAGGTGAGAGACAGTGATTCTTCAAACTAAGTCTGTGGTGATGGCAAAGAAAGGATGCATGATAATAATCTTAAGAGATAATATTTCAGTGTTTCCTATGTGCCAGGCACTGTTCTAAGACTTCTATATGGGTTAAGTCATTTAAGTTTCACAAAAGCTCTTTGTGTCAGGTACCTTTATTATTCCTAATCTTCAGATGAGGAAAATGAGTCAGGGGCCCACAGAGAGCAAATCTGCAGAGCCAGGAGTCTAACTTGTGCAGTCTCACTCCAAAGTTCTAATCATTGCCCTGTACTCCTAGGAAATTTTTGGAAGGAACAACCAAATTGGTTGTGGAACTTTGATAGAGGGAGAATTCAAGGATTACCTCTAGACTTGGATAACTGCACTGATCATGGAGAAAAAGGAATTGCAGAGAATGATGGACTTGTTTTGGAGAAGCTGACTTTCATACACCCACTGAACATCTGAGAGATGTTGAATAGGCAGTTGGCACATTGGCAAGGGGAGGGAGACTGTCTTACTCACATTTAAGTACTCAGCATCTGGACTGTTAGCAGGTGCTTAATAAGTGTGCATTTGATAACTGGAAATTTGGAAGTCATCAACAGTCATCTACTATAAGAGTCTATGTGATAACCCAAAGAAATAATATAATGTAAGAGAAGAAATGAATAAATGATAGATTCTGAGAAAGAACCAACAAATAAGGAGTAGACGGAGGAAGATCAGCCATAGGGTGATCATTCAACACATTTTATTTCCCCCATCTATATAATATGCAACACTTCTTCCCTTGTTATGACATAGTGGTGAGGAAGGGAGAGTGACAGGAGTAGGAAACAGAAAGCTATCAACATTGATCAAAATTATCAATACTTAGTTATAATATGCATCTAATCTGTTATAAGAAAATATCCAGCAAGACTTCTAAATAAAAGGATGACCTGGACAGTGAAGAACATGGACGAGGGGAGAAGGATATAGTCTTGCTGGTCAATATAAACCCATACCAGGTTCTGCCTACCAGATAAGGCATGACTTCAATCTCACCCCTGTCAGACTTTTCCTGCCCACTTCACTCACTGATGGGGCCTTGTACAGACACTCTTCAAATGCACTCTAGCTGGATTCATTTCAGAGAAAGCAGGACTACTTCAAATCCATATCTACCTGTGAAAATGCCAAACCAATGATTACTTGGATATCAGAATTCAGGGGAGAAATGAGGATTATAGGAATTTTTTTAAAGAAGTGTCTGTATCATTTTTAATAATGTTTTTTATTCATTCACTGATAAAAAGGTGAAATAGTACTGGATTTCTCCTATTGACACATAATACTTAATGACATTCCCACCAATACGTGACATCTCTGGACATTTGATTTCATTATTCCTAAGCAGGCAATGTCTCTTACCATCATTTGTTTTTTTGTTTTGGGGTTTTGTTTGGTTTGGTTTTGTTTCCAGAAAGTCTGATTTATTGGGAACTATTCTGACATCATTTTTCAGACTGCCTGGCAGTCTCAGGACCAAGGATAAGAGTCCTCCTGTGACTGCGGTGGACAGGGGTGTGGGTCTCTGTCAACCAGGGCTCATTCTCTTATTCTCCTGTGGATGGCAACTGAGGTCCTGACTGAAGAGAACTTGATGGCCCCAGACCTTCCACCACTCGAGAAGCTCAAGGCATTGCTGCTTATAGCTCCTCTGAAGACCAGCCTGGCCAGACTGCTGTTACCTCCACCAGTAGAGTTCAACACAGAGATACTCACAATTCCCACACCATCTCCCGCCAACTGCTCTCCTCGCCCTCCAGCAGCTTGGGATAGGTGAGAATCTCCAGGGCCATCTTGATGTCAGTGAGCTCCTGGTACTCTCACAGCTGCCATGCCATGTCCTGCTTGGCTTGATAGAGGGCAACCTTCAGCTCCTCCTACTTGGCACATGCATCCTTAAGTGCCAGCTTCCCGTGTTCTTCAGCCTCAGCAATGGTAGCCTCCAACTAAGCACACTAGTTCTTGCTGCTGTCAATCTCAGCCTACAGCCTCTGAATCTGTAATCTCACTGCAATCTCAGTGGGATCCTCCATGGGTCATCTTCATGCTTTCCAGCCTGGGCAGCCTGAGGGTCTCAAACTTGGGTCTGGTACCAGACCTCAGCTCAGCTGCAGTTGGCCACCTCTTTGTCTGGCCCCTGACCTCAGCAATGATGCCATCCAGGTCCAGGGAGTGGTTGTTGTCCATGAACAGCACCATGGACATGTCTGAGATGTGGAACTGCAGCTCTGCCAACTCTGTCTCATAGAAGGTCTTGAAGAAGTTGACCTCATTAGTCAAGGCATCTACCTTGGCCTCCAAATCCACCTTGTTCATGCAAGCAGCATCCGTGTCCTTTTTCAGCACCAAAAACTCACCCCAGAAGCCAGTGATGGTCATTTACATCCTGGCACTTGTTCTTGAAGTCTTCCACAACATCCTGCATGTTCCGCAGCTCCGCCTCCAGGAGGCTGCCATCCAGTTGTAGCTACTCAAGCTCCCTCTACAAGCCAGCAATGTGGGCCTCAAAGATGAGGGGGCGGGCAGTTGCTCTTGGCTGACTTCTGCTCCTGCATCAGAGCCCACTTGGTCTCCAGCAGCTTGTTCTGCTGCTCTAGAATCCACACCTTATTGATGAAGGAGGGAGTTGGTGTTGAGGGTCTTGATCTGCTCGCGCTCCTCCTGGTGCACCTGCTGTATGATGGGGTCAATGTCCACCCGCAGAGAAGCCAGCAGGCTCTGACTGATGGTGACCTCATGGATGTCAGTGCCCACTGTGCCTGCGTAGGGGGTGCACAGGACCACAGATGGCTGGAAGGCACCCAGGCTGTAGAGGCTACTGCTGCTCAAGCCACTGGGGTGTGCAGAGCTCAGGCACACCTGGGTGCCCCCGCCCCTGAAAGGCAATGGAGCCCAAGTTAAAGGCCTGGGGGCTTAAGTGATGGACATGATGGCTAGACCAGGCTGGACTGAGCAGCAGGCACAAGGGAGCCTAACTCCCTTACCATCACTTGTAATAGGTTAGCCTGATACAGGGTTGCCAGATACCCCAAATAAAATACAAGTGCCCAGTTAAATTTGAAATTTAGATCAATAATAAATCATTTTTAGTACAAGTATGTCCCAAACATTACATGGCTTGAAATAAACATATAACTAGATATCTTGTATTTTATTTGTATCTAGTCTAATAGCAATGATCTTCTATTCTTTTTTTAGGATTCATAACATGACTCCGTCTCAGACATCCAAAGGCCTCTGGTGCTGCACAAAGGAGAGTTCTATCCTTGCTGGTTAGGAACCAGCTCTGCTTAGATGGATGGCAGCTAGGTGGCTGGTTCATTTATAAGGATCAGCCTGGCTCCCTGGTTTTCCATGCTCACTTTTCTTCTGAGCTTCCAAACCTAAAACTCCAGCAAAGAAATAACTTGGCTAACTTGAACGTGAAATCTGAGGGCAATAATAACACCTTTTTCATATTTGTATTTCATGCTGAACTCCCCTTTTCTAATTTTAGCTTTATTTGTTTTGATTTTCTCTTTTGCTTCAATGCTGTCTTTGAGAATTCCCTTAACTGGTGAAAGGCTTTCAAACTGTGGACCCAGCAGGGTGGTCACTACGAAATTAAAGGAGAAGCCAGTCCTGATCTCAGGCCACAGATGACAAAATCTTGCTTCTCACTACACCCAGAGGAAGTAAGAGGACCATCTTTCAAACAATGATAATCATCCATACATGAATTGTGTATTGTTCTAAGAAATTTACAAAAATATCCATGCATCTGTCCACCCCTTCATGAGTTCTGCCAACAATTACCACTGATCACCTTTTACTAACAAGACAAAACCAAGCCCCACATCATGGTAAAGGTACTGGTGCTGGAACCAGGTCTCAGAGTCCCTTAGTGACAAGCAAAGACATAGTAATTACGGTTGTTTTTGAAAAACTTCAGGTTTTCTGCACCAGACTGTGCATCTTTACTGAACATAAAAGCCTGGTGTTTACTGAACATAAAAGCCCCCTATGTTGGGTGGCATTATCAGGGTACTCTTTAATGTTTTTTATAGAGAAAATTTTAAAATGATCTTTTTTCCTTTTCCATTCTCTATACTTCATATGGTTCCCTCTATTCCCTGTCCTTTGGATTTTACTGTATCTGTAAAGCCAAATCACATTCTTATGATTTTCCAGGATGGTCTCAAGGATTCAGTTCTCAGTGGCTAGTAAAACAATTCATTCTTACACCTGTTGACCAGGTATCAACTCCAAATCTATGCTATCTGCTTCCTATCATATCAGCATTTTATAATGAATATAGGGCAGAAAACTCCTACATGCAAGTCACTGAATAAAGACCTCTAACACTTTACAGAACAAAATTAAAAATATATCATAGTACTAAAAATAAAAAAGGCAATAAATGCTCATGGAAGTTTAAGCTCAGTTTTACAAGCTCAGACAACCGCTAAGTTGATAGCCTTGATACAGATGAAAGAGGAAAACATGTTTTCTCTTCTCCCTGGAGAGGAAAATGCATTATCTACTCTTCACAGCTTTCAGGCATCTGACAGCTGAACTTGGCCTTGGGCCAGTGAGTGACTCACTTACTCAGTTACTGCCACAGTAATGAAAGGGTCTTTTGCTCCATCAATTGCAAGTTTTTGCAATATGTTAGACAGAAACAGTTCAGAAATGTCAGTAGACAACATCCCTTTCAGTAAGGCAGCCCAGTAAGGTGCTGGGATTCTGTGGTGGCTCACACTTGGTCTCCTCAGAGAGTCATTTGAAGACACAGCATGAAGAGCTCCAGGCTCCAAGACTCTCAAGCCAGGCTGAGTAAAGCTGCCCAGGGGATGGCTTTGACTCCACTGGAACATTGATCCAGGGAGGAAGGGATGTAGAAAGACAGCAGAGGGGAGCTCCATGGCATAAATCTTCATTTTGGCAACAACTTTAATTAATTACGCAGTTTCAGACAAATCATTCAGACTTTCTGTACATCCCTTCTTCTCCCTCACACGGTAACAAAGATTCTGAACCACCACCTCCCAGCTTTTCTGAGGCATAAGTAACATAATCAAAGGATGTTCAGGAAAACATAAAATTAGAGCCTTAAGCTATTCAGCCTTCATTTTCCCTGCCCTAAGACCACATCAAATCCAAACCAGACACTTGCTCCAGAAGACTTTTCTCCCCCCAGAATTTCTGGGGATGGAGTAAGGCCAGGTGAAAGAGGTGAAGCATTTAGGACATATGCTGATATGAAACTTAGATACAGGCATCCATAACTCCATGTTGTCATGGCTCGTCCAGACTTGGGGTGACCCCTGATTCCACTCTCCTATACACCACATCCAATTCATTAACAAATCCTGTTGGCTCTACCTCCAAAACATCCACAATCCAACCATGCCTCCCACTCTCGCAGACCCTTCTGGGCTGAGTTGTTATCACCTCTCCCTGAAGAACTGAATTACCTCTAGTTGCCCTTCCTGTTTTCCCTTGTTCACCCCCCTTCCCCAGTCCAGTAGCCAGAAGGATTTTCCTAAACCCTGTGTATCTGTGTCTGAAGATCCTGAAGGCTTTAAAGTACAGGCAAAGTCTTCTGTGTACATAATGCATGAGACAAAGTCTTCTGTGTCCCAGTAAACAGGAGGAAGAAACAGGCATTAAAATAGGAGAGGAGGTAGAGTCAATAAAAGAAAAGTGTAACTCAATCAACTGATGCTTTGTCCCCGGAGGAACTTGTAAGGGGCACTATGAATACCTCTCAGAGCCATGCACCTGAGAAAAGGGAAGAAGCATTGGCTTCTGTCTCCCAGTGATCAAGGGTGCTCCAAAAGCCTGTTGTCTACACACCTAACCCCACAATGTTACATGTGTGAGTCTGAGGGGATGTCCTATGCAATAGGTGGAGAGGAGCCCTGGGAGGACACTAGGTATGTGGCACAAACTAGCAGTAAGGCACTTGTAAAATTCAAGGTGGAAATGACTGCTGCCATTATGGCTAGAATAATGGGCAAGATTGAGCCTGAAAAGATCATTTCATACTGCTACTCCGTTCACAACCACCCAATAGCTTTCCATCTTTCCCAAGATAAATCCAAAGTCTTCACCATTATCCATACCAGTCTCCCCACTGTGCCTTGAAGACCTATGAAATATGCCCCATTTCAAGGTCTTTGATCTTATGCCTCTTCTTTGTCCCCACTTGAAACACTCTGTTCAAATGCCACCTCACCAGTGAGGGCTTCCCTGATATGATCTTGCATAGAAAGTCCTAACGAATCCACTCAAAAACTATTTTAAAAGTTAGGGTACTAAGTCAATATTCAAAAATCAATTGTATTTCTATACATTAGCAAAGAACAATTCAAAAATTAAATTAAGAAAATAATTCCATTTACTATAGCATCAAAAACAATAACATCCTTGGGACCAGATATAATAAAAGAAATGTGAGGCTTGTACACTGAAAACTATGAGATATCACTGAAAAAAGTTAAAGTAAGACCTAAAAAAATGGAAACACATTCCAATGCTTATGGATTAGAAGATGTAATATTATTAATTGATTTAAAGATTCAAGGCAATCTTTTTGAAATCCCAGCTACATTTTTTTCAAAAGTTCACAAGTTGATTGTAATATTCATTTAGAAACGCAAGGAGTGTAACAGTAAGCAAAGTCCGTCAGAAAAAGACAAATACCATCTGATTTCACTCATATGTAGAATTTATGAAACAAAACAAACAAGCGAAGGAAAAACAAAAGAGAGAGACAAACCAAGAAACAGACTCTTAACTATAGAGAACAAACTGATGATTACCAGATGGGAGGTGGGGGGAGCAGGAACAGGTGAAATAGGTGATAGGGATGAAAGAATACACTAATCATGAGGAGCACCAGGTAATATATACAATTGTTGAATCTCCATATTGTACACCTGAAACTAATATAATACTGTTTGTTAACAATACTGGAATTAAAATTTAAAACTTCATTAAAAATAAATTAATTAAAATAAAATCACTTACATTTAAATAATAAAAAAAAAAAGAAATGCAAGGTACCCAGAATAGCCAAAACAATCTTAGGAAAGAAGAATAAAATAGGAAGACTCATACTCCCTTATTTAAAAACTTACTATCAGGTTACAATAATCAGGACAGTATGGTACTGGCATAAGGACAGAGATGTAGATCAATGGAATAGAATTGAGAGTCCAGAAATAAATTCACAGATTGATGACCAATTGATTTTTGACAAGGGTGCCAAGAATATTCAGTGGGGGAAGAGCAGTCATTTCTGAAACTACTGGATATCCATGTAAAAAAGAATGAATCTGGACCCCTATCTCACACCAGAAATTAAAAATTAACTCAAAATGGGTGACAGACTAAATGTAAAAGCTAAAGCTAAAAAACTCTTGAAAGAAAACACAGAAATAAATCTTTATGACCTAGGATTAGGCAGTAGTTTTTTTAGATATAGCACCAAAAGCACTAGCAACAGAAGAAAAATAAATTGGACTTCATCAAAATTAAAACTTTTGTACTTCAAAGGATACTATCAACATCGACATTGATACAATCTATAGAGCTCTTCTGAGAGAAGGCAACCAACAGAAAGGGAAAAAGTGTAAGTAACATATCTGACAAGGAACTTGTATTCAGAATATATTCAAAAACTCTTACAAATCAGTAATTTAAAAGTTATGATATTGTACTAAAGTTATACACAATGTAACATACAACATAAAACATTTATAAAATGTACAAAAGATTTGAACTGATTTGAACTACTTCTTCAAAGAAGATACACAAATGGGCAACATGTACATGAAAAATCTGCTCAATCTCACTAGTCATTAGGGTTATCAAATCAAACCACAATGAGATCATTTCACACTTACTAGGATTGCTATAATTAAAAAAACCAGACTAACGAATATTTGCAAGGATGTAAAAAAAAAAAACCTACAACCTTCATATATTGCTAGTGGAAAAGTATAAGTGGAGTAGCCACTGAAAAAATGGCTTGTTTTGGAAAGCATTTCCTCAAAATGCTAAACATAGTGGTACCATATGACCCGTCAACTTCAATCCTATGTATATGCCAAAGAATCATGAAAACATAACCACACAAAAACTTGTACACTAATTTTCAAAGTAGCATTGTTCATGATTACTAAAAAAGTGGAAACAACTCAAGTGTGTATCAAAAGATGAATGGATAAACAATATGTGGTACAGCCAGATGATGGAATGTTATCCACTTTAAAAAGGAATGAAGTACTGATACATGCTACAGCATTAAACCTTGAAAACATGAGCCAACTGCAAGAAACCAGGCACAACAGACCATACTACATAATTCCACTTATATAAAATGCTCGGAATAGGAAAATCCATACAGACAGAAGAAGATTAGTGGTTGCCCTAGGTTGGGAGAGGAATAAAGGATGGTAAATGACTGCTTAATGTGTAAGGAGTTTCTTTTTGAGTGATGAAAATGTTCTAAAATGAAATAGTGGTGATGGCTGCACAACTCTGTGGGTCACCTAAATACTATAGAATTGTACACTTTAAAAGAATAAATTTTATATATGTGAATTATATCTCAATAAAATTGTTATTTAAAAAAATAGAGAAAATATGAAATGTCTGCAAAGATGAAGAGAAACTGGATCTCCCCCACATTGCTGGTGAGAATGTAAACTACTACCATTATCCTGGAAGAGAGACTGATAGTTTCTTTAAAAACCAAATATATACTTACCATACCATTCAGCAATCACACACCTAGGCATTTACTTCACAGAATGAAAACTTACATTCACACAAAAATCTATACAGTGATTGTTTATAGCAGTTTTATTTGTATTAACCAGAAACTGGAAAGAACCAAAACATCTGACAAAGGATGGATAATTGAACAAACTGATACATACCATGAAATACTGCTTAGCAATAAAAAGGAATGAATTTTTGATACACACAACAACTGAGGTGGATTGGATCTTAATAACATTATGCTGAGTGAAAAAATGTCAGTTTCAAAAATTCATATACCATATAATTCCAATTATAAAATATTCTTTAAATGACAAAATTATAGACATGAAGAAGAAATTAGTGGTTGCCAGTGGTTAGGGATGGAGGGGGGTAGGAGGAAGGTGTGACTATAAAGGGGTAGCACCAAGGAGAGCTCTGTGGTAATGAGATCATTCTATGCCGTGAGTATGCTGGTGGTTTCATGAATCTACAGCTGTGATAAATGGACACAGAACTACACACACACACACACACACACACACACACACACACACACACACACACCATATCAATCAATGTTAATTTCCTAATTATAATATTGCAGTGAAGTTATATAAGATATAACCACTGGGAGAAAATAGGTAAGGGTACATGACATTGTTACCTCTGTGTACTATCTTTACAATTTACGAATCTATAATTACTTCAAAATAAAAGTTTAAAAAATAACTAAAAACTCACAAAACACTGTTCTAGAGGCTCTTTAAAAAGTTCCTCTATAAATGTTCAAGAAAAGGAAAAATTGATAAATTGAACTTCAGCAAATGAAAACTTTGGCTCTACAAAAGACCCTGCTAAGAGAACAAAAAGACTAGCTACAGACTGGAAAATAATATTTGCAAACAACATATCCAACAAATATCTAATATCTATAATACTAACTAATACAACTAATATCTATAATACATAAAGAACTCTCAAAACTCAAAAGTAAAAAAAAATTTTTCATTAAATAGGGGATATATATATGTACATATATATGATGAACACATAAAAAGATGTTCAACATCATTAGGGAAATGCAAATTAAAACCACAATGACATATCACTATGCATATATCAGAATTATTAAAATAAAAAATAGTAATATTTTTTATTTTAGTAATATATTTAGATATAATAGTATCAAATGTGACAGGAAGAAACTTCATTACTCATACATTGCCAGTGGGAATTTAAAATGATATAGCCACTCTGAAAAATAGTTTAATAATTTTCTTTCAAAACTAGAAATGAACTGGGGTGTCTGGGTGGACAGTGGGTTAAGTGCCTGACTTTTGGTTTCAGCTCAGGTCACAATCTCAGGGTCGTGCAACTAAACCCTGTGTCAAGCTCCCCTCTAGGTATAGACCCTGCTTAAGATTCTCTTTCTCTCTCCCTCTGCCCTCCTCTCAACCCCCTCTCATGTGCATGGGCACACACTCTCTCACTCTCAAAAAAAAAAAGCGAAAAATGAATTTACAACTTAGAAATTGCACAATGTATCATAGCAGAATCAAAACTTATTTTCATGAAGAAACTTATACAGCTTTCTTCACAATATCTAAATCCTGCCAACTACCCAAAATACCCCTCAACAGGTGAATGGTTAAGTAAACTGGTACATATATACCATGGAATAGTATTCAGCAATTACAAGGAATGACTATTGATATAGCAACTTAGATGAAAGTCAAGGAAATTATGTGTGAAAAAATCAGACCACATGATTACATTTACACATTCAAGAAATAAAATAATTATAGCAATGGAGAACAGATGAGTGGTTGCCAGGAGTTAGGGATTCAGGAGAGAGGTGTGAGGGTAGCTATAAAGGAATATCACAAGAGAGTCTTGTAGTGACGAGACAATCAAGAATCTTGATTCTATTCGTGGTTACATGGAGACACACATGTGAAAAAATTATACAGATATACACACCCACACATATGCATGCATGCACAAATGATACTTATATAATTGCCGAAATCAGAATAAGTTCTATAGATTATACCAATGTCAATTTCCTGGTATTGATATAATAGTTACACAGTATATTAACTCATGGAAAGGCTAGTTGAGGGGTACATAGAACTTCCCTGTACATTTGTTTGTACCTTTTGGTGAATATATAATTTTTTTAAAAGTTTAAAAAAATTAATAAAACAAATACAAATAAAAAGTTTTTTAAGAAAGAAAAACAACTTTTTCCCCCAGCCCCCTTCTGTATTTCTTACTCTTCCTTCTCACAAAAAAAAAAGAAAGAAAGAAGAAACTGAAGAGTAACTTCTTCAAATTTTAAATAGTGAACAATAGAGGCCTATTTTTCTTTGCTTACAGACTTCTGTTATATTAAATTATTTATTCTGTTATTAAATTATACATTAAATATAAACATTCTACTAATACATTAATAGGGGAAAAATTAGGTCTATGCAATCATGTGGTCCAAATTAAAATGTGTGGTTTATATAATCAAAGAAAGCCAAGCACAACATAAAACTGTCAGACAAATTAAAGTTTTTAATAGTTTTTTAAAAGAGATATTACATGGCAATCAATTGTTTCATTACCTTTAATACTGCCTACATTCAAATGTTTACATACTAGTTCCCAGTTTAATTTGAACCGATTGTGCACAATTCAAATATGCTTTCTCTGGATTTCAAAACTCTCCAAATGTAAAGACCATTTCCCCCCACTGGATACACACAGTGAGTTAAGATTTCAGAAAAATTTCCTCCTTCGCTTAGATAAAAGGAGTTAAGTATCTGCTTGGATTCAACTCCAGCTTGGATAATTCAGGAAACATTGATGATCCATAGAAAACTCAGAAGGAAAAAAAAACATGCTGAGAGTACAAGGAATTCTCCAAGAATGTGTATTTGACTCTAAAAAGAGGGCTAATGAGAGAAGAACAGGAAAAGTCCAAGCTGCAAAGTAAATTAGGATGATGCAATAGGAGTAAAGGTCTTTTAGGCTCTGAGTGAATTATAAACATAAATACAGAATTCCCTAAAAGGGCTATGAAAATGAATTATGAAAGGAAGACTGGAAGTGTCACTATTTGCAAATCTCCCCTGGGCATGTTAATTTCCTTCACATAAGCATTAGCACAAATCTTCCTAAGTTAGTAGCCTGTGCTCTCATTTATTCAGTACAGTTAATTTTGCCTCATCTTCTCAAGCTGTCATTTCCTGAGTTTTTCCTACTCTTCTTTGTTTTCTATTCCCCTTCCTTAAACTAGGGGTTTCAAATCACTGTAACTGTATTCCCTGTGTGGAGACAGACCCCTTTCACAGCAGATCCTTAAAAAAAAGCAAATCCTATCCAAACCCAATCATGGCATCTTCACATCCCACCAGGGTTGAGTCCCAACAGAAGCTAAAAGCTCCAGAGACCACACTTTCAGCTCACAGCCCCTCCCAGGACAGAGCAGCCCCCAGGAACATGGAATTGAAGCCAGCTTCCACATCTTCAACTTCAAATACTAAGAACGAGGGCCACCACCTTTCTTCTCTAGGACCCTACCTCTCTTCATAAGAAATTTCACATGGGAAAAATCAAGGCTCCATCTTCTGCTCCTATTTTTCAGGGGGAACCACCCCCAGTAAGCTGTCCCTACCTTTACTGTGACAAGGAAAAAATATAGGTTAATTTATGATAGCCTCCCAACCCCTGATTAATTTCTCTCAATGCATGGATGAAGATCTTCATGTAAATGATGTTCAGAGCATTATTTGCCCCTTCACTCCTGCTAAGTGACATCAACTTTTAGTTTCTGGACTTAGTATCTGAGTGGTGAATAGTGATATCCAAAAAAAGGACTATGAATTCAGTAATTTCTAAGTTAATTTGTATTCTATTCATCCTAGAAGCATAAAATACCTATAAAATATTGTTTAATTCATGCGTGAAGCCTATTATTTACTTAATTCACAGCCAGTATGTGGTCTACCCCTGTGCTGATGGATCCCTTTCAATAGTTCTTCATCCCATTCTCAGGTGGGGAATGTTCTTGAAGCAATGAGTTGAAAACTGTTTCTTACTACAGAAACACATTAGGCTGGGATTTTAAAAACATGGCCATGGATAATGCAAGTGAAATTTAAAACACCATGAAAAGAAAACACAATGTACAAGTGACTTGAAATCTTCACTGAGATATCCTGGGCTATCATTCATGAGCACCAACTAACTTGCCCTGCCAGACAGGCATGCCACATGTGAGACCCTTAGGTCAAGGCAAGTCTTTCCCAGCTCCTGGAAGAACCTTGTGTCACAATACTGCTTTCAGTCTCACTCAGTGTTTCTCTTTTTCTGCTTCTTTTTTGGTGTTTTGTTTCTGGGTTAGTTTGCACTGGCCACCATTTTTTCTGACTTTCATCAGAAGCCTAGCTTTGATTATATGGTCCAACAAGCTGGTCTCTTTGAGTGAAACATGACAGAGAATCTGGTTTCTCCTGTGCAATGGCAGATGAAAAGAAATCTTGTCTCTTCATATTTATTTGTTTGTCTTGAGGATTCTGACATCTCCTGGCTATCTCTCTGTGTTTTGTCTTGTTTCTGCACCATTATGGGTTAAAATCACTTTAGAAGAAAAACCGTGTTACTCCCTCAGAGTAGCCTATGAATTGAGGAACAGCCAATCTGTGTGGCTTTGAGATCCCTTGTGTATTCCTGGCCATCTTGTCACCCAGCCACAACCTTCCAGTGAATTCTGCAGGCTCATGCTGCAGTTATAGAATGGAGGCCGCCGCTAGTCCTCTTGCTACATGTGTGTAAATGAATATTGTCATTTCCCTGCTTCACAAAAGTAGAGGAATTAGCCTTTTTTTAAATGGTTTCTGAAATTTTCATGGTTGTATTTTCTTGCCTAATAGAACCTGGACACAATAAACACTCTCTTTATAAAAATAAATAGTATATGAATAATTGTAGTTCTTTCTATATTTATGTCCAGTAATAGTACTTGTGCTCATCTTCTCTCTCAAAAATTAAAAAAAATTAACTGGACATAGAAATCTGTAATATGTACACACTATCAGATATATAATTCAATCAGATCCACCCCCATCAGTAAGAAAATGCACATAAAGACTTAAATGAATGAAACTGGTTTTGTGTGGCTTTGAAAAAAGACAGCTCTGACCTCTGAAAGAGCTTTGGGTAATTTGTACAATTTTGAAAACAACTGTGTGAATCAGCCAGAACATGAGCTGGAATGGGCAAAGCAGGATCACTGGGGCTTGGCTGGTGCTTTATGATCTCTAGAGAAAACAGAAGTGTTCTGAGTACAGTAGCCTCCCTGACCCATGGGAGATACATTCCAAGACTCCCAGTGGTTATCTGAAAACTCAGACAGTACTGAACCATATATATACTATATTTTTTCCTATGCGTACATGCCTAAGATAGTTTAATTTGTGAATTAGGCATAGTAAGAGATGAAGACAATAGTAAAAATTTAAAAAATAAAATAGAGCAATTATAACAATATACTGTAATAAAAGTTACATGGTCTCTCAAAATATCTTGTTGTGCTGTACTCACCCTTCTTGTAATGATGTGAGATGACGAAATGCCTATGTGATGAGATGAAGGGAGGCGAATGACGCAGGAAGTGGGACCTAGTGTTAGGCTACTACTGATCTTTGGAACACTGAAAAAATAAAATTAAATTAAAAAATAAATAAAGCAAATAAAGAAAAATCCAACTATAAACTCTAGCTCACCCAAAAGTTGGTAAGATTCTTCAGTTGTACAAGTGGTAAGTGTTTCCTGAGCAAACATACTGGTATATCTTGCTTACTTCCAGTGAAAATTAACAAATTGGGTTATAAACTCTTTAAAATTTATCAGCCTTCCTGTTTTGATTGGCTTATAAAGACTAATAAACGTACATAGATTTAAAGTAAAAGAAATCAAGAATTTTCAGAAAATAAACAATTACTTGAGCTTCTAATGCTTTAAATAAGCTAGTCCTTTGAGAAAGCTTCAGACACTCACTGAAACAGAATCTCAGGGAAAAAAAGATAAAATGGTAGAGGAGGGCAGGGCAGTTGAAATTAAATTATTGCCCTTGGTTGCAAAGTTCCAAGATATGATGCAAATAAATACAAGTTGTTAGGGAAAAATAATTCTAAGAGAACTTCAGTCCTTTGAAGCAAAAATTAAAGAGTTTTTAAATTTGTATGTAAGTATAAAATGAAGTTCAGACAGTATTGCTAATCAAGGTGAATCCTTGACAAATAAACTTTTCAAAAAAAAACAAAACAAAACTTCCCCAGCATGAAAAGTGTTAACATAATAATCTACTTCATAAAAAACTTGGTTTTATTTTCCCATGAAAATCTAACTATTTTAAGCTATCCAAATTCTCTAATTTTATGGGTCAAGCAGATCACATTTCCACAAAATATTTAGAATTACAGAAAATAAAAATCATAAATTTTAAATTAAATTAGAATAAACCATGTCTTTATTTAAAAGGGTTAACTCTTATGAATCTGTACCAAAAATTAAAATGTCCCCTCTCTGGTAAACTCATAATACCAACAGGAACTGTGTTTTACTGTACTGCATAAACATAAATAAATAATTTCCAAAATCCTCAGTTAACTATGAGAAATTTGACTCATATAAAATTGAGAAGTTTTTAGTTACTTGAACAATCCTTTAAAAATTTAAATTCATAGAAATAAAGAGAATGCAAAAAAACCAAGCATAGTTTATATACATGCCTCTTTATACGTTAGAGAGAAGCTATCGGTTAATAGGTGGACACAGTTGTGTAGGTATCTTGGGGGGCATATTAGCATACGCGTTTCTTTTTCTTACCTCAAGAAGGGTGAAAGGGATGTAGGTGACCACAGGCAAATGTGTACTATGTGTGCATAGGAGGCACAACCAACCAAACCCAAGCTTGGTCGGTCTGTAAGGAGCTCATATTGACCAACTGCTCTCAGTGACCGGTTGCCCAGAAACCCACGCACCTGTGGAGGGAAGTCAATTACCTGGGTTAAAGGTTGAAACCAGTTAAGAGAGAGAGAATGAGACTATACAAGGTATAATCATTACATAGGAATATGAAAATATTTATAAAATAATGGATGTGATTTTCCTGTTGGTTTATATAGGAAAAAGATTAATTGTGTCTTAAAATCTGGTCATGCAAGAATGTGAAAAGAAATAGTAAAAAAAACTTTTTAAGGCTATACAATGAGTTGTAGAAGGTCAGAGGGAAATGAGTTATATTTTTCTTGGTCTTACATCTGCAAGTAATAAGTTTGAAAGAAGTACCTAGGAAGTATTAAAGTGATTAATAAAATTGGCTTAACTTGGAGGAATGAATTTAAAAGGTAGAAATAGGCAACCTGTTTCTATAAAGGGCCAGACAGTAAATACTTTGAGTTTTGTGAGCTACAGGTCTCTACCGCAACTATTCAATTCCTCTGTTGTAGCCCCAAATGCAGTCACGGACAACAAATAAACAAAGGATGTAGCCAGATTTGACCCATGGCCTCTAGCTTGTGGAGCCCAGAGACAGATAAAACGCTATGAATTCTTTAAGGAAAAATGCTACATGGGTGGTATATAAAAACAGTAAAGCTAGAATTCAGTTTCCTTCCAATGAAAGTGACAAATTGATCTTTGAGTAACAGTTTGCTCTTCATGAGAAATAATAAAAATCATTCTATACCTTCTCTATACTCAGCAGCCTCTTAACTCTCTATACTTCCATTATTTGTTCTTGAATCAATTTTAAGAAACGTCCACTTTTGAAAAAGCTATAATTTCTAATAATTTAGTTACAGACTGCTAAGGTTATTTTCTTTCTTGTCTGAAGCAAATCATTTCTTGGCTTTAGGCACCAATGACTTAAGCTCATACTCTATTTCCTCTGACAAATATTTTGGATATTGCCTTTCCCAATTTAGGCCCCACATTCAAAATAATTCATCCTTTATAACCTAATCTTCGAAATTTTCCAGACTGGATAATATCAAAGATTTGCCACCCTCCCACACACACACAGCTTATAAAGGAAGAATTACTGGAAATAAGTGGATATGTTGGAAAGTCTCCACATTTGTCCTTACCCCACACAATTTATCAAAGCCCACAATAATGAATAAGCTAGAATATCAAAAGGGAAGTTCAACCTCCCTAAGTTAATTATATATAAGTAAAATGTTATTAACATGAATATGTTTTCGAATTGAGTTATCTTTCAGACTGGATAGAAATATATTGATAGTTACATACAAAGACTGGCATAACAACTCCCAACAACTGAAATTTTTTTTAATTAAAATTGTTTCCAGGCTTAAATACCCTTGCTAATTAGAAAAATGATAACAGGGGCACCTGGGTGGCTCAATCAGTTAAGTGTCTGCTTTCAGCTCAGGTCCTGGGATTGAACTCTGCCCATCAGGGAGCCTGCTTCTCCCTCTCCCTCTGTTGTTCCACCTGCTTGTGCTAACGCTCTCTCTCTCTCTCAAATAAATAAATAAAATCTTTAAAAGAAAGATGATAACATTCACATTACAGTATGACTTTAAATGCCCTAAAAATTAGTCAATATCCACAATATACTTTTAATCTAGAGGTAATCACTGAGTAACTCCTTATAAATTCCATAATACATTATACATCAAGAGAGGCGTCCATAATCCTTTGTGACATTACTTATCATAATAAATTAATTCAGTCCAACTGATCTCATCACAGACGAGTATTTTTTGTGTTTCCCTCAAAGTTACCTCAAGGTTCCTGCTACAAAATTCAGATCAGAAATATGAGTTTTCTGAAAGAAATATCAAAAAAGCCTCAGTAAATTCTATGTTCTCTTAACCAGTTACATTAAAGTAATAGATAATTGGACATAGGCTTGCAAGGGGAAACTGACACTGTCATCACTAACCTAGGAATAAATGAAACTGACTCAGGTGTGATTAATGATGTAATTTTAATGTGAAAATCCTTGATCTGTCTCTATACCTCAATTTAATAGGCTATACATATAAACATGTGTTTGTGTATATATTATAACTAGAATAAGGTACTCTTCAAATGATATCTTGTTTCAAGCAAACTCAAAATTCAGAAAAAAAATCTATGAAAGTTCTTAAAATTATAACCTAATAAATCATCAGAAGAAACTAAGATCTATGATTCTGGGAAAAGTGACATAAATTGATTGGCCTTTTTCATGAAATAATTCAAAAGAGGGATAACCATGATTAAATATTATGCAAAGTACTTTATTAAATCTTTTTACTTTCTGAGACCATGTTATTTACATAGATTTAGTAAGAATATGTCCTCCCTTCTGCCAGAATATAATTGCAAAAATCAAATTTATAACCTTTCCCATGCTAGAAATGTCAGATCGAAAAATAAATTTCATTTAATTGGGTATAATAATAAACCTATGATTAAAGAGTAGAAGCTATACATATTTGACAATGATGTCTATAAATTTCCTTTTAAAAACTGGTTGCCACCTGTTTTGTGGCTCGTGACATCCTAACTATACTGAGGATACAGAATGGAATATCCTAGCTGGAAACAGTGAGAAAGGGGAACGAGTCCCTACAGTTTATAGGTTCTACAGACAAAACCTGAGAGAATTGGACAATTCTTTGTACCTGGTCTCAGTCAACAAACTAATAAGGGAATAAACATACTTGTCACACATAAAAAGGATAAAAACTCAGCCCTGAAGCCTTTTTAAAACTTTCAGACAGAAACTAACTCCCAAGACTTAGTATCCTATGGCTCTAGTTTTATTAACCACATCAAAAGGAGGTATTTGTGATTAATCAGCATTCCCTGTTATACTTATAAAACCAGCCAAATAAAATATCAATTTAATTATGGGAATAATAAAAGTTCTAAGCACACAGACGTGATCAAACCAGCACCTTTGAGGAAGGACTAGGAGGGTACTTGAAAGCGAAACTACTACCTTGTTCGCCTCTTTTATGAACTACTGCAAACCAAGCCCAACACCATTAAGCACTATGCACCTGAGAACAATAATAACGAGAAAACAACCAGGATTGCCCCATCTCACTCTGATTCTCCAAACAAATGAGACCAAGAGCCATTAGGTCACTACTCCTTAAAAACAACAACAACAACAACAACAGAAACTTTATCCCTGACTTCAGAAGTCTTGCTGCCCCCAGATACAGATCACCTTTGAGTATATGATAATCAAGTGAGAAAACTGTTGTTTTTCCACCATCAACATACCACAGTTGTCTTGGTAACTTTATTTCCTTTAAATAAGTCTTACATATTTTATTTGGAGAGCCGTCTTTAAAAGCCTGGACCCCCTTGCAAAATCTCTTGGCAAGTAAGCTCCTTTTCTGTTCTGAATGTTTTTGTCTCTGAGGCTTCCTCCCACGTGGAAGCCCCCTGCTCTTCCACAAGGAGCCCCTGTAGAGAAGCTTCGAGAACTTCCCCCATGAACTTGTGTGAGACACGATGGCCCTGGCACAGTTACAACGAGTAGGCCACCACCCCTTTGCAGCCCAAGGGCTGTCCACCGCCAGGTCCCGGAAAGCCTCCAACTGCTCTAAGGCTCTGTTATTGGCCACCCAGCCATCTCTCCCGCATCACCAGGTTATCAGTTCTTTACAGCCCAGAAGCTTCTTCCAACATGCTCCCCTTCCAGTTTCAAAATGACCCTGAGAGGGAGGAACGAGAAGGCAGGCTCAGAGTAGGTCTTTGGATATTAAATCAGCCCAAGCATAGAAAATCCCCCGTGGATAAATTTTCTATTTCCTTTCCCTTATGAGCCTGTCTGTATGAACAGGGTCACCCTGCCTCTCAGCTGTCATCTGCCTCTTCAAAAAGTTAATGCAGCTCCCAATTAGATCTTTTTATTCCTCCTGTTAATCTTGGTTCTGAAACCAGACTGCTGCTCTTCCTCTGCTGTCATCCCAGTGAGCCAAGTCTCAATTAGCCAGCCTAGTGGTGATTACCATCTTGTCGCTTCACTGTTCAGACATTCTTTAATTTCCTGGAGCATGCCAGCCCCCTTCCTCCCGTCTTCCCGCCCTTCAAAGCATTTTTGCTAAAACTGCAGTCTACCCTGTTTCTAGCTGTATTATTTTGCAGGGGGTGGAGGGCTGACAGGAAGGATGACTTTTCCAGTTGGTCCAGACACATTTGCATGTAAGCAATCTTAGAAGATGAGAGTCTTCTCCTGGTGCTACCATAAGTTCCTAGATGTCCCAATGAGAGCCTCTCCTGACCCTGTGGACCTAAGGAGTTTAGATGGAGGGGCTCCTGGTGGTCGGTTAAGCATGTGCCTTGGGTTCAGGTCCCTAGGATCGAGCCCCATGTCAGGGTCTCTGCTCAGCAGAGAGTCCGTTTCTCCCTCTCCCTCTGCCACTTGTGCTCTCTCGCTTGCTCACTCACTCTTTCTCTCTCAAATGAATAAATAAAATCTTTTAAAAAAAGAGGGGGGGTTAGTTGGAACTACTCCCCAAAGCAGACATGAGCTTTAAAATTTATAAGAGAAGAAGGAGGATTCAGGCTCTTACTTTCAACTATAAGAGATGACTGGCTGAACCCGCTTATCAGTAAACGTGGGAGAGGCACAGAGTAAAAGGGCAGAGGAGAGGGGAAAAGCACTGAAAGTCATCAGCAGGGGGCTCTGGTTGGCTCAAGAGGTGGACCATCTGGCTCTTGACCTCAGGGTTGTGAGTTCGAGTTTGAGCCCCATGTTGAGTATAGAGATTACTTAAAATAAACACATATTTTAAAAGGTCGGGGGGAGAAACCTGGGTGGCTCAGTTGGCTAAGTGACTGCCTTCAGCCCTGGTCAGGATCTCAGGATCCTAAGATCGAGTCCCACATTTGGGCTTTCTGCTCAACAGGAGTCTACATCTCCCTCTCTCTCAAATAAATAAATAAAAACTTTTAAAAATGGGGCACCTAGGTGGTTCAGTTGGTTGGGCCTCTGCATTCAGCTCAGGTCATGATCTCAGGGTCCTCAGATCGAGCCCCAAATCGAGCTCTCTGCTCAGCGGAGAGCCTGCTTCCCCCTCTCTCTCTGCCTGCCTCTCTGCCTACTTGTGATCTCTCTCTCTCTGTCAAATAGATAAATAAAAATCTTTAAATAAAAAAAAACTTAAAAAAAATTAAAAAGAAGGTCATCAGCAGAAGATTGAACCCCAGCTCCCTTCCTGCTCACCAGGCAGACCATATACCTTCTACCTTCTGTCTTCCATTGCAGGACACTGGAGCTTCATTCTGGTGATTAAACTAGAGTGTCTCCAAACCCCAGTGCACAAGGCAGAGCAGAGGCATCTACTAAAAATGAGGCTAAACAGATAAATGGAAGTCTACCTCCTGAGCCAGAAGACCAGCAGCCCCCTACTCAGCTTCAAAACTCCTCAGCTAATCAGAGGGCAGCCAAGCAGAAGGACATTGGTAGATTCTTCCCCCCAAAAAACCAAATGTTCCCAGAAAAATGACTATAATGGAGGAAAAAAATTCTACTCTCTTAGATTCCATAGCTGGGTTCATGAAATAAAGTGACAAGAAGATATATTAACAAGAAAAAAACAGAATTTATTAACATGTGTATCATGTATACATGTGGAAGAACTCAGTGATGATCAAAAGGGGTGGTTAGAACTTGAGCATTATGTAGCATCTCATTAAACAACAATGAACTTTTGGAGAAGTGACAGAACATAGGAAAAGAGGTTCAAGCTTTTATAGATAGCAGATTGTGGGAATGTAAATAAATGGGAGAAACTTAGGGCACCTCAGTGATTCAGTCGGTTGAGCATCTGACTCTTGATTTGGGCTAAGGTCATGATCTCAGGATCATAAAACTGAGCTCCACTTTGTGCCCCATGTTGGCCCATGGTTGGTGTGGAGTCTACTTGGGCTCCTCTCCCTTTGCTTCCTCCGTACACACCCCCCCATGTGTGCTGTGTCTCTCTCTCAAATAAATAAAATAGGGACACCTGGGTGACTCAGTCAGTTAAACATCTGCCTTCAGCTCAGGTCATGATCCCAGGGTTCTGGAATCCAGTCCCAGTCGGGCTCTTTGCTCAGGGGGAGATTACTTCTCCCTCTGCCTGCCATTCACCCTCTTTCTGTGCTCTCTCTCTCTCTGACAAGTAAATAAAATCTTCTAAAAAATTAAATAAATAAAATAAATCTTTTTTTAAAAAAAATGGGGGCAACTAATGGAAGATAAGAGTTAATTATTTATTATGTAGATTCTTCTTGGTGCCCATCTCTGGGTTAATAAGAATCTAGAGTTCTTGGGGTGCCTTGGTGGCTCAGTCGGTTAAGCGGCTGCCTTCAGCTCAGGTCATGATCCCAAGGTCCTGGGATCAAGCCCCACATTGGCTCCCTGCTCAGAGGGAAGCCTGCTTCTCCCTCTCTCTCTACCTGCAGCTCTGCCTACTTGTGCTCTCTATCTCTCTGTCAAATAAATAAATAGAATTTAAAAAAAAAGAATCTAGAGCTCTCTCTTGGTGATTAAGAGTTCTTCCCTTCCTGATATAGGAAAAGAAGACAACTTTACAAATTTATGGCCAGCTCTTAGGCAAATAGGGGGAGGACAAAGTATTTTCCTTATAGCTGCTTCTTCCCAATTGCCTTCAGTCCAAAATAATCCTCATGCCAAAGTGTCATATTTTGGAATGACCTATTCTGATACACTGTGACCCTAAAAATGATCCATAAGTGCTGAGTATTTGGGTTTCCCAAAGAAACAACCAATTTTCATAATTATGAGAACATTCAATGTACTTAATCAAAGAGTATGATTATATTCATGGAATGAAAAGAGTGACAGAAGCAGCATGGGTGGTAGAGAGCTCAAATTCTTCTTTAAAACAGGAATTCATTAGACATGTGCAAAAGTGATAAATTAAGGGGTGCCTCGGTGGCTCAGTAAGTTAGGCATCTGGCTCTTGATTTCACCTCTAGTCATGATCTCAGGGTTGTGGGATCAAGCCCTGTGTTGGGCTACATGCTCAGGGGGAGTCTGTGGGAGATTCTCTCTCTCCCTCTGCCCCTCCCCCCACATCTCCTTCTCTCTTTCTCTCTCCCTAAAATAAATAAGTAAATCTTTTAAAATTTTTAAATTTGGGCGCCTGGGTGGCTCAGATGTTAAGCGACTGCCTTCGGCTCAGGTCATGATCCCCAAGTCCCGGGATCAAGTCCCACATCGGGCTCCCAGCTCCACAGGCAGTCTGCTTCTCCCTCTGACTTTCTCCTCTCTCATGCTCTCTCTCACTCTCTCTCTCAAAAAAAATAAAAAATAAAAATAAATAAAAATTTTAAATTTAAAACTTTAAAATTTCATAGACTTTTTTTTTCTGATTTTCATTCTAAGAAGACAACTTATTTCCTTTGTGATCAACCACTCCACCCCTCTTGTGCTAGCCATCCAGGTTCTCTCTATTTGTCTCTTGATAAAACCTGCCACTTCTGGTAGTAGAGCTGCAGGACCTGAAAAAGAATGGCAGGACCATAATCTGAGGCAGCTGGTGGTGCCTCCATGATGCCTAGCACTAAGGGTTTAAAGATCAGATTCTCATGGGGAACTTAGGTCCTCTTTGCAGTTTACAGAAGTTCAGGTTAAGACACATGTAAAGGAAAGAAAGCATGCCCTAGTTGCAAACATCATTCCATACACCTCTCACTAAAAAGCCTGCATATCAAAGCTTCACCGTTTTGGAGGTGAGCCTTCCCTGAAATAACAAGACTCCCTCTCAGGGATACATCTGCTCCACTAAGCCTGCGGTAGCCAGAGCCATGTCCAGCTGCTGTTCCGACAGGGACCAAAGGCTCACGTTCACTCCAGCTGGCCGGCATGGGGCTTGCTACTTCCAACGCTGGCCCTTGAAGCTCACAAGTTATCCTCCTTACACTGGCTGTTGGGACTGCAGACCACAAGCTTCCTCCTCTCTGAGTCTTGACCAGTTGAGGTCAGACACGTGAAACCAAATTAGGGACAAACGGCATCATCCGCTCTAGGCCCATTGTGGTAGGTCCCTCATAACTGATGTGCCGTTTCCTGTTTGACATGGTACAGATGCAAACCTTTGTCATTAACCAATGTGAAAGAGAATAGCAGCCCCTAGTATCTGGAAGCCAGCCTGGTAACTACTGAGTGGTCATGGTGTTCTGCTGAACATGAACAGTGGTACAGAATGTTACCACTAGGCGAGGCTGCTCTGTGGTCATGATGGAGCAAGACAAAAGCCATGTCTGACTGCCCCCCCACAAAATATGATCATGTTGCCTCAACCAGAAAATATGACCCATCCACTCTCATGGCTAATGTGAATGACTGTTGTTCTTTACCAAGTATGGCTTTAGCCTTGATCTAGTCTTCTCTCCTTCCAGTAAGATTTATAAAGATACCTAAAGATAGATGACCTCACCACTGCTTTCTGCAGCAGCCAATTCAAAGCAAAAGTCTGCTTTATTCAACCCTCCACCAAATCACCTAACACAACCCAAAATCCTGTACGTTCTTTATAACCCCCCTTTTAATGAGATGTACCATGATTCCCCAAAGTATGCCTTTCTCTCCACCTTTCAACAAGCAATAAACTCAACTTGTTTAACTACAAATGTAGTTTTCACTTAAAAATAGTTTTAAGTTAAAAAAACAAAGCCCCTTTCTATAATGTGGTACAGTATGGATTTACTCACCAGCTTGGACAGACAGAGCAGGAGATTGATAGTAGGTATTCTCTGATGACTAGAGGAAATGGACTGGAGCCTGGGGAGAGGAAGAGATAAGTTTGGATAGAAAAATAAACTAGGCATGTGTTCTGACCCTTCTCCCCCAGTGCTTCAATGGTTAGCAGGGATCAAGGGCTTAGGCTCAAGGCAAATACAACCTCAATGTTTGGGCAATCCAGGAGTGAATGATCATCGACACCCTCCTGCCTATGGGGCTTTTCACAACTGGCAACTCCATCTGTGTGATGTCACAGAGAAGTAGAGATTTAGTGCATGTAGGCATGTGAAGACTCCTGGCCCCTTGCATATCATAAAGAGAGATCCAAGGATTTCCTCTGTCTCTAGTGGGGCATGGAGGCTAGCCAAGGGAGAGAACCAGCATGTTTGTTTTGGGGGACCCCAGTAAGAAATGGGGCACATACTCTGGTAGGGCCAAGGGCTACCAGGTGACCACCTTGAATATTAACTACACCAGGTCAGTGAGGTAAAGGCAAAATCTCACCAACGATGTCAAGAACAGCTGAGCAGCCAAGGCCATCTACATGGTAACAACCAAGACTGAAAGAGCAGATAGACTCATAGCCTTTCCCTTGCTGTGGTTACAGAAGTTCCCCAGGGCATTTGGGTCAGCCCAGGAGGTGGGTCAGTGCTACTACAGATGGAGAGGAAGGAAAATGGACAAACACAACCTGAACTAGGATATTGGGTGCATTTGACCATCAAAGTAAGAATTCATGCCGTCCCACTAGTACAGCTCCATTGAAGAAATGAAGTTCCTGCTTCCCCCCTGGCCGAGGTGACAAGTCCAGTGTTAGAGAAGAAAGCTGGAGTGGGGGTTGTTCTAGTGGGGAACCCCATGAGTCTGGTAACTAGGGGAGGAGAGAGCTCTACTGGTGGCTTGCAGTTCTGGGAGATACGGAGGGACAGAGGGACAGAGGGAGAGAGGGAGAGGAAAAGAGAGGAAGGGAGGGGAAGGAAGTAAAAAGAGAAGGGAGGAGTACAAGACAGGGGTGACTCCTTCCCAGGTTGGTGGATTTCCTCTCTGTGTATAGGCTGAAGTAGAACATGGGTTGGAGAAAGGGGTTGGAAGAAGAGTTCCTCCTTTAAAAACAATTTGGTCCCTAGTTACACATCTTTGGGGAAAGTCGTTGCTGGAAGTTTCAACTCTAAAGACAAGGACTGGGTTAAGGGAAGGAGGAATGATTTAGGTGCCACCCAAGCTAGAGAAGGTCATAGAAAGTATGAATCTGAAGATATAATTTAAGCATTTCCTCCTACTTTTTTTTTTAAAGTCTGTTACTTTAAAATACATAAATATATTCTCTTAAAAATATAAGCACCAAACTTTTAAGTCCCCATTTACCGAGGGGTGCGGGCTAGTCCCTGTGGTAGGCTCCATTACCCCCTGGGGTGTGTCTTTCCAGACTTTATTCTGTATGTTTCTGTTCTGGTTGGTCACAGAGGAAAGAAGCCATCTTCTTAAATGAAAATCAGAAAAAAAAAGTCCACAAAATTTATTTCAAACCCGGAGCCTTAGAAGGGAATTAAAAAGACTTTAGCAGGAACATGCTGCCTCTACAAATTAGGTTTACTCAGTGACTCAAGGGAGAACTGGATTGGTTTAAGAAACAAGTTTTAGCCCTCCAGTCAGAATACTAGCTGTGGGAAGGGAGAAGGAAAATATATGTATAATACAAAAAGACATACTGATTAACCTGCGGGGAGAAAAGGCTTGCCTTTGGAGAAAAGTGGGAGACCACAAAGGCCAGAGATCTCAAAACAGATTTGAAAGGAAAAAAGGCTATTCTCAGACCTAACCACACAAAAAGCTGCAATCAGGGGTGAGTAGGACATTTTAGTTATTGCTAGATCAGAGAGGGTGATGGAGCCAGGGTGATCCCACAGAGGAAGAGAGGAAGACCACAGAGAACAAGGGAATGATGGCCTGGGGACACGGTGACTTGGGAAATTCCCCAGGGCCACCCTTTCTCACCCTCAGGTGGCAAATTAATAAGTACAATGGGGAAACTACCCTTGGATGACTGGGACACTCACAGGAGACAGAAAAAACATCTGTGCTGACCTGAGAGGGGAAGACCAAGAAAATCAGTATGAAATACTGTAGGAATTAGTAAGTGAATGTCAAGACCTGAAGGTGGACACAGCCCGCACCGTGAGAGAAAAATGCCTGAGATGTGCAGGGGTTAGGTGTATGGAAGGAAAGATGACAGAATAAAGTACAGCCTGGCAGGATGCTGGCAGCCCGAGTCCTGGCCTGAGTTACCGGCTGGGCATATTGTGAAATTAATTGCCTGATTTAGGGAGGGAAGGTAGCAGGATTTGTTCAAACAATGGCGAACTCCTTAGGGCCTCTCTGAGGCAGAAACTAAGCCAGCCTGAAAGGAAAGAAGTCCTTGTTGGCAGGGAAAAAAAGTTTGAGCTCCTGTACATGTGTTTCTTTAATATGATGAGCTTGGGGCTGGTGCCATAATAATCTTGCTAATCCTACTGACTGCATAGGATTAAGTCAGCGTTGAAGAGGATGGGACATTCTAGCACGTGTCCAGGGTGGCAGGGCTGAAGAAGGAAGCCAGGCTTTACAGAAGGAGGCTCTTCTTACTAGAGATAGGGCAAAACACGAAAGCAGGAATTGGGCATTAATCTTTTAACTTCAATTAACGAGCCAAAAAATTTCAGTTTTGAGTCTTTGGGGGCTTTATGAATGAACGAAAATGCATAGTCAAATTTGAGACCCTGGCATACTGTTGGCACTGTGTTATTTGAACTAAGTTTAGGCTGGCTGGGTTTTAAGTTCACTTAATCATCTCTGGCGAGCTGTACTGAATGAACTGCATGGCTAGACATAAGTGGATTTAGGGTATAGAAAAGGGAATGAATTTTTGGCCAAGAGTGTAGTATGGTTTTGGAGCCACTTTATGTAGAATCCTGTCCTGACCCTTGTCACAGGGCATTCAGTGTTGGCCCCAGAGTTGGCAATTAGTGGATTAGGGAGTCAGACCCTCCTCACCCACAGCCAAATTTACCCATGTCCTTTTTTTAGACTGGCCACCAACTAAGAATTGTTTTTTACACTTTTAAAGGTTTGGGAGGCAAATAAAGAAGAATATGCAACATAGACCATGTGTGAACTCAAAAGCCTAAGATATTACTATTTGGCCCTTTACAGAAAAAAAATTCCTCATCTGAGAGGAAACACTTCCTTCTCCCCACATTCCCACCTCAGCCGACCAACGCTGCTTCTCTCATTGAGAAGTGTTGGATAAGAATTTCAACTTCTTTCCCGCTCCTCCTCCTGAGAAATGAATGGCTACTGAATGCTGAGAAGCACCATAAGTTGGGTCCTGTCTCACATAATAATGAGAGTTGGTGTTACTTTGCTCAAATGGAGAAGTCAGCTCTTTCCTTCCCTTTGTCTTGGCCCCAGCTTTGCCGGGAGACCATGGGTTTATGAGACCATGTGATAGACAAAGTTCTACTTTACCAAGTCAGCTCTGCCACTGGCAAGTCCCTCAGTTCAGACTTCTGGGGAGGTAAGAGTTGGGAACCACAATTTGGCCTTGGGTGCAAGCTACATTCTCCATGTAAGTCTCCATAAGCCCCAGGAGGTGCCTATCAATAAAGGTGACTCATGGCTGCCTTCATGTGACTAGAACTTGGCTGAGGCATGCTCCATTCTCCAATGTTTTTATTTATCCTCCAGTGTTTTTATTCATGTGCATAAGTCCTCAAAGCCCTTCTATAAATTAGAAGGAAAACTGAGGAAAATCCTTTAGGGAGGCCTTATCTTTCTCTTAGAGATTCACATCTTGCTATAAAGAACATAGTGATTATGTAATTAAGTTTCTAGAACTGGACATACTCAGACTCCAACTTAGTCGTTTACTGTCTGTACTAATCTTTGGCAAATTCCTTCAACCTGTGACTCAGTTCTCTCACCTCTTAAGTGGAGATTAATAATACTACTATAATAGATAGCATGCTTTTGAAGACAATTTACAGAAAGCTCAACTCGAAACTGGCTAAACGATAAAATAACTTATTGTTCACATACTGAGGTTCAGAGGTTAGGCAGGCTTCAGGGTTGGTTGATTCAGCAGTGTCG
This sequence comes from Ailurus styani, assembly GCA_002007465.1. Taxonomy (NCBI): domain Eukaryota; kingdom Metazoa; phylum Chordata; class Mammalia; order Carnivora; family Ailuridae; genus Ailurus; species Ailurus styani. Next base: position 55,893 of record LNAC01000369.1, on the reverse strand, counting down.
TCAAGGAACTCCAATCTTTTTAGTTTTCTGTCCCACTGTCAACAGTGTCAGCTTCCCCCTACAGCACTAGGAGTGCAGGCTGTCCCACCCTCATTTTGAGAGCTTTGGCTTCTCGGGGATAGGGCAAAGTTAACTCAGCGTGGGGCTCTGAGTGGAGAAAGGTGTGAACTGTAGCAGTCTCTGTCAATGCCTCCTCCATCTCCCCTCACCCTTACTATGTCAGGGCATTGTGCCTTGGCTTCCAACTGCCAGCACATGCATTTCCTTACCTGAGAGCTTTATCTGCCTTCCAGAGCCCATATCAGGACAGAAAAGCCAGAGTACAGCACATCCATCTACCTAGCTCCATCAAAAGGGAAAACATGGAAGCATTCTACTCTAGCACACAGTTTCCCAGACAGGTTTAACACCAGTCACTCACTGTCCTAACTGACTCAAAAATGCACTTGTTTGGGCTGCCTTCTTTTCTCTGTCTTTACTTCTCTATTCTGTTTGCTGGCATTTCCTGTGCCTTCAAATCCCTATATCTGGGTCTTATTTTTCCAGAAACCTATCTAAGACACACCTTCAGAGTTGATGGGAAACCAACTCATTACTTTAAAAACTTGCAAAGAAGGAGAAAGAAACAAGCATTTATCCTGCCTATCCTATATAGAAAAAAATAGCCTTAAAAAATATTTAACAAGGAAGAATCTTTTTATAGAAGACCTCCAATTGATAAATGAAGAAGAAATTATTGAATTATATATCACCATTTGAAAACTACTAAAGAATTACTGAATGTAGGCAATGCTCATCAATGACTTCTAACCTCAAAACAGAGACACCTGGACATCCTGATATACCTCCTCTTGGAAGTACACAGCATTACCTGTGATGTACTTTTGTCTCTCAAAATTCAGTGCTGAATCTGATCAAGACTCTAGACCTAACTACCAGGTTACAGGAAATGCAAGGAACAAAAGGAACGAGGAACATATTAAAACTTACTTCAGGGAGGCAACCAGCAAATTCCAAAGTATGAGAACTCTACAACAAACCAACTAATTTCTTCTACAAAACAAAACAAAACAAAACAAAAAACAATAATAATTGCAAAAGAGAAGAAAAGAGAATAGAGGGGAAAATCAATAGGCTTAAAGGACATATTAACCAGCTGTAATAATAAATTTTTTTTTGGATTATCATGACGGAGAGGGAGGAAGGGGTGGGAAGAAAAACAAATGGGAGAACAGAAGGAAAGAGATGAGATGTGTGTCCTATTTTCAAGTGACTTGTCCTTTAAAGAAAAGACTGTTTATTCAATAAGACTTCCCCACTAATTTTTTTTTTTAAAGACTTTATTTATTTATTTCACAGCGGGAGAGAGATCACAAGGAGGCAGAGAGTCAGGCAGAGAGAGAGGGGGAAGCAGGCTCTCTGCTGAGCAGGGAGCCCGATGCGGGCCTCGATCCCAGGACCCTGAGATCATGACCTGAGCCGAAAGCAGAGGCTTTAACCCACTGAGCCACCCAGGTGCCCAAGACTTCCCCACTAATTGACTAGTTATCATAGCAGAACTGCTTCTTGGCATCAGAGAATGAAAAAATGAGATGAGAAGCCTAAGTGGAGTTGGAGAGAGCTTTGAAAATGAGAATGCAAAATAATGAGCATTTGGTACTCTATTTTTTAAAGTGTATTTAAATCCAACCTAGAAACGCTGGAGTTTATGAGATCTTGGGGGGAAAGGAGGGGTTTCTAAGCCATTTATTATTAAAACATTCTTGTCTTTGCCCTCTCCTCTGCTTTTCTTCCTATTTCCTTCTTACAGAGAAGAGACAGTCTCTCCCTTTTCCTTTAAGTTAAACATCCATTCATCTCTGAGAAAATGGCACCTGTGCCCCAATAAACCTCATGGAGTTTAGACTCAAGGACCTTTTCGACATCAGATAGGGCTTGAATGTAAAAGGCTTCAGTGTGCTTGTTAGAAGGGCAGCTTTTCTGAATTGCAGGCTTGTTTCTGAAGGCAAAAACGGAGACTATATTTGTTAGCATAAATACTTGCTTCAGCATTTCTCCCATTTATTCTACCTGAGCAGGTGCGCAGTCCTTTAATCATAACCATCAAGAAAGGAAAGCTTGCAATTTCCATCACTTAAAAAGAAAGATGAAATAGACAGGGAGTCAAGAAGAGGGACAGAGAGTGTAAGAAACAGACACGTATACTGAAAGACAGGCACTGGGGGTGAAAGTGGGATGGGGGACAGAGAGAAGGAGGGAAAGAATGAATGCCTGGTTTTATATTTTTCTCTTATTATTTTATGAATAAAATATAATTCTCATTGAGTCAAAAAAGATGGTTTTAATAGTTTCATCTTACCTAGAGGGTAGGAGGCTAAAAGCCTTTCAGAATGTTTAAAAAGTAAAAGAATATTCAAGATAAAGATTTAAATTATTATTTACATTCATCCTTCCTCACCTTGTGAGGGAGGTAGCTATGGTAAAGGACTCCTTTTTCTTTTCTTCTTCTTTTTTTTTTCTTTTTGGATTGAGCACATAGAGGGATACGTTTTAGAGAAAAGCCCAGGGAGGGATAAGTTGCATTACTAAGAAAAGAGACAGAAAGATGTAGAGAAGAAGATCCAAAAAGAGGTACCTAGAAGAGCACAGATATGGAGATGTGGAGAAGGCATGGGAGAAGAAGCATGAAAGGAAGTTTTACATACATACAGATACACACATATATATAAACAATTATAAACACAGAAAGAAAGAAAGAAAGAAAGAAAGAAAGAAAGAAAGAAAGAAAGAAAGAAAGAAAGAAAGAAGAAGGAAAGAAAAGAAAGAAGAAAGAAAGAAAGAAAGAAGAAGGAAGGAAAGAAAAAGAAAGAAAGAAAGATCTCAAGGTGGACCTGGTTGAGAGTAACGTCAAGGACAGGCACTTTTGGTTTTTAGGAGTAAATTGTAAAAACCCAAAGACAGGGACCATTAAGACCTAAAACATAACCTCCAGCTAAGGGTGTCAGAACTTTCTCTTGTCCCACCATGCATAGACTAGAATATATTTTATCAGATTGAGGGAGGCGGGAAGCCATCCAGAGAGAAATCTGATGTCTTAGTGAGAAAGTAGTTGTAATTTTCTACTAATGCTCACCCAAACCCTTGAGGCAGCTAAACAAACACTGGTTGAGTTGTCATGAGTTGAAAGCTTATCTTATCAATTATCAACATCAAAATTACAAAATCACGATTTAGCCAATGAGTCATCAGTGCCACTATGCATCAGCTCCAATGTAAATGCACTTCTGGTAGCTTGATAGAGAAGGGTGTTCACTTGACTCTTCAAACACTTGAGCAATCAGAACTACATTAACTATCTGATACCATGAGACATTTTGATTTTAAAAAATCAACGTACAGAAAAGCAACTCTTTATGTCATTTATAACAAAAAGGCATTGATTACATAGTTTAACCCAGGTGTTATTTACGTGGCAGTCAGGAGAAGTAAGCTTTATTATGTATGGCCCAACTGCTTGATTCAACATGCCAAAGCCTTACCTAATGCCTAGCATGCCCACTAAAATGTCCTTAATACTCTTGGCTGTAATTTACAGTACCAAATCAAAAGGGATTGAGGGTATTTTTTAAGTCCTGATGATCAATGCCAAATCAAATAATCTACTTGGAGATATAGTCACAAATGTTTCTTCCACCATTAAGAAGGAATCACGCCACAACTAATGGAAGTCAGAGAAAGCACAAATACAACAAATAGCTACCAAAGTGAAATATATCAGAAACAAATAAAATGCTGTAGAAAATTCTCTGTGGAAGACATTGAACTAAACACTGTAATTATGTATTGATTTATTTTACTTGTATTGGATCTACTTCCAAAAACTACATCGAGAAATATATAGTAAGAATCATACACACACAAAAAAAAATTGTGTAGAAAAAGATAATATGTTAAAGAGACAAGCCATTGCTAAACAATTCTGTTGAGCATTATGTATGGTACTAGCAGCAAAGGTAAAAAGAGAATAAGACAACATACAAATAACTCATTTCCCAACCCCCCCCAAAAGGCATTAGATAAATAAACCTTTACATTAGTAAGTTCCTCAGGAAGGGAAACCATTTTCCTGTATAAAACTATATTTAGATATTAAAAGATATTTGCATTATCCATCCTCATACAAAGGTCATAAAGCAACATAATATTTTCAACATCCTCCTTATTGGATTCGATGTCTGGGGAGCTTTATCTATAAGAATAATCACTTAAACTTGGGCACAAAACAAAGTAATGAAGTACTTGTAACCATCAAACTCCAGATTGGAAAATGATGTCAATCATCCTTTTTGCAACAATGTGAAATGCTCAGAGCTTTCAAAATAAAACTGATTTCAGTTCTATCACCCGGATTTCCCTATTTCTTCATAAAAGAATCTCAGTAAGTAGTTACATGGCTCACAAGTTGGAGAGTAGAATACTGAGAGAAACACCAGCAATGCAAGCCATCTAGGGAGTCCCATAAGTCCATCCCCATAAAGTAAAAAATGACCTAAACCTACTTAAAGGAGTTTCCTAGAATTCTGGAAAATCGGTATTATCCAAATAGTTAAACCAAACTATTAGAACTGACTTTTGGAGGTGGGGGATGGAAAGGGAAGCAAGTGTTCAGTATCTTCTGTCATGCAGTTTCATTTGATAGAGCATGAATGCCTTTCATCTTTACCACTTCCCTATTCAGATACTGTTTAATTAAGTTAATAGAAACATTTAAGGTTTTGATAGTCTTTTAATTCACCTGGACAAACAGGGATGGTTGGAATTCAATTTTGGAAAAAACGATACAGCTGTTTGAAAAAGCTTTCCCTTTTATTCTCCCTGAACACATTTTTGGCATCTTATTAACATTTTCCGAATTGAATGAATCTGTCTCTTTGTGTTAGCAGATAACTTAAGAATAGGGAGAGGCCAACAGTCATTAGCAATTTATTGTTCTTACTGATAAATTGGAACTTGGGCTGCCTAGAACATTAAGTTACAAGGGCAGCAGAGACATCCAAAGAATCAATGATGCAGACTGAATGATGTCACGGCTCACTCTGCTTCCCCCGAGCACATCAGCCGGCTGAAGACTGTCTTTCCACTCATTCAACTCTACAGAAGTTGACAATCACGTTTTTCTCAGACAGCTTTACTAAATCAACATGTCTCAACATGGCTGTAGTCTTAAATCATCCAAACAAAACAAGGAAAGACAAACAGCTATGAAATCCAAAACAGCAAAGAAATGAGAGGAACCGCTCTCTCATACACATAAAATATATTCACACGTACCAGAAAAGAACTTGTCACAAATATACAGGAATAGCCTGGACATTTATTTATTAGTAAGAGCCTTACCATGATCTTCTTATCTCTCCAGTCTCCTCTTATACCTGCCTCCTTCGCACTGGTCACTCTACACCAACCACACTGGCCTTCCTTCTGCACCTCCAACATGCCACCTCACCATCTGCCCAGGGCCTTTGCACACACTGTTCCTGTGCATGGAACATTATCCCTGCATATCTCCACATGGGGGCTCCTTCTCATACTTCCAGTCTCAGATCAAATGTCCACTTTTCAGAAAATCAGTGGCACTTACAATTATATGACATTATCTCATGTTTGTTCACTTCTCAAATTTTTTCTTTACTTATGCATTTTCAGGTGCACACAATTGGATTAATCATAGCATGACTTTTGACACACACTCATTATTGGTCCATACATGATCCAATTTATTTAGTGGGTTTTTTTTTTAGTAATTTGATAACCATTCATGACTTGAAAATAACTTACATCCACAGTTGATTCTCATTATTTGTGGTAGTTATGTTCTGTAAAGTCACCACACACACCAAATTAGCAAGTACTGAAGCATTGCTCCAAGAGGAAATATAGGATTATGTTCCTGTAAGCCTCTGGTAACAGTTTCATTAACCAATCCATGACCTTCTTTTATGTGTGTTCCTGTTGAAAGACTTCTTATTTAATATACATATTGTCGATTTATTAACATTGAACCAATGGCCAATGGCACTTTAACTCATGCCTGCACAAAGCTGAACAAAACACACATATTTTCTTCATAAGGCTGAGTAGGCCTCCTTGAGCTTAGGAACACTAGATAGCATTTCAGATACTTGGGACTCATTTCAAACAGTGAAATCACCAAAAAAAAAAAAAAAAGCATGACACTAAATAAACCATAAAAAGGACACTTGTTTACCACATCAGAGATGAAAAAAGAAGGCAGAGCATTGTCTTGTTCAGCTTGAGCTGGGTACACACATGAGGTGCTGGGCAGCTCAAATCTCTCACCGCTCTGAGCATGCCGGCAAATGACCACAAAAGCACATAGCATTGATCTTGGGGTTACAAATAGTAACACAAATAGTTACACAGAGTATTGATCTTGGGGTTACAAATACATTTTAGTGAGGAGACAAATTTGCAAATATGAAATTGGCAAGTAACTGTAAATATATGTTCTTCACTCTCAACCCATTCACCAGTCCCCTCTCTCCCAAGGTACTCAGCAGTCTAAATCTTTAAAAAGCCATGGTTTCCCTGTTTTATCATTTGTTTGTATTTACACTTACATGAGTTCATCACAAAGTTATTTTTAATTTTAGTTGCTAAGTGTCTACCCACTAACATCTCTACTCCCTGAAAATGGGACTCCTGGAGCCTTGACTTTTAGGATTTAAACTCTCTCTTTACAGGACTAGCCCCTTTACCAGATGTGTTAGTTTCCTAGGTTTTCTGTAATAAAGTACCACACACTGGGTGACTTAAATAACAAAAATTTGTTGTCTCACAGTTCTGGAGACTAGAAGTCCAAAAATGCAGGTGTGGGCAGGGCTGGTTCTTTCTGAGGGCTGTGTGGAAAAGATATTTTCCAGGTCTCTCCTTGAGGTAAATGACTATCTTGTGGCTTCATATGGTCTTCCCTCTGTGTGTCTATCTGCAAAATTCTTTTTACAAGCACACTGGTCATAATGGATTATGGCCTACCCTAATGACTTCTCTTAACTACCTCTGTAAAGACTTATTTCCAAATAAGTCCACATTCTGAGATACTGAGAATTAAGACTTCAACATATGAATTTTGGGGGGACACAATCCAGCCCATAACATCAGATCTTGAGTACCCTGAGGACAAGAGTGTGTCTAATTTGTTGTTGTAGCCTCAATGCTTAGTATAATGCAGACCTTAAAGCTTATTGAATTAATTAATAAAGCTCTTTCCCAATGGCTAGTCATCTGTTAACTTAAGGATCTGTGTTCTGATCTCAATTGTAATTTTTTTTTAACACAGAAAGAACTTAGACCCCTGGTTAAAGTTCAGAATTTTCAGAATGTGAAATTTACACACAATCTTGTTATAAGAGACATTGATTATTTTGGCAAAACTGGGAAAGTTCAATTATAACAACATGGAACAAAATTTAGAATTCACAGAAGTTTAACAAGGATATTAATTAAAATACCCAACCTCCTCAGAGCAATTTTCTCATATATTATTACATCATATCCTCAAATCTCTCATTCATTCATCAAATAATTATCACATGCCTATTATTTGCCAGGTGTGGCATTAAGTACTGAGGATCTAATCTTGAACAAAACTGCTTTTCTGCATCAAGAGGTTACAGTCAGGGAGGGAGGCAAACTTGTCAAGAAACAGTATTAGGCCTGTCAGGCCTATGCATAGCCAGCGTCAGACCTGGGCATAGCTAGGACAGGTGTCATTATCCTATAAGAGAGATTAAGACACCTACATTAAATGTTCCTCCCATGAAGATCATGAAATTCCCATACTATTCATCCTTTCTACAAATAAGGAAACCATCTAAGAGCAAAAATAGGTATTTCCTAAATACAAGTTGTATATTATGTTATAGGAATAAAACTCAGATCTTACCTTTGTGACTAATTCTCTCCACCCCACATGACTGGGCCAGTTAGAAAGGGGGAAGAAAATTCCCTGAAGGTTATACTAGTATTTCCATACCAAAATAATATCTCATCTATCTAGAAGAGAAACATCTTTCAGGAGCAATGGAAAAGCATGGTACAATAACTTTTTTATAAGTCTTTACCCAGCAACCTATCTAGTATATGACCAAGAAGTGGGATATGTTAAGTTTTCTTTAAAAGTTGTTATGGATATCAAAAAGTCAATCAACACTTTCATACTACTTTCTGACATGACTTGGTTCATAGGACAGCCCCAAAGACCTCCCTCAAAACTAATCCATTCATTTCACATACCACTCTAGCAAACTTTATGTAACATTTTGTGTAACTTCACCCATCTTAGAGGTACTTATAGAAAGGTTTCTATAAGAAATGAGTACTTTCAAAATGCATTTTGTTTACTCTGGGTTCATTTTTTCTTTTTTCTTTTTTTTTAAGATTTTATTTATTTATTTGACAGAGAGAGAGAGATCACAAGTAGGCAGACAGGCAGGCAGAGAGAGAGGGGGAAGCAGGCTCTCTGCCAAGCAGTGAGTCCAATGCAGGACTCGATCCCAGGACCCCCAGATCATGACCTGAGCCGAAGGCAGAGGCTTAACCCATTGAGCCACCCAGGCACCCTGAGTTCGTTTTTTCTAATTGGAGAGAATACATAGTCCTCAGCAATACTTTTTGAAATCCCCATTCCTGTCCCATCAACTTCTCTTCAATACCAGAAATGCCTCTCTGACTCTCTTCAAAACTCACATTAAAAAAAAACAAAACAAACAAAACACCACTCCTTTATCCAGGTTCATAGCTATGGAGGACACCAAGACATGAAAAGTTAAAGGCATGCCTTTCAGATCCACAAATATTTGTAGAGTAACCACTATGCTGATCCTCTGGGGATCACTAAAAAAAAGAAAAAGAAAGAAACCTGGAGTCTGTCCTCAAGATTCTGTCATCTAGTAGAAGATAAAAGGCCTGTGTACAAACAAGCATAGGGCATGACAGACATGTACAAAACCTAAGTGAGGCACAAGGTGTCATGCCTAAACTGAAGAAACTCTGAGTCTTCTCAATCTCCAGGTCAGCAGTTTGAGAGAACTGCTTGTCAACATATGATAAAAACAAAATTTCCATTTTTTCCAATTAACGGAAGGAGTTCCATTCACCAACATACACATCAAATAAGGGAGTTGTCTAACCAAACTGGGAGGCATAACCATTATTACAAACTCCTGACAATTGTTCTTTTAAACGTCAGCAGCTAAGGTGGTTGAAAATGGCACTGTGTGTAATCCTGCAATTAGAGACAATGAATGGGATCCATTGAAAACAATGGCAGCCTCTCCTCAGCTTCTGGCAACAAAAGAAGGATGGAAGCTGGGAAGAGGTAAAATGGGGATAAGTTGGGCAGTGACAAACTAACAGTAGGGCTCGTGGTTTCCTGACACAAAGCTGCACTGATGCGACCACACTGTAGAAAACATTTCATTTAAAAACTATTGTAATGGGGCACCTGGGTGGCTCATTCATTTAAGCATCTGCCTTCAGCTCAGGTCACGATCCCAGAATCCTGAGATTAGGGAGGATCTCCTTCTTCTGTTTCTCCTTCTCCCTCTGCCCCTCCCTCCAGCTCATGCTCTCTCTCTCTCTCTCATTCTGCTTACTCTCTCTAAGTAAATAAAATCTTACCCAAAAAACCCTCCATGTAGCTGGTGATCCCTCTGTGTCTGAAATGGAATATGTTGTAGGCGTGAGTCAGAAATCAGGACTACAAGATCAGATAAGAAGATTAAAACTATTTTGGCCAATTAAACTTTTTCAATTATCAAACAAATACTGTTTCAAAAATAAACTCCCTGCTAGACCCTGACTATACATCTAAATAAAGTGCCTGTGGAAGGTGTTCCGGTTACCTGTTGCTACATAACAAATCACCCCAAAGTTAATGCCTTAAAAGAAATATTACTACATTTTATGGTTCTTGAGGTTCTTGGGCTCAGCTAGGTTCTTCATGTTTGGGGTCTCTCATGTTTTTACAGTCAGAGGTAGCTCCAGCTGGGCTAGAGTCATCTGAATACTTGCCTGAGTTGGACCTTGGAGGAGGTCACTCCCAAGGCTGGCTGTTCTTGTGAGCAGTTGGATGAGAGTTCATCTGAGATGGTGACTGGGACACATTTGCTATATCTCCATGTGGCTTGGGCTTCCTCACAGCATTGTGTCCCAGAATAGTTGCACTTCTTAATATGGTAGCTCAGGGATCCAAGCTAACAAGGCAGAATCTGCCAATCCTCTTAAAGGTTGGACCTGGATTGTCATAGCTTCACTTTAACCACAATCTATTAAGTAAGCAGGACACTAAGGCCAATTCAGATTCAAAGGGATGAGACTTCCCTTCTCGATGTGAGAAGCAGAGAAGCAAGCCACTTTTAATGTACCACAGGAGATAATACTTATACTGAAATCTTAATCTTTCGAAGTAGCCAGCAGTGAAAATAATAAAGAACATTTTAGGCAGAAGGCCTCTCCACATTTCTGAGCACACATCTAGTCCACACATCAGACAGATACTGTGCCTCAACCACATTTAACTTGCCCATTACCCCAGTGAGAGACATTGAGATTCTTGACTTCTTGCCACCATAAACAATACTGCAATGACTATCTTCATCCTCCTATGGATCTCTGTGAGATTTTCTGTAGGATGATATCTAATCAGAAACAGCACTTCTGGGTCATAGAAGATACATGCACTTAACTTAGCTGATGCTTGCCAGATTGCACTGAGGAATAATAGTTCTACTGGTTTGTGCAACCACCAGCAACAGACAAGGGTTCCTATAGCTCCACATTCCTCCCCATGTTTAACATTACCCAATCTTCTAGGTATCGCCAACCTGACACAAATAAAGCAGTACCTCATTATACTTTCATTTGCATTTCCCTAAATACTAATACGCTTAAGCATCTTCTTGTAAACATTTCAGCCATGTGTAGTACATCTTCTAAAATAGTATATTTATAGACTTTGCCCATTTTTCCATTTTCCATTACTGTTTTTTCTTGTTAATTTACTAAATTGTTTATTTCAGACATTAGTTTCTTTTCAGTTTTAGACATTACAAGTATCTTCTCCAAATCTGTCATTTATTAACATTGTCCACAGTGTCCTCCTTAGAACAGAAATCCTTATTTTTTTAATAAAATCAAATCTCCGGGGATTTTGCTTTATGGATTACCTTCCAAGGTTTAAGAAGTCTTTCTCTCAACCCCAGGTTATAAAAATATAAGCTATGTTATCTTCACACTTGTACATTTATATGAAGTTAGAAAAATATGGAGTCCAAATACATGATGTTAGAAGAGATCCAGTTTTATTTTTTCCATAGAGTAAGTCAGTTTTCTTTTTTTTTTTTAAGGTTTTATTTATTTGACATGGAGATAGAGAGCACAAGTAGGCAGAGCAGCAGGCAGAGAGAGAGGGAGAAGCAGGCTCCCCACTGAGCATCGAGCCCAATGCAGGACTTGATCCCAGGATGCTGGGATCATGACCGAGATGAAGGCAGCTGCCCAACTGACTGAGCCACCAGGTGCCCCAATTTTCTTCACATGATTTATTAAATAATCCAAAATTGCCATACCCAGTTATTTACTAATTCTTTCAAAAAACAGCTTTTGATTGTGTTGATCTTCTCTATTTTTATTTTTGTTGTTGTTCTCTTATTCATTGTTTTGCACCCTGTTTTCTTTTTGGCTTTTTTGTTTTTAACTCTTTAAAAAAATTTTTAAAATTGAATTATTAGATTATGTTTTTCCTCCTGGTAAAAGTATTTAGACCTACAGATTTCTCTGTCAGTACTCATTTAGCCATGTTGTACAAATGCTAATGTATAGTATTTCGATTGTATTTCAGTTTTAACTGTTCTGTAATTTTTCTTACAATTCATCTTTAACCCAAAGGTTATTTGATCATAGGTTATTTAGTTTCCAGATAAAGGATATATTCTTAGCCATATATGTGTTACTAGTCTCTATTGTATTAGGATCAACAAACATAAGACTGCATAATATTGATTCTTTATATTTTATTAAACCTAGTATACTCCCAACATTTGGAAGCCTTTTTTGTGAATTCAAAATTTTTTATTTTTTGCTGGTACTCTGTCTTCCAATTTCTGCATATTTTAGTTGCCCATGGTTGCTAGAACAAATTACCAAAAACTTGGTGCTTGGGCACCTGAGTGGCTCAGTGGGTTAAAGCCTCTGCTTTCGGCTCAGGTCATGATCTCAGCGTCCTGGGACTGAGGCCTGCATCGGGCTCTCTGCTCAGCAGGGAGCCTGCTTCCTCCTCTCCCTGTCTCTCTGCCTGCCTCTCTGCCTACTTGTGATCTCTCTCTCTCTGTCTGTCAAATACATAAATAAAATCTTTAGGGAAAAAAACAAAAACAAACAAAAAAAACCCTTGGTGCTTAACATAACAGTAATTTATTCCCAAATTCAGGAGGCTAGAAGTCTGAAATCAATTTCACTGCACCAAAATCAAAATGTTGCATGACCACACTCTCTCTAGAGGCTTTAATGGAGAATGTTTCTTTCTTCTTCCAGTTTCTGGTGCTGTTGGCAGTCCTTGGCTTATATCTGTATCACTCCAATCTCTTCTTCGTGGTCACACTGCCTTTCCCCTTCAATTTGTATCAAATCTCCCTCTACCTCTCTTTTATAAGGGCACATATGACTACATTTAGGACCCACCTGGATAATCCAGGATATTTCCCCATCTGAAAATCCTTAACTTAATCATATCTGGAAAAAAGATGTATACAAGGTAACATCCATGGATTCCAGAAATTAGGATACAAATATCTTTAAGATTTTTCTTTTTTTTTCTTTTCTTTTCTTTTCTTTTTTTTTTTTTTTGTCAGAATGAGAGGGAGAGAGCATAAGCTGGCAGAGTGGCAGGCAGAGGTAGAGAGAGAAGCAGGCTCCTCGCTGAGCAAGGCGTCCGATGCAGGACTCGATCCCGTGACTCTGAGATCATGACCTGAGCCGAAGGCAACCTCTTAACTGACTGAGCCACCCAGGCATCCCAGGATATAGATATCTTTTGAGGGGCTGTTTTTCAGCCTACCACAGAAAGTTTAATCCATTTGTTCTTACTTTAACTACCATCCTATCACATCTTATTTCTCCCTTCCTATATCATGGTTTCCATTGTTCTAACTTTCTTTTATACACTTTCTATTTCCCATATATCATATTTTCTTTCCTGCCTTTCAGTGGCTAGATGAACTTTTCTTCTGCTGATTTAATGGTTATGAATCCTACTTACATTGGTATGGTGGTTGCCCATGGGTCTTTTATTAGGAGACTTACTAAGAATTCACAGCTTCAAGAAAAGTTCCAATTCCAAAACACAATTCTAGACCATAACGTCTAGAAGCACTGTCCTGCCATGAGCCTTCCCATTCCCCTTTTCCCTCCCTCCTCTACACACCAGAAATTAATCCCATTTGTTGAGCTCTACTACATGGCAGGCACTGTGCTAAGTCTTTAAACGTTGTCATCTCATTTATCCTTGTAACAATCCTGTGGAGTAGACATTAATGTTCCACTTTGTCAAATGAGGAAACTGAGGGCCAAAGAACTTTCCCAAAATCACAGTTAGTAAGTGGCAGCGCTGGATTTCAAACTACTGAACAGCCTTTGATTGTATTTCAACTTTGCAGTTTGTCATGACAATGAGATGGAATTGCATACCAAGTCCTGTTGAAGACTTGCTTTTTTCTTTTAAAAATGCAACTGGTTTGTAAATGAAAACATACACTGTGTTCAGAGATGCCTGAAACAATCTGCTTGATTTTTTTTTGTAACTATACAGTGGAAATAGTATGGTTTTGGGAATGAAAAACCTGAATTCAGTCTCATTTCTTCTACTTCCTGGAGAGCTGAATCTTAGACCAGTCACAGAACCACATAAGCCTCATTTTCTCCTCTTTAAAATGAAGGCAATGATAGTATCTATCTCAAAGTGTTCTTGTGAAAACCCATTTATGTTTTGAAACTTCATGTTTTGAAATTTTATGTATTTAATCTTGTCTATTAAACAAAATGAATCATCAAAAATAGACCCAAAATGTGTATCTATACATACATGGAGGTCCTTGATATATTGGAAATATTGTTAGACTGACAATCAGGAAAACAAGGTTTCTAATTTTATTTTTACCTTGGTTTCCTCAGCAGTCAAATGAAGAGACTCAACTAGATGATTTCTAAGGTGCTTCCAATGCTAAACCTCCCAGAGTCTCCCCGCATGGACCACAGAACTGGAGCTGACGTTGCAGTTTTTGTTTTGAGTGAGTGCCATCCAGAAAGAATATTTATGGAGATAAACACAAACAGTGGTAGCCTGTGTTTTGTCATACTTTCCTCAACATCTGAATAATGGCCACACGAAATATTGCATTAAACTTTGTTGTCAGGTTACTGCCCATTGGCCAGAGAGCAACTCCTGGGAAAAGTACTGAAATGATGTCCACTGAAATATGAACTTTTAGCTCAGCCAAACAAGGAAAGCAGAGAAGTATCTTGTTTAAGTTTTCAATGGAGTGGTCTTCTAGAGCTTGTGTTCACATAGGCTGCAACAAAACCCAAAAGTCAAGAGCCTAAATCATAATTTTTAGAACTGGGCCAAGTAGCACATACAGTATTATAATTTTTGTACAAAAAATTTCAAAGTATACTCTTCTTATAATACAAATAACAATCAGAATCTTCTTGGCTCGTGGAAAAAAAGGTAGAAAGGGGGAGGTAGTTTTCAGGAGGAAGTAAGTTTTTTTGAGATTATTGTAAGGAAACCTGAATTTAAAAGGTTGAGAAACACTGCTTTAGAGAGACAAAATAAGCTGTTTCTTAAAAGATTTGCTGTTTATGGGACACCTGGATGGCTCAGTTGGTTAAGCAGCTGCCTTCGGCTCAGGTCATGATCCCAGGGTCCTGGGATTGAGTCCTACATCAGGCTCCTTGCTCAGCGGGGAGCCTGCTTCTCCCTCTGCCTCTGCTAGCCACTCCGCCTGCTTGTGCTCTCTCTCTCTCCGACAAATAAATAAATAAAATCTTAAAAAAAAAAAAAAGATTTGCTGTTTAATTTGGTTAGGTTTTGACCAACAACAGATCCAAAACTACGAAAAGAGCACATACTCAGTATGTACAATACTCAAGAGTGGTACCTCAAACTCCTAGAAACTCATGAAAAAGCTCATAAGAACATAAATCGAGGGCTTGATTACTAACAATGCCTCCCTGTACCCAGAATCCATGAGTTCCCCAGCACATTTGTGATTTCCTGTGTTGGAAATTTATTTTCAATGTTCCTTTCCTTTCAATGTTCAGAACGAGTCATACTGGGTACCTGAATAAAGGCCATTTGCAAATATTAAATTGCCAGCTCTCTTCTTGGTGACCAAAGCAGAACATTGTGAAGAGCTTATCTCCTAATCCCTGCATATTGTTTCTCAATATGCCACTTAACCATATTTATACAGTATAACAGAGCTGCTCTGTTCTTATTGTATCCTTTGATTACATTTATTTAATGCCATGCAAAGGTGAGGGCAATTATTCTTATATCAGTGTTTATATCCTGCTTTGGACAACAATAAACAGCTTGTTAGTTCCCCAGGGAAAGACAAAATTATGCTGCCCTGTGTTTTCCATCCCATGTTAGGCTTTGAATCTCAAATAGAACACAGTAATTCCAGTGTTTCCAACAATGTATACAGTTTTGAGGCTGAGGCATTCTTGCTGACCACTGTTCAGCAAGTACATGTATCATGCCTGAGCAAGGGGGAATATCAGATTGAGACTGAGCTGGCATTCATGAAGTGCCTTCTCCAAGCTGGTAATTTCCTAAGCACTTACACAATAATGAATGGATATATTAACAAGATTATTTGATAATCAATTTAATGGAGGTAGTTATATCTGGAACTAGTCCAAGTAAGTCAGCCTCATTTTCATATGTTGGTCCTGGTGCCTGTAATACACATTATCACAGGTAAAATTGGAAAAATCTGAATAAGATTAGTAGATTATATCAATGTCAATATCTGGTTATAATATTGTGCCATAGTTTTAGAAAATGTACTGCTTCCTTAAATTACTTTCTTATCTCTGAAGCCTCACTTTGTATCTATATCTCTGGTTTTGTCAATCATTATTTATCTCTCATTTAATTACTTAAATAATTATTTATTTATCTCTTATCTAATTGCTTATGAGATGACACCTAGTTGCTCCCTATAATTTCATTGTATTTAACATCATGAGTCTTCTTCAAAATCATGATGTCATTTACCTTTTTGCAAATGTCTAGCATATTTCCTATGTTTTTCCCTTTTAATCTCATATTTACTCAAGAACAGGTCTATTATTAGCACCTGCCCCCCAAAAATAACATTGGTTGACTGTCTGGCTTTCCCCTCTATTAATCTGGATACCATTCGGCCCCGTTGGCCTCTAACCTGGAGGGCTAGAGACATTGGTTTGCTTGATCAATTCTGTATGCTATGTACAGTGAACAGAGAGCTGAGGCCAGGGACAGTCAAAGTTACTTTTTCTCTCTGTTTCTTGTTGAATCACCATACAGAAACAACTCCTGCAAATTAGGACAGTAGTGCCCTGTCATTTGTAAAGGGACAAAGTGAGGAATGCAGTTTGGCTCAAGATAGCTTCCCTGCTTTGGGGTTACCTGACCATATTATTGAGAAGCTCTCAGTGTTATATGCAAAGTCACATGTGTTTTCTAAACATGGCCACCTTTGCTGTTATTTGCCAACATTTGTGAGAATATCCCTTCATAGATTTGTCACTTTCTCCCTACCAAGACTAGCAAGGTGAGGACAAGATTCCTAGAGAGCCAATGAGGATCCTCTTCCCACATGCTGTTCCTTCTTCCTAAATGTTTGTTCCCAATTTTTCTCCTTGCTACTTTCTACTGGTCCTTTAGTGATCAGCTTAAATACCATTGCCTTGGAGATGCAGTCACCAGTAACTCTGTGAAATTGAAGTTTCTCTTTGTTATGTTCCATCAGAGGTCTCTGTTCCTTTCCTTCTTGGAATGTATCACAGTTTGTAACAATATATTTATTTGTGTTTACTTGTTTAATGTCAATCTGTCCCACTAGCCTATAAATTCTATGAAAGTACAGATTATATCTATTTAGTTCACCACTGTCTACCTAATTTCTAACCTAATACCTTAGCCTCAGGGCTAAATACTCAGTAAATGTTTGTGAAATGAATTAGTAGACAAGCTAAGGAACAAGAGACTGTGTTGTGTTTGATTTCTTACACAACTATCTGTTCCTAAAGTTCCCAGGTGCTATTCCAGATGTTGACTATTATCATTACTATTTTATCTGAACTTTTGGGGAAAAAATCTCATCAAGAGTTAAGATATATCTGGGGGCACCTGCATGGCTCAGTCAGTTAAGCATCTGCCTTTGGGTCCGGTCATGATGTCAGGGTCCTGGGATCCGCCCTGCTTGGGGCTCCTTACTCAGCAGGAAATCTGCTTCTCCCTCTCCCTCTGCCCCTCCCCACCATTCGTGCTCACACCCTCTCTCTCTCTCTCTCTCTCTCTCTCTCTCTCTCTCTCTCTCAAATAAATAAATTCTTTAAAAAAGAAAAAGAAAATGCCCAAAACTGTTTTTAAAAAAGTTAAAAAATATCTGTATTTGATCATGTGTTTTAATCCAGAAGCCACACAAGTGGCTTATATATCCATAAGCCAAAAAAGCACCTATTTCAATAACTTTGGCTTCAATTTGAACCACTGTGTGGAATAATATGGACTGCCTGAATCTTTGTTGAAAAGATAAAATGAAATAACAAATACTAAATGCCTAGTACTGGAATAATAATTATGTATAATTCATATCAAAAGATGGTGGTTTCCAGGAGTGTTACTCTGAAAAGCATTGTGAGGTCTTATCCAGGCTCAAAAAGTGCTATGATTGATTAGCAATGTCTGTCAAGGACAAATTAAAGAAAATGGTAGGAAGTATATCCTGTATTTATCAACTATGGACTAGCAAATGCCAGACACTCAGTGATTGCTAGCTTCCTTCTTTCTTTGTTGCTATAAATTCCAGATAAGTCTGAAATAAAGATTACCGTAAAATGTCTCAAAACTTAAAATGAAAAAATAAGGGCAACTGAGGGCTTGCATTAGGCCAAAATGAAAACATGACTTTTCCAACATGAGTGGAATTACCTACAGATTCCAATACTGTGAATTCATAGAAGTCCAGGTACAATTCAACACGAGGTCCTTCAGTCCTGACAACCAACCTCTCTCCCACTATAGAGTGATACAACTGACTCACAGTTGTTGGCACGCTTATCATAAGAAGCACAAATGTGGACAGCTATCTTGTAGCAACTACAGCACAAAACCCTAGGCCTTTAATAGATGCTGCATCTGTGCTGCATCCATGGAAATAACTGATGAGCTTTAGCAAGTAGTACATTTGAACTTGGCACAGGTGTTTTCATGAAAGTATAGCAATGATCAGCTTGGATAAGGCCAGAGAAAAAGGTATCATTTAGAAACTAGTATTCAGTCACTGAAACAAAGGGCAGCTTAACATGAAGCCTGCCTTGGACAGTAAACGCAGATCATTTAGAGTCACAAGAAACAAAAAACCATGGAAATAATGTTCTAGTGTATTCTTGGAGTGTCCTCAAAGTTTTTAGCACATTAAAATACTCTGATTTTTATATTTATCCACTTTCTCCAGCTCTTGCAAATCTACTCAGTGTGAAAGAGGAAAGCAGTTTTTCTTTCCGGAATCATCCTAAACGTTTTCTAGAATTATGAAAAAACTGTCATGACTGACTGAAACAGACGTTATTTGCTGTTTTGTTCTCCCATCCCTGAGTAGATCCTATTGCCCCCTCCCTACCCCGACACCAGCCTCACGGAAGAGCCTTTAGCAATTACACTCTGGCCCTTAGCAGCAATTTTATCACCAAAGTTTAGTGTTATTTGTAAAAGCACATATAATGCCAAGGATAAGAGGTGATTTGAGGGAGATTCAACAAATGGCACCCCTGAAATAATCTCCTTGTCACCATTTAGTGAATCTACGAGGTACCAACTCAGAAAGTCAAATACAGTCCACCTTCATACCAAAGGTCTAGCTAGTAGTGACTGAATTAGAACCTAACACTGGTTTCTCGATTGTCCTCCTATACATGTTACTTTCTACCCTCCTGCCATAACCAAGTTTAGAAGAACAGGTCAGCCTTGGGCTTACAAAGGAGCCACCCATGTTTCTAGTCCCAGGTCTGCCACTGTCTAGACGGTGGCAGACAAGTCACTTCATCTCTCTGGTTAATGAAAAGGTTAGGACAAGGTGATCTCTGATGTCGCTTCTAAATCAGATGGTCTATTCTATAAAGATTGATCCAGGTCTCCTGTTTCCTCCTTAACCTTTTAAGAAATCTCCATAGCTTCCAGGGGTTGGTAGTGACACTGTTTAATTTCTCTACTGAATTAATATCTCTACTGTTTAACATTCTCTACTATTTGTGGTCTCAAAAAGGCCACCCTCGAGGTAACCCTGCCTGGATCCCTCAGAAGAAACAGCCCTGGCTGCCTGGGTGGCTCAGTCAGTTAAGCATCTGCTTTCAGCTCAGGTCATGATCCCAGAGACCTGGGATCGAGTCCTGCATCGGGATCCTTGTTCAGGAGGGAATCTGCTTCTCCCTATGCCCCTTCCCCTATTGATTCTCTCTCTGTGTCTCTCTTTCTCTCTCTCAAATAAATTTAAAAAAAAGAAGAAGAATGTGTTCCAAAAAGTAAAAATAAAAAAAAAAGAAGAAAGAATCCTGAAATTTGCTTCTCAGACTCACTTCTCTAGAACAAAGTCAGCTACACCAACAACCTTGAGATACAGCTCCCGTCATCTACACAGTATGCTCCATGAAACCTAATCTATACACCATTTCCCATATTCTCAGACTTTAGGTGGTATTCTACATGGCATCAATGAATCACTCAATGCAGCAATTTAAATCCAAATAACATTTGTGATCCTGATAGATGCATCATCCATAATCTTATACATTCATCTGAGTTATCTCTCAAATAGAGTGGCAGCAATGAGAGATCCCTGCAGGTCAGGCATCATATGAATCACAGGAAACAGTTTTGCTGACCCCAAACTCTTAAGAGACCCCAAAGCAGGCTTTCATTTTCTTTTGAAAACACATGGAATGCACTTCAATTCCAAGACAGAGAGAGATATATTCAGTTGCTTGCCACTGGTACTTAGGAAAGGATTTTCACTTTCAACTTTGGTGCAGATTTGTAGCTCGTTTAGAATTTTATGCCATTCTCATCTTCAGAAGTTGATGCATGTGGAAACACTTTAACACACAAGCCCAAATGTCCCACAAGCACATTAACATTGAATTTCAGCAACTATTTGCGTGTATAAGAAGGAAGTAGGGAAGTGGCTCTCACCAGTTGATCACCCAATGACCTAGCCTCATCCAAGAATGGAAACTCTAGCCAAAGCACCATCATTTTCACAAAACAATTATTCCACAGATGTGGCCTTAATCCAGGGAAACTTCCAATGTAATGTGTACTGTAGTGTCCTTGCCCCCAACATGTTCTGAGATCACTTCTATTCTAGCATGACCTTTCTGAAATGCAAATCTACTCAGTTGGAAACCCCCACTGGATGTCCATTGCTAATAGGCTTAGATACTGGTTTCACTCAACCATATTGATATTTCTAGAGCAGTTCCTTGTGTTATTTCCCTCTCTACAAACTGTTTTATGGCTAAAAGGTATTCAATAAATATGATGAATTAGTTTGACTTATCTCTCACAAACAAGTGGAAAGAGAATATCTAGAATCTAAGAAGTTGCAGGTAATGGGTTATAAAGTTCAAAAATTAATGTTTTAAATCTCTTCTCTAACTACCCAGAGCTGGATGTTTAGTCAGTTTGCGACCTCGTGAGTGAGGCGCTTTCTGTTCCTACCCTAAAGGAAGTTTCCCGCTGAGAGAAAGCAGAAGAAATAGAGCTGGGGTTGGAGGTTTCTACAATGTGACAATTTAGAAAGCTGTTATTACTCAGTGTGTCTAACCCAAAAATGCAATTCTACTGCCTTGAATATTCAGCAACAAAGAAGTAGGATTACTACTAGAAGATTATTTTCTAATGTTAACCTTACATGGCTGGCCCTCCACCCCCCCTTGTCTTTCCATCTTACCACGTATTTCCTGTTTTTTCACTCTGGCTCAAAAGATATATCTGGAATATTCTAGGTTTGGAATCAACCTACACAATTACATTAAGAAACTCATTACGTAAATGTTGACGTTGGAATAAGGGGGTATTGAAAAGAAGGATAAACATTTCAAGGCATCAGACAGAGCATCAAAGAGATTTTTTTCATCCTATGAAAAAAGATATCCTATAAACTATAGGCTAGTAAAGTCCCACAGCAGTCACTCTGAATCAGAGACTCTTATGCTGCTGGTTTGGAGGTGGATCTTAGGAAGTTGGGAGCAGTCTTTCAGTCTGTCCCCAGTCACAGCCATGTTTAACCTTAGCTCCTTTAAAAAAGTAAAGTGGTGGCTGGGGCTCAAGTTTAGCCCTTGTAGACATGCATATGATCAGACTTGACAGGGTCCATTTGCTAATTACATGTAGCTACTACTCTGTTTCATCAGAACTTGAACTAAAAGACCAAAAGCCAAGCCATTAGTCATCTGAGAATATAAATGGAATTTCATGTTCCTATGACTGATTGTTCTTAATTTATGAAGGACTCTGTGAGGACAAACAACAAGAATCAAATATATATCCTTGCCAGGGCTCATAAAATGAGATGTAATTGGTCTGGGCCTGTGCTGTTTTAGTGCTTTAAGCAATATTAATATCTTTAAGAAACTAAAAGCTTCTTTTGTAAACCTGTTTGGTCCTAATTGATGATCTCAAGGTCAAAGTCAATGTATTTATGTTTCATTTTCCCTTTTGCAGACAAAACAATGGTGCAAGCTCAAGTGCTCATACATATATCAAACATCAGATATAAAAGCAGAATATAAGTAATGTCCTTGAATATATTAGTGGCTGAGGGCAGATGCAGAAGTTGCTGACACACATGTGCTCACTGAAGTGGACCCAAGCCAGTACATGTATATTTCAATCTCTTTATCTTTAAAATCAACCTTACACAAATGTACCAATGTACCGCACAATTACGGTCTTTATGAATTCAGGGCTGGGTATTTTTTTTTTAAATATCAAGTTACTATCACTGCTAAGCAGTACCAAGTGTACCAGAAAATATTGAGACCATTTACATAAAATTGAGTCTAAATCCAGCAACCTCCAGAAAAATTATAGCTCCTCTTCACTGGACCAAAGAACCATATTCACTATCCATAAAATCATTATTGAGCATTTACTGTAGACTAAGCATTAGCTAGAAGAACAGTGGATAAAAAAGTCATGGTCTTTACCTCCATAGAACTTACATTCAAGTGAGTACAATATTCCAAAAAATTAAATAAAGTAAGCAAGCAATTAAAATAATTACAAGTTATGATAAGTGTAAGGAACTTGGAAGGCGTTCCGAAATCAGAAACAGCATATAGATCATTCAGCTCTTCCCTCCACAGATAAAGAAACAGAAACCTAGCAGTGAAATGACTTGCCCAAAATCATACAATCCCCATCCAATTCTTTGATAAGAAGAAAATATGTTCTTTGATAAGTAAGGAAATATATTAAAATTATATTCTATCCAAAATTCAGCAAGATAGTTACCAAAACATTCTGAACCCCTACAAACTCAACAGGAGAGCAAAGAGAAGAACAGCAGCAATTCTAGGAACAGAAAAGCGAACACTTTCTGGAAGGTAGGGCCTGTGGAGAAGTGAATCCCAGGCAATATATGGGAAGACAGACCATGCGGGGAGGGGCCGGCTCACAGCAAGCAGTAGAGCAGCAAAGCACAAAATCAAAATTTTTAGAAGTCTGCTCTGCTGAGGGACATCACTCTAGAGGCTAAGCATGGGGGTGGAGCCCTCATGGGGACAGTGTAGTCTCAGGTCCTTCAGGGTCACAGAAAGACCAGGGGTGCCTGTGTGTGGCAGAGCCCCCAGGTATTGGAGCAGGCAAACCAGCTGTAGAGACAGCCTGGGAAGGGGCTTTCAGCTTGGGGTTACCTTAAACCGTGATCTGAGGCATGGAGAGCCACTGTTCTTCGATCAGGGACCCCACAAGTGGCAGATACAGGGAGACCCCCTCCTTCTTCCTCCAGGAGGAGTGGCATGGGAGTGCACTGCAGGAATCTGCTGGGTTTGGAGACTCCAGACAGGGCTGTGTGCCAGAGATAGAAATGCTCGGTCACAGGCCAGGTGAGCTCCAAGTGCAATCAGAGACCAGGAAGATGGGAGGGATTGACTGCTTTTCTCTGAGGACGCACTGAGGAGTGGGGCCCTGAGATTTCTCTTGGCTTCTAAGGGTGGAGATTGGGAGGGCGCCATTTTCATTCCCATCTCCCAAAGCTGTACAGAAAGCATTCAGGGAATAAAAGCTACTGAGAGCAAACCCAAGAAGATTACTTAGGCAGGCCCCTGGCAAGGGTGATGCAATTCTACCTCCAGCAAAGACATTTGAAAATCATGGCAACAGGCCCCTCCCCCAGAAGATCAGCAAGAACATCCAGCCACAACCAGGTTCATTGATCAATGAGAACTGTGGAACTCTAGAGCTAGGGGAATGCAGCACATAGAATTCATGGTTTTTCCCCCATGATTCTTTAGTCTTTCAAACTTAAAATTTTTTATGTTATTTTTTCTTATTCTTTTTTTTAATTTTTCCTCTTTCCTGTTTTACCCTTATTTTAACTATTTTATTAATACCCTTTTAAAAATCTTCTTTAATATTCACTGTTACAGTCATATTCTATCCCTTCATTGTATTTAACCTTATTATTTGTACACATATAAGTTTTTCTTTCTTTCAAATTTTGGGATACAGTTTCATTTAACAGATCAAAATATACCCTAAATCTACTATATGGCTTTGCTCTAGTCTCCAGCCTGATAACATTCTCTCCTTTTTTTTTTCAACCAACTTCTTATCTTATTAATTCCTTTTTTAGAAACTTTTTATATTTTCATCTTTATAGTCATATTCCATCTCTTCATTGTGTTTACCCTTATTGTTGTATATATATAAGTTTTTCTCTCTTTAAAATTTTGGGAGGCAGTTTCTTCTAAGAGACCAAATACACCCCAAATCAAGTGTGTGGCTCTCTTCTATTCAGCAGTCTAATCATATGTGTGCGTGTGTGTGTGTGTGTGTGTGTGTGTGTGTAATTTTTCTTTCCTCTTCCCCCAGATTGGGTCTCCTCTTATTTGATTACTGTTTATTTTTCTAGGGTCATTGATACCCTTTAAGGATTTTATTCTCTCATTCATCTATACTTATCTGGATAAAATGACAAAGTAGGAAAAACTCACCTTAAAAAAAAAAAAAGAACAAGAGGCAGTACTAATGGCTAGGGACCTAATCAATACAGACATTAGTAAGATGTCAGAACTAAAGTTCAGAATGACGATTATCAAGGTGCTAGCTGGGCTTGAAAAAGCATAGAAGATACTAGAGAATCCCTTTCTGGAGAAATAAAAACCCTTTCTGGAGAAATAAAGGACTTAAAATCTAATCAAGTTGAAATAAAAAAAGCTATTAATGAGGTGCAATCAAAAATGGATCCTCCTACTGCTAGGATAAAAGAGGCAGAAGAGAGAATTAGTGATATAGAAGACCATATGATGTAGAATAAAGAAGCTGAGAAAAAGAGAGACAAACAACTGCTGGACCATGAGGGGAGAATTCAAGAGATAAGTGATACCATAAGATGAAACAATATTAGAGTAATTGGGATCCCGGAAGTAGAATAAAGAGAGAAGGGGGCAAGAAGTATATTGGAACAAATTATAGCAGAGAACGTCCCTAATTTGAGGATGGGAATAAGCATTGAAAACCAGGAGGCACAGAGAACCCCCCTCAAAATCAATAAAAAGAGGTCCACACCTCGTCATCTAACAGTAAAACTTACAAGTCTTAGGGACAAAGAGAAAATCCTGAAAGCAGCTCAGGACAAGTGGTCTATAACAAACAATGGTAGAAATATTAGACTGGCAGCAGACCTATCCACAGAGACCTGGCCAGAAAGGACTGGCATGATATATTCAAAGCACTAAACAAGAAAAATATGCAGCCAAGAATACTATATCCAGCTAGGCTGTCATTGAAAATAGAAGGAAAGATAAAAAGCTTCCAGGACAAACAAAAACTAAAAGAATTTGCAAACACCAAACAAGTCCTACAGGAAATATTGAAAAGGGTCCTTTAAGCAAAGAAATAGCCTAAAAGTAACAGACCAGAAAGTAACAGAGACAATATACACTAACAGTCACCTTACAGGCAATGCAATGGCACTAAATTCATATATTTCAATAGTTACCTGAATGTAAATGGATTAAATGCCCCAATCAAAAGACACATGGTACCAGAATGGATTAAAAAAACAAGACCCATCAATATGCTGTCAGCAAGAAACTCATTTTAGACCCAAAGAAACCTCCAGATTTTAAATGAGGGGGTGGAAAACCATTTACCATGCTAATGGACATCAAAAGAAATCTGGGGTGGCAATCCTTACATCAGCTATAGCAGACCTTAAGTCAAAGACTATAATAAGAGATGAGGAAGGACACTATATCATACTTAAAGATCTTCCCAACAAGAAGATCTAACAATTTTAAATTTCTATGCCCCTAACATGGGAGCAGCCAATTATATAAACCAATTAATAACAAAATCAAAGAAACACATTGACAATAATACAATAATAGTAGGGGACGTTAACACCCCCCTCACTAAAATGGACAGATCAACTAAGCAAAAGATCAACAAGGAAATAAAGGCCTGAAATGACACACTGACCAGATGGACATCCCAGATGTATTCAGAACATTCCATCACAAAACAAAAGAATACACATTCTTCTCTAATACACATAGAACATTCTCCAGAATAGATCACATCCCGGGTCACGAATCAGGTCTCAACCAGTACCAAAAGATTGGGATCATTCCTTGAATATTTTCAGACCACACTCCTTTGAAACTAAAACTCAATCACAAGAGGAAGGTTGAAAAGAACTCAAATACATGGAGGCTAAAGAACATCCTACTAAAGAATGAATAGGTCAAACAGGAAATTAAAGAAGAATTTTAAAAATTCGTGTAAACAAATGAAAATGAAAACACAACTGTTCAAAACATTTGGGACACAGCAAAAGCAGTCCTGAGAGGAAAGTATATAAAGAGAAATAAGAAAGATCAGAGCAGAAATCAATGAAATAGAAACCAAAAGAACAGTAGAACAAATCAACAAAACTAGGAGCTGGTTCTTTGAAAGAATTAATAAGATTGATAACCCCCTGCCCAGACTTATCCAAAAGAAAAAAGAAAGAAACCAAAAGAACAGTAGAACAAATCAACAAAACTAGGAGCTGGTTCTTTGAAAGAATTAATAAGATTGATAACCCCCTGCCCAGACTTATCCAAAAGAAAAAAGAAAGAACCCAAATTAATAAAATCATGAATAAAAGAGGAGAGATCATAACCAACACCAAAGAAATACAATTCTAAGAATGTATTATGAGCAACTCTATACCAGCAAATTTGACAATCTGGAAGAAATGGATACATTCCTAGAGACATATAAACTACCAAAACTGAACGAGGAAGAAATAGAAAATCCAAACAGTAAAGAGATTGAAGCAGTAAGGAGAGTGAAGTAGTAAGGAGATTGAAGCAGTCATCAAAAATCTCCCAACAAGAGCCCAGGGCCAGACGGCTTCCCAGGGGAATTCTACCAAACATTTAAAGAAGAATTAATACCTATTCTCCTGAAACTGTTCCAAAAAATAGAAATGGAAGGAAAACTTCTAAATTCATTTCATGAGGATAGCATTACCTTGATCCCAAAACCCAACAAAGACCCAATCAAGAAATGGGCAGAAGACTTGAACAGACATTTCTGTAAAGAAGACATCCAAATGGCCAACAGACACATGAAAAAGTGCTCAACACCACTTGGCATCAGGGAAATACAAATCAAAACTACAGTGAGATACCACCACACACCAGTCAGCATGGCTAAAATTAGCAAGTCAGGAAATGATAGGTGTTGGAGAGGATGCAGAGAAAGGGGAACAAACCCTCCTACACTGTTGGTTGGAATGCAAGCTTGTGCAGCCACTCTGGAAAACAGTATGAAAGTTCCTCAAAAAGTTGAAAATAGAGCTACCTTATGACCCAGCAATCGACTCCTGGGTATTTACCTTAAAGTTACAAATGTAGTGATCCGAAGGAGCATGTGCACCCAAATGTTTATAGCAGCAATATCCACAATAGCATAACCATGAAAAGAGCCTAGATGTCCATCAATAGGTGAATGGATAAAGAAGATGTGGTATATATATACCATGGAATACGATGCAGCCATAAAAAAACAAAAACAAAAACAAAAACCAAACAATGAAATCTTGCCATTTGCAATGACATGGATGGAACTAGAGGGTATTATACTAAGCAAAATAAGTCAATCAGAGAAAGACAGTTATATGATGTCTCTGATATGAGGAATTTGAGAGGCAGGGCAGGTGGTCATGGAGGGAAGGGAGGAAAAAGTGAAACAAGATGGAACGAGGGAGGGAGACAAACCATAAGAGACTCTTAATCTCAGGAAACAAACATAATGTTGCTGGGTGGGGGGGCAGGGAAGGGATAGGGTGACTGGGTTATGGACATTGGGGAGGGTATGTGCTATGGCGAGTTCTGTGA
Source organism: Ailurus styani (assembly GCA_002007465.1). Taxonomy (NCBI): domain Eukaryota; kingdom Metazoa; phylum Chordata; class Mammalia; order Carnivora; family Ailuridae; genus Ailurus; species Ailurus styani. The sequence continues at coordinate 27,927 of LNAC01000369.1, read as the reverse complement.
ATTGTGTAAGACAGACCTGTACCCCTGAAACAAATAATAAATTATATGTTAATTAAAAAATAACTATATTCTATCCAAATGCAGAACTTTATCATTAACCAAATTACCCATAATCCTGATTCAAATGTACTCTAGTGACATTCTTATGATAATCTAACTGAAATTCTAATGTACTTCCTGGGTAACAGCACAGTGCACAGAAAACAGTCAGCATCTGGGCAGTGTCACCATCAGTTGGTTTCATTTATCTAGCTAATGGGCAATTCCAGACTGCTACTTTTTATTTGGGTTTAATGACCCTAATGGGGAACACGTTTTGACTAATAGGACCTTTCTCTTTTTCTCCCCTACAGAGGCCATCAAAAATACTGGTCTCCCAAGATGTCTCCAGTTGGTATGCACCAGCCATCTGCAATCAACTATGCCTGCTCAAAATTTGTTTCTCCTATGGGAACAACCTTGTTACAGAAGGACAGTTTTCAGCCTGAGGGCATCTGTCATAGCCAGGATTAGAACACCTAGTATTTGTATACTGTTTTATAGTTTACATGCCTCTCTTATTCATTACTCCCCTTAAACCTCACAACAACCTTATGAGTAGTGTTATCCCCATTTTACAGATGAGGAAACTGAAGCTCAGAAATGTTAACTAATTTGCCCAAATTAATGAATAAAAAAGCACCAGGGCCAGGATTAAAACATAGGCTTTAGGGCGCCTGGGTGGCTCAGTGGGTTAAAACCGCTGCCTTCGGCTCAGGTCATGATCCCAGGGTCCTGGGATCGAGGCCCACATCGGGCTCTCTGCTCAGCAGGGAGCCTGCTTCCTCCTCTCTCCTCTCTCTCTGCCTGCCTCTCTGCCTAATTGTAATCTCTCTCTCTGTGTCAAATGAATAAATAAAATATTTTTAAAAAATAATAATTAAAAAAAAAAACATAGGCTTCAAACTCTAAGATCTATATGTTTTCTCGTCACACCTCCAAACCCCAGTCGCCCAAGGGATAATCTTTGCTACAAGGTTGAAGAATAGAGATACTTTTAGTAGCCAAAAGTCAGACTTTAGACTGCACCAGCCATCCTGGATATGGCTGGGGGAAGAAGGGAAGTAGATGATTGCTAAAAAGCAGCATGAAAACAAGAAGCTAGAATGTCACTGGCAGTTGAAGCACCCTCCATGATCTGCCCACTATGGCTACTACATGATAGGGCAGAAAGAACATACATTCCACTTAAAATGGCTATAATAGCTGATCCTTAAGTTACCATTCACTTGGTGGGCTCTCTACACTTCACATATATTAACTCATTTAATCACCTCAACAACTCTATGGAGCAAGATTCTGTTATACTCATTTCACAGATGGAGAAACTGAGGCATAGAGAGTTTTTAGGTATTTTGCCTAAGATCCTTAGAGAAGAATAGAGAGTCTGGCTCCAGAGTCCCTGATCTTAGCTACTATACTATGTTATAGTGTCATCACTGTAGTGGATAGGATATGTTTATTTCACCTATCTATATCAATCTACTTTCTGGTAGTAGCACCATTTTGGAGAAACTCATTTCTCCTACATTGTATTTTAGTCTTAGTGAGACCACCTATCAAGCTGTCCTTTAAAACTTGGGCAATCTGCTCTTATCTCCCAAGAATTTGTATCTTGAGTGGACAAAAACAAAAATGGGGAAATAGTTGGATCATCCATCCCACAGCAGGATCCTAAAGGGATTGTATTTGTTCTTGCAACCTACACCTTCAGAGCAAGCTGTTTCCCAACCTTCTGAGCCTGGTTCTTCAGCTTTTCCTTTAATTCTAAGTGTCACCCACATCTAGTTTGTTCTTTTTCATTTAAGCAAACCAGCATCCATTTGTATTGCTCACAACCAAACTCTGACATAGCATCATCATTAGTCCCTGGCTACCAGCCAGCTGTGTGGGGACCCTAGGACACTCCCCTCAGTACCTCAATTGCCTGAGTTATGCAACTGAATTAGAAGGACCTCTTTTTGGTGCCTGGGTGGCTCAGTCATTGAGTGTCTGCCTTTGGCTCAGGTCATGATCCCAGGGTCCTGGGATCGACCCCCTCATCAGGCCCCCTGCTTGGCAGGAAGCCAGGTTCTCCCTCCCCCACTCCCCCACTAGTATTCCCTCTCTTGCTGTGTCTCTCTCTGTCATATAAATAAATAAACTCTTTAAAAAAAATAGATGGACCTGTTTTTTAAAATAGTTCTAATGTTATTTAATTTGATTCTATGATTCCCTGGTCATACTATGTCTCATTCTTCTTGCCGTATCTATAACTCCTATACGCATCTATAGGCAAAGCTCTTCCTGCTTCTCTTTCAGGCCACAAAATGCCACCTATGCAGATCTGGTTTCCCTGTTATTCATTTTCTCTAACCCCCAAGCCAACTCTCCACGGCGTCTACTTCAGACTTTCTCCTTCCTCCCAAGACCCACTATTAGATTCCAAATAGATGGCCTTGTCTTCTGTGTTAGTGAGAATATTACAGTGATTCATCATCTGACCCACAGTCCCTAGTTTATTTTCATCTTTTCCTCAACACGTCTCCACCTTATTATCTCTCTACTTTTTCTTTCCTCTTCTTTTCTAAACCATACTTCTTCCCAAGTATGAAGAATGCAGTTCAACAAATGGGTATCTTTCATGTACCATGTTCTGGGCACTGTGTTAAGCACAGAGAACACAAAGATAAATACGGCCAGCCCTGCCCCCAGGAAGCATACAATCTGCCTATGGGAGCATATATAAATAGGTTATAGCAATCAAAATTACAAGAATTTTAATACAGTTATTTACAAAGTGTTATGGGAACACTGAAGAGGTCAGGACAGACTTCCTGTAGCTAAGAATGAACAGGAGCTCACCAAATGAAGAACACTGTGACAGGTAGATTAGAAAGAGCAAACAGCATGAGCAAAGACAGAGAATCTTCCAAAATCACAGAGTCCCAGGTAAGATCATTGCCACAAACTTGCGCCCTTGATTGGTAAGTATGCCTGCCATGCCTGAATGTATCAAGTAACAAAAGTCTGACCAAGACACCCAACTCATTCCTCGTGCTCTGAACTCACATGCCCCATGCTCTCAAGAGCACTTGTCCCGACTCTATCTCCTAAAACCCTTCACTATACCTTCACTGATGCTTCACTTGTGTTCAGTCATCATTGAAACCTTTTCTTGGAACATTTCCTTCACTACTTGCTTTACCAAAATTGGCTCACCTTCCTCTGCATCCTTCTCAAGAGGTAGCTGCTTTGTAACTTCTTTATCCTCCACACCAGGCATGCAGATAGGGCAGAATGCTCTTTGCTCCTATTGCTGCTTCAAGAACATTCTCCTGCCTCTTCCCTAAAACAAAAACAAAAACAAAAAAATCAACTTTTGATCTGTCCATCTCATGTCAAGAGATGATCACCTGCCATCCTCTCCTTACTGCAATCAGCTACAACTTCTAGGTCATTCTTTCTCAGTGTCTTAAGATTTTAGCTCCCAGCTCACTGTCACTCTCTGCAACATAATCTTACTACAATGCATTTTCTTTTCATTACCTATATGGATGATATTCTAACACCTAGAATACTTTCCTATCCCATCTCCTCAAAGATCTTCCTTGTTCTCCACCTTAGTCATCCATTCCCATTATCAATACCTTGTCAATACCAATAACAGAAGCCTCCCATTATCTCGGTCTCAACAACCCCCTACCCTGACCATCACTTCCTGCCTTCCTTGCTCACCAGGTAACACAACTCCAACAATATTTCAGTTTCACTGGACCATGCATAGATATTATTCTCTTCATCCTCCTGTCCTCCTCTCCCTCTTACACAGTGTTATGGTCTGAATGTTTGTGTAACTCCACCCCCCCCCCCCATTCATATGTTGAATTTTCAATGCCTGATGTGATGGATATTTGGAGACAGGACCTTTGGGAAGTACTAAGTCATAAGGGTGGAGACCTCATGAAAAAGACCCCACAAATCCCCCCACTCCTAGCAGATGAAAACACAAGTAGTCTGCAATCCATAAGAAATCCCTCACTCTGATCTCAGACTTCCAGTCTCCAGAACTATGAGAAATAAACCTCTGTTGTTTATAAGCTATCCATTCTCTGGCATTTTGTTATAGCTACTCAAATAGACCGAGAATGGACTAAGATACTCTGCTTAACCTCCTTAATGCATCATTACCTCACTTCCTCATATATACCTTCACCTTTCTGGAACTTAACCGGGAAAAACTCCAACCCTTGTTAAATCCAAATTTCCACCCACTGTATGTCTGATGTATGTCTGCATCCAAGCCAACTACACCTTCATGGAAAAAAATTACATGATTATACTGACTAGTCTATAAATTTGTGATTACAAACCTTAGATAGACCTTCAGTATCACCCAATAATCCTATGACACTTACTGGATACAGTCAATCTCTCAATCTCCTGAATGAATATTTTGTACCTTTTTCTCTATTCTCAAATCTCCAGTATTTTTTCCCATACTTACTCTCAGCTGATCATTTTGTTCCTACTTCACTATTAGAGCCAAATAAAAAGAACTTCCATGCCCTCTCACCACCATATCTACCCAGCTACCAATATCTGCATCACACATTGCACCTTCTCTTTTATTCCTAAGTGAATTGCTCCTGTCTCTATCAATTCCTCCACTTACTCCCCAGGTTCTATCTACTCTTAACTACTCAAGGACATTGTTTTAGTGCTATTCCCCTTTAAGCTCCATCACCAATTTCCAATTCTCTCCTGAATCATTCTAAAAGAACACCTACTATTTCTTTCAGTCCTGACTCCATATCCCCTTCAATCCACACTTTTGTTTCTCTGCTTCCCTTTTCAGAAGATCTCCCTGGAGTTGACTATATACATTACCTCCAATTCCTATTCATCCATTATCCTTTTTGAGATAAAATCACACACTATAAAATTCACCATTTTAAAGTGTATGATTCAGTGGTTCAAGGTGGTACAACCAACAAATTATCTAACTCCAAACATTTTCATAATAAAAAAAAAACATACCCATTACAAGTCATTTCTCATTTCCTCCTTCTCACAGTAGATCAAAAAACTAATCTACTTTCTGTCTCTATGGACTTGCATATTCTGGACATTCCATATAAATAGAATCATATCATATAATATGTGGCCTTTTGTGTCTGGCTTCTTCCACTTAGCATGTTTTTGAGGTTCATTTATGTTATAGCATGTATCAGTACTTCACTTCTCAGTCTCTTTTTTGAGACTACTGCAATCAGGTTTTTCCCTCCACTGAAACTATGGTCAGTCTTCTTGCAGCAAAATGTAGGGATCAAGTCTCATCATCACCCTACTCAATCTGTAAGCAGTATTTGACACCGGTAATCCCCCTCCTTGAATAACTTCCTTCACTTTATTTCCAAGACCCCACATACTCTGGTTCACTGGTCACTCCTTCTGGGTGTCCTCTGCATGTTCCCTCCTATCTTTCTGATTCTAAATGTTCATATGCCCATAAGCTCAGTCTTTGGATCTCTTCTCTTTTCTCTATCTACCTTCATTCCCTTGGGGACCACATCAAGTCTTATGGTTTTAAATTACATCTACATGCTAACAATCTGCAAACTTCTATTTCTCATTAGAACTTCTCCCCAACACCAGACTTGGCACTTTCTCAAGATGTCCACTTGAATGTCTAAAGTCATCAGACTTTACATATCTGAAACCCAACTCCTGAATTCACCAATCCCTGCTCTTCCTCAGTGTTTCCCATCTCAGTTAATCTAACTCCACCCCTTCTAGTGCTCAGGCCAAAATCCTCAGCTTCATCCTACATGCTTCTTTCTTTCATATACCCACATAAGAAAATTCTCTTGCTTATTATATCTCTAAGACATATCCACAACTAGAAATTTCTCACTACCTTCATCCCACTCATCCTAGACCAAAGCATTACCTTTATTTATTGCAAATGACCCCTTAACTGGTCTCTCAGTTTCAAACCCTTGCTCCTACCCCTCAACAATAGTTTTGACAAAGCAATCCAAACAATCCTTTTTAAAAATAAATCAGACCATATTATATCATATCTCTGCTCAAAATCCTCCAAATGACTTTGCATCTCAGAGCAGAACCAAAGTTCTTTACAATGGCTGACCAGATTTTACACAAAATGACCTTCACTACCTCTCTGACCTCAATTCCTCTTAGCCACCTCCCTTCCTCCATTCCAACAAAAGTGGCTATTCTTTGACTACTTCAGACATGCTCCTGCCTCTGGACATTGGCTCTTGAAATTCCCCTTGCCTGGATTTCTCTTACCCCAGATTACCTACATGGTATACTCACCTTTTCAATTCTTCACTCAAACAGCTCATTCTCAGTTAGTCTTCCTTACTCTATCTAGTCCCCAGCTCTCCCTGTATCCTTTCCTTACCCTATTTTTCTCCACACCACATTCAGTGTTTTGTATACTACACATTTTACTTGTTTTTATATCTGTCTCCTCTAGAATATTAGCTCTATACAGGCAGGGATTTTTGTCTGGTTTGTTCACTAATTTATCTGAGTGTCTAGGTTGGATCCAGACACATAATAGGTATTTCATTAATATTTGTTGAATGAACAAATTAATGTGGTGCTCAACACCTAGCTGAAACTGGAAACCCTAAATTTATAGCCTCATGTTTTTCATCAATTTACAAAGGCAGAGAAGGTGAGATTGTAGAATTGATTGAGTTTTGCTGAGAAAAGATATTGGAAAAGGAGAGTATGTGAGAGTTGTGGCTATTAGTGATAAAGTGGTTCATGGGATCACCATGGAAACCAGTCTTGGTAAGAGAAAAAAATGATACTACAAAAAGAACAGGTAGACCAGGTAAAAATGAAGTATTTTAGAGTATGGAGAGCCCAATAAGGCTGAAAATTGGATTAAAGACTTAGAAAGATAAGGGGCTGTGGTCACAGAGTAGATTTAGAGTTCAAATATCAGAGCTATATCTATTATTGATTTTGACAAGATCCAATGTGTCCAGATGTGAGTGACTGAGATGAAACAGGAAAGTTCACTAGAAATGAGAAAGTGAGATTGTGGTGTGAGGTGAGGCATCTCTGCAGACACTGAAATACCTCAGGTTCCTGGAAGAAATTGATGTGAAATAAAAAATTATCATACTAGCTATATGACTTGGATATTAATTTAACACCTATGCTTCAGTTTCCTTGTCTAAAAAAAGGGTAATATAAAGTACCTAATCCAGACAGTTATTATAAGTTTTAAATGAGTTAATATTTGTAAAGTCCTTAGAACACTGCCTTGCATGTAAGTACTGCTTTAATTCTAATAATGCACAAGATTCCAAAGACTTCGTGAATTCAAGAGCATGAGCCAGTCAGGCAGTTCAGGACATGATAGTGAAGTTATTAGGAAACAGGGACTTTGAAGGAGAGGCAAACAAAGCAACAATGACCAGGCAACTAACATGGACAGCTGGACAAGCCCAGGGGAGTACATACGAATGTGTTGGATGAGCAGTGGTGACTGTGGTGAGCCAAAAGGGTCACTTCACCACACCTTGAGCCAGCCATTGCCCTGCAGCAATGTAAGCTTTGTGTCGTCAAAACTCCTAGTTTTTACAAGAAAAGCCATATGCTCATTTTTATATTAAATCCCCCAGTTGTGCAAATAAAGACATACACACCAAAAAAAGAGAGAGAGAGAGAGAGAGAACCATATGCCATTATCTCTGATGAACATAGATGCAAAAATCCTCAACAAAATACTAGCAAACAGAATCCAACAATACATAAAAAAAAAAATCATTCACCATCATCAGGTGGGATTTATTCCCAGGAGGCAAGGGTAGCTCAATATTCATAAATCAATCATTGTGATACATATTAATAAGAGAAAAATTAAGAAACACATGGTCATTTCAAGAGATGCAGAAAAAGCACTTGACAGAGTACAATATCCATTCATGATAAAAACCCTCAACAGAGTAGGTTTAGAGTGAACATACCTCAACATAATAAAGACTACCTATGAAAAACCCACAGCGAACCTCATCTTCAATGGGGAAAAACTGAGAGGTTGTCCTCTACAGTCAGGACCAAGACAAGGATGTCCACTTTCACACTTGTATTCAACATAGTACTGGAAGTCCTAGCCACAGCAATCAGACAACAAAAAGAAATAAAAGTCATCCAAAATGGTAAGGAAAAGTCAAACTTTCACTATTTGCAGATGACATGATACTATATATAGAAAATCCACAAGAGGGACAACTGGGTGGTTCTGTCATTTAAGCGGCTGCCTTCAGCTCAGGTAATGATCCCAGGGTCCTGGGATTGAGTCCCGCATCAGGCTCCTTGCTCAGCAGGGAGCCTGCTTCTCTCTCTGCCTCTGCCTGCCACTCTGCCAGCTTGTGCTCTCTCCTCTCTCTGACAAATAAAAATTTAAAAACTGAAAAAAACCCCACAAGATTCCACTAAAAAATTACTAGAATTGATAAGCAAATTCAGTAAAGTCATAGGATACAAAGTCAACATGTGGAAATATGTGGCATTTCCAAACACCAATAATGAAGCAGCAGAAAGAGAAATTAAGGAATCAACCCCATTTACAGCTGCACCAAAAATAAGATACCTAGAAATGAACCTAACCAAAGAGGTGAAAGACCTGTACTCTGAAAACTGTAAAACCTTGCTGAAAGAAATTAAAGATGACACACAGTAATGGAAAGATATTTATGCTCATGGATTAAAAGAACAAATACTGTTAAAATGTCTATACTACAAAGCAATCTATACATTTGATGTAATCCCTATCAAAATACCAACAGCATTTTTCACAGACCTAGAACAAACTATCTTAAAATTTGTATGGAACCACAAAAGACCCTGAAGACCCAAAACAATCCTGAAAAAGCAAAGCAAAGCTGGAGGCACCATAATTCTGGATTTCAAGTTATGTCACAAAGCTGCTGTAATCAAAACAATATGGTACTGGCACAAAATAGACACACAGATCAATGGAACAGAATAGAAAATGCAGAAATGAACCCACAGGTATATGGTCAATTAATCTTCAATAAAACAGGAAAGAATATCCAAAGGGAAAAGACTGTCTCTTCAACAATGGTATTAGGAAAACTGGACAGCAACATGCAAAAGAATGAAGCTGGACCACTCTCTTATGCCATACACAAAAACAAACTCAAAATGGAATAAAGACCTAAATGGGAGAACTGACGCCATAAAAATCCTAAAAGAGAACACAGGCAGTAACTTCCTTGACATCGGCCACAACAACATTTTCCTAGGTAAGTCTTCTGAGGCAAGGGAAACAAAAGCAAAAATAAACTATTAGGACTGTGTCAGAATAAAAAGCTTCTGCACAGTGAAGGAAACAATCAACAAAACTAAAAGGCAACCAACCTACAGAATGGAAGAAGATGTTTGCAAATAAGTTACCCAATAAAGTGTTAGTATCCAAAATACATAAAGAACTTCTAAAACTCCACACCCAGAAAATGAATAATCCAATTTTAAAATGGGCAGAACTGCCTCTCTGCCTACTTGTGATCTCTCTGTGTCAAATAAATAAATCTTTAAAAAATAAGTAAATAAATAAATAAATTTTTAAAAATGGGCAGAAGACATGAAGGGATATTTCTTTAAGGAAGACATACAGATGGCCAACAGACACATGAAAAGATGTTCAACATCACTCATCATCGGGGAAATGCAATCAAAACTACAATGAGGTATCACCTTACATCTATTAGAATGGCTAAAATCAATAACACAGGAAAAAATAGGTGTTGGTGAGGATATGGAGAAAGGGGAAACTTCTTGCACTGTTGGTGAAATGCAAACTGGGCGGCCTCTCTGGAATGGCCAGTATGGAGGTTCCTCAAAAAGTTAAAAATAGAACTACCTTATGATTTAATAATTGACTATGAAGTATTTACCCAAAGAATACAAAAATACTAGTTCAAAGGGATACATGTATCCTGAGGTTTATAGCAGCATTATCTACAACAGCCAAATTGTGAAACAGCCCAAGTGTCCATCAATAGATAAATGGAGATATATATTTTTCAGTATATTTTTATTTTATATATATGTATATATACATACATATAAAATGAGTATGTATATGTGTGTGTATATATATAATGAAATATTACTCAGCCATAAAAAGGAATGAACTCTTGCCATTTGCAATGACATGGATAGGGCTAGAGAGTATTATGCTAAGCAAAATAAACCAGTCAGAGAAAGACAAATACCATGTGACTTTACTCATATGTGGAATTTAAGAAACAAAGCAAACAAGCAAATCTGGTGCGGGGGGCAGAGGGGGAGAAAGAGAGACAAACCAAGAAACAGACTCTTAACTATAGAGAACAAACTGATAGTTACCAGAGGAGAGGGATGGGTTAAATAGGTGGTGGGGATTAAGGAGTGCAGTTGTCGTGATGAACACTGAATAATGTGTGGCATTGTTCGTTCAATCACTATATTATACATCTGAAAGTAAATATAACACTGTATTTTAACTATATGAGTTAAAAGTTTTCAAGAATTAAAAAAATAAAATAAATAAATCTCTTGGTTATGAAAAGTTGGCTAAAATTTATAAAATATTGTAAGGTCCAAAATGTTAGCAAACCATCTTTGGCTAACTGCATCTTTGGACACAGTGGCCACCAGTTTGAACTTCCTGCTTTCTAGGAATGTAAAAAATGATGTATTAGAAGAGAATGCCATCCCATACTCTCTGTCCCTTGACCTGTGTGTTACAGGAGAAGAAAGAGTGCTTTTACAGATAGGAGGTGGTTTCTCTCAAGGTCACAAAAGAGGAAGAAACTTTCAATGAAGAGGCTGAAGAGACAGAAAGCCAGGGACAAGAGCAGCTGAAATAGAAGGTAATCAGGGGCTTATATTTTAGGCAGTGACTAAGCATGAGGAAGATGAGAGAGACAGAGAGATTAAGTGCCTTAAATTCCATATGGGCCCTTCGCATAAAGTGCAGGCAGATGACAAGAGACGCAACCTCCAGATGTACTAATTCCCCGGGAAAGCCAGTTCCCACGTTGCAGCTTCCCTCCTCACCATCTTTAATTCCCCTCAAAGGACTTCATCTTTCCATTTTCCAAGTAGGCATCATATTCTCTATTCCAAAAATCATTTTCTGTATGATACATTATCAAACGTAAGTGATCATATACACCTCTTTTGGCCATGTCTTCTCTACCTCCCCACAGGCCCTTCTTTCCCTTCTTACCACTTGGGCCTTCTCTAATTTTGGCCTTCATCTCATTCTCTTCCTTTTTCCCCTTGGAAAGTCAGTCATTCTCAGGCAGTAGCTGCTGCTTCTTGCCTCTAACTCCCAAATCTGCACCACACTGAACTCCAAATTACCTATTTCCAAATGGCCACTTGTAGATGGGAAGTTTTTCTACCGCTCCATAAGTTTGCAGTAACTTAAGTTGCAGTAACTTATTCATTAACATTTGTGCTCTAGCACCTAATCTACTGTCTATTAGGTGGTAGGAATTTAATAATTTTTTTAAATAAATGAGTGTCTCAAAGGTATCTCCATTTCATTATCAATATGTCCAACAGTTAATGATTTTTCTAAATATGTTTGTAAACCTACACATGTATGTTCCTGTCAAGTATGTTCATTCATGTGTGTGTGTGTGTAAACAAAAATGTAAACAATTATCAGTGTGTTAAAATCATATTAATTTCTAATTTTTTATTTACAACTTTCTGCATCAAATGAGTATTTACAATCAATATATATATTGCTTTTAAAATCTAGCCAGTACCTATTTTCATTTTTTAAAGGAAATAAATACTATATTTATTATCTTCAAGCTAAAATGACCTTCCTTCTCCCCAAATCTGGGCTTTAAACCCTAGCATTCTCTTCAAAGCCTACTTCTCCTAGAATAACCATATTCTATCAATTATGTGGTCCTGCAGGTTCCACCTTCACAATTTCCCTTAGACTTACTCCCTAACGTCCCATTTGATCTGCCCCCCTTTTTTGCCTAGAGTACCAAAACCTTATAATATTGGCCAGTTTAGACCATGTTCTGCTGGAGTACAGACAATAAAAAATCCTTGTGCCATAAAATGGCAAAGACTTATTTCTCTCTTGTGTTACATATCCATTATGAGTTGGTTGAAAGTTGTGCTCCATGTCCACTCACTCTAGAACCCAATCTGATGGAGCAGCCAATATAGGGCATGTTACAGTCACTGAGGCAGAGGGAAAGAGAGCTCAGAAGGATCTTGAGCTGGCATGCAATTGCTTTCATCTAGAGGTGACACACATCTGCTCATAACACATTGGTCAGAATTAGTCACATGCTCCCCAACTACAAAGGAGCCAGGAAGTAGAATCCTGCCATCTGCCTAATTGGGGTGGGGTCAGGGAGCCTGGAAATATTTGGCAAAGAGAACTAATACCCACCACACTTGAAAAAACCACCAGATCAACTCTTCCTGACTCAGAACTATCTTGTATAACCTGGCCACCTGAGTCACTGGATTTAGAGTCCCAAAGATGGAGCTCCATTTTTAATCTCTCATTTATTACTTGAGTGACCATAGTCATTTAATTTCCTCAGGTTTAATTTTAACAATTCTTCTCCCTACTTACTTTCCTGAGAATATATAAAATATTAGATGGGAACCTGTACACACACTTACAGCAATAAGTTGAATTAATCTAATGCAACATTAATTCAGTAGCCAGCTTATGAAGCTGGCCACATGTATAATTTCACTTACTGTGATGCCTGAAGTGTGCCTATGTGGGAGGTGGGAGGTGAGGAGGTTGGGGAGTGCCTCCAATGAGGCCGCCTCAGTGTTGCTAAGCACTTCCTGAGCTCTGATATAGAGGATTGCTCTTGGGTGCTCTGCTTCATGCCTTTCTTGGAATGCCACCCTTATCAATCAGCTTAGTGACCCCTGCCTCTTTACTGTGAAACCCTCAGATCACAGGACCTAAACACCTGCTGGGCTTGGGAAATGAAAGGGAGTTATTTCTTTTTACTGCAATAACCATCTTTCCCCCCTTTGTACTGTTCTCTTGCTCTCTTCTTTCTTATGATATTTACTACGTTACCTAGAGAAGTCCTCTCTTCCCGAAAGCATATGACCTCCCTCCTCATGTTATAGAATATCCCTGTATTAATCTCCCACCACAATCCATGGCAATGCTGCCTGACGCTGACAATCCCCAGGTTATACCCATGGCATGCTGGTAACATTGCCTCTGAATTTTGTTCATGCTGTTTTCCATTCCATAAATAGCATCCCACATCTTCTCTTATTTTTCAAGCTCTACTTTCTCTAGTTCTCCCTGATACCACCATCCATGCTTGGAATTCCATTCTTCTACATTTAATGCTTACATTTTGGCATTGGTAGCTTCCTTCCAAATTGTTTCACCTGAGTCTATTTTCCATCTCCAAAATTTTGTTAACAATTTCTGACACTTTCCATTCTTACAGGCTTTTTTGATCTCCCCACCCAGATGCAGAGACTGAATGAAGGGACCCAAGCCTAGGCTCAGAAAAGAAAAAGAAACTTTAGGCCCTGAGTACAAAAGCACAATTATTCAGGGCCAGCCTGTTCACAGGAGAGGGCACTTAAACATCATGTGTCATCTTGAAACTTAACCCAGTAAGTACATGGGGTTAGTCACCTTCAAAACACAAAAGAAAGTTGAGTTACTTGCTCCATAGGGTGCCAAGGCCTTTATGCTACCACCAGTAATTCTCATAAGTCAAGGTTGGAAGCAGTTATTCCCCAGTTTTCAAAGGCTCAGGTACCCAGCTGCTAAGTCCAAGCATGGCATGAAGATGCAGATTTTTGCCTTTGAAAGCAGTCAGTTGTGTGTGAAAAAAAAATGCATCTTTGTTAAAACTTGTTCTAAGGGAACACAGCATCCACAACTAGGCCACTACAGAGACAGACAGATCATGCCTAGGGCTCAAGCCCCTAATGCAATCTGCCCAGCTGGAGGAGCCACGATGAATTGTTAAGACCCCTTAATCTGATGATTCACCAGCAGCAAGATGGATGCCCAGAATACAGTGAATGCTGGAGGGTTTGCAGACACCCAGGCTGAACAGATGGAGCATGGTGGAGGTATGGTAGGGTCTCAGAGACAAACAAACATCATGCCCCCCCCACAAAAAACATTTTCTGTCAACCACAGCAACATACACCCACATCAAGATAATAGTGTCTCTTTGAAACTTGCCCCGTTCAAGAGAAGTGAAGGAACATACTATAGGTGATTGTCCATTGTTTTGAGGGGAAAATGCATCTCATATTATAGACCCTTTATTACTCCTTCCTACCTAATTTTCACTCACCATATACATGGATCTCTAGTGTCCAACACAAAAGAGCAGTGCTAAAATCATCTATGCCTTCTTAGTAGTTTGATGGGCTAATCAGAGAACTGGTCACACAGACACACTTTTTCCAACAGCTGCCAACTTGTCTCAGGTCTCAAGTGGAAAATCACAAAATGTTTCTACCTTGATACCAATTCATAATAAACATGTTCCCTCCATGTTTTCTTTATGTTTAGCAGCATATTGGTAGTTTAAATTTTATGGAGTTATAATTGGTATTTATTATAAAGGTCATTTATTTTCAAAATCTTCAAATTTAGGGAAACTAAACAGACTATCATCTTTTTCCCTATAGTATTTTTCATGGTATTCTTCCTTGAGTTTCTTTTTATCTTTTAATTCTTTACCAAAAACAAACAACAACAACAAAACATAATCCCCCTTGTGGATAAGTAACTGTTAAAAAGTACAAGAATTTGATCTGATGTGACAGAAATTACTCTATAAAAAACATTTTCTAAACTGTGGATGGTGGCTTTTGGCTGCTGTGACTCACTAAAGAGGAATAATCAGAGAATGGTGGTGAGGAAAAAATTGAAAAGAAATAAATCTACACTTTCAGTTTTTATTTTCCAGATAATGAATGCTAATTAACTAACTAATTTTTATTCATAGAATAAAATAAAAGTGTGAGTAAAGAGTTTTGATTCTATGAATCTATCTTTCAGGTTCTGGTCCCTAGTTCTTTCCATCTCAATTTGTAAGCCGTAAAGAGAAAGTATATTTGGCAATGACAATCTTTCATTTTTTACATTGTAGAGAAAATTTTCTAGGTAGTAATTGATTTTTTATCCTGTGTGCCTCAAAAATACATGCAGCAGGCATAATCCCAGGAAGAGCCTCAAAGCTGAGTCACAGTTCTGTCTAAAAGACAAAGATTTATTTTAGAAGTCACCCATATGTTTCCACTTTTGAGCTTTCAGTACTGACAGGCAGCTACAGAGATCCAGATGGGTAACATAGGTAAGATTCCAACATCATAAATCTTCTTAATTAAATTAAATTTTCAAAATAAGGGAAAAAATTAAATGTAATGATATACAATTATCTTAGGAATAACACACATGCAATGTGCCTTGCTGCTTATTTTATCTGGAACTTTTATTGATACGTAATTATTACCCAGGATTGTGGAATACTTTAGATGCAATCATACACTTGATAAAATTAGTGGAATGTTAATTATCTTTTGTGGATTACAAAATAGATTTTCCTGTGCTGTGCAAACATAAATGGGGATAAAATAAATGTAATCAAAATACCTAATCCTAGGCAAACAGAAAGGATGTACAATTAAATTTTGTGCAAATATCAGAAACCTCAAAAAAACAGTGCTCAAAGATGTAAAAGAAGTTTGGAGATTGGAGGTCCAGGGCTTGAAAGGAAACCTCAGGGTCACTGGAGACCCAGCCTCCTTCAACTCTCTGTGACATCATCCTTAATGTACGGCTAAGTACACCTAGCACATCCTCAAGGATGGTTTTATGGTTCAAGATGGCTGCAGGAACAATTCTGTGCTCCAGGCCAGAAGAAAGAATATGGTGGTCGAGGTTTAACTGGCACAGTTTCCAGCTAAATCAGGCCTCTTTACAAGGGTTCCTCAGATATTCCAACAGATGGCTTCTGTTTCTACTTCATTGATCATCCCTGGTGGCAAGGGAAACTAGGAAATACAGATGTTTTAGCTAAGCACATTTATGTCTTCCAAAAAAAAACTGGGATGCTGGTAAGGAATATAAAGCAAATGGATATTAGGGAGATAACTAGAAGTCTGTGCTATACAAAGTGCAGAAGGGGAAAAATCTGCAGCCAAGACTATTCTATCCAGCAAAGCTATCATCCAGAATTGAAGGAGAAATAAAGAATTTCCCGAAAAAAAGAAAGAAAGAAAGAAAGAAAGAGAAGAAAAGAAAAGAAAAGAAAGAAGAGAGAGGAAGGGAGGGAGGGAGGAAGAAAGAAAGAGGGACACCTGGGTGGCTTAGTTAATTAAGTCTCTGCCTTCAGCTCAGGTCATGATCCCAGGATCCTGGGATTGAGCCCCACATTAGGCTCCCTGCTCAGCAGAGAGCCTGCTTCTCCCTCTCCCTCTGTGTGCCTCTCTGCCTATTTGTGTACTCTCTCTCTGTCAAATAAATAAAATCTTGAAAGAAAGAAAGAAAGAAAGAAAGAAAGAAAGAAAGAAAGAAAGAAAGAAAGAAAGAGAAAGAAAGAGAAAGAAAGAAAGAAAGAAAGAAAGAAAGAAAGAAAGAAAGAAAGAAAGAAAGAAAGAAAGAAAGTTTTTGTTTTGTCCCCAAACAAAAACTAAAGGAGTTCATGACCACTAAGCCAGTCCTGCAAGAATTTTTAAAGGGAGGGTGCCTGGGTGGCTCAGTGGGTTAAAGCCTTTGCTTTCGGCTCAGGTCATGATCTCAGCGTCCTGGGATCAAGGCCCGCATCGGGCTCTCTGCTCAGCAGGGAGCCTGCTTCCTCCTCTCCCTGTCTCTCTGCCTGCCTCTCTGCCTACTTGTAATCTCTCTCTCTCTGTGTCAAATAAATAAATAAAATNTTAAAAAAAAAAAAGAATTTTTAAAGGGGACTGTTCGACTGGAAAGGAAAGACCAAAAAATAACAGTATGAATGTAGGAAACACGAAAGCAGTAAAAATGAAAAGACCCATCTATATGCTGCCTACAAGAGACTCATTTTAGACCTAAAGACACCTGCAGATTGAAAGTGAGGGGATGGAGAAACATTTATGCAAATGGGTATCGAAAGAAAGCCAGAGTAATATTACTTATATTGGACAAAATAGACTGTATTTTTTTTAAGATTTTATTTATTTATTTGACACAGAGAGAGAGATTACAAGTAGGCAGAGAGGCAGGCAGAGAGACAGAGAGAGGAGGAAGCAGACTCCCTGCTGAGCAGAGAGCCCGATGCGGGCCTTGATCCCAGGTTGCTGAGATCATGACCTGAGCCGAAGGCAGAGGCTTTAACCCACTGAGCCACCCAGGCACCCTATTTTTTTTTATGATTTTATTTATTTATTTGACACACACAGAGAGAGATCAGATCACAAGTAGGCAGAGAGGCAGGCAGAGAGAGAGGAGGAAGCAGGCGCCCCAAAATAGACTTTAAAATAAAGACTATTACAAGAGACAAAGAAGGACATGATATAATAATAAAAGAGAAAATCCAACAAGAAGATATAACAATTGTAAATATATATGCACCCAACATGGGGACACCCAAATACACAAAACAGTTAATAACAGACATAAAGGAAATAGTTGATAATAATACAATTATAGTAGGGGACTTTAACATCCCATTTACAACAAGGCACAGATCATCTAAACAGCAAATCAATAAGGGAACAATGGCTTTGGCTAACACATTAGACCAGATGGTCTTATTCAGAACATAACATCCTAAAACAGCAGAATATACAATCTTTTCAAGTGCACATAGAACATTCTCCAGAATAGACCACATATTAGGCCACAAAACAGGTCTCAACAAATACAAGAATATTGATGTCATACCATGCACCTTTTCTGGCCACAATGCTATGAAACTAGAAGTCAACCACAAGAAAATAATCTAGAAAGACCATAAATACATGGAGATTAAACAACATGATACTAAACAATGAATAGATCAACCAGTAGATCAAAAAAGAAATTTGAAAATACATGGAAACAAGTGAAAATGAAAACACAACATTCCAAAATTTTGGGATGCAGCAAAAACATTCCTAAGAGGGGCGTATATACCAATACAGGCCTACCTCAAGAAGCCAGAAAAATTACAAACAATATAACCTTACACTTAAAGGAGCTACAAAAAGAACAACAAGTGAAGCCTAAAGCCAGCAGAAGGAAGGAAATAATCAAGATTAGAGCAGAAATAAATGACATAAAATAAAAAAAAAACAACAACCAACAAATGGATCAATGAAACCAGGAGCTGGTTCTTTGAAAAAAAATCAACAAAATTGATAAACTTCTAGTGAGACTTATCAAGGAAAAAAGAGAAAAGACTCAAATAGATAAAATCACAAAGGAGACAGGAAAAATAACAACCAACACCACAGAAATACAAACAATTATAAGAAAATGTTATGAAAAACNTTTTCTATAGTAGTATAAAAATTTTGCTGCAGGGCGCCTGGGTGGCTCAGTGGGTTAAAGCCGCTGCCTTCGGCTCAGGTCATGATCCCAGGGTCCTGGGATCAAGGCCCACATCGGGCTCTCTGCTCAGCGGGGAGCCTGCTTCCTCCTCTCTCCTCTCTCTCTGCCTGCCTCTCTGCCTACTTGTAATCTCTCTCTCTGTGTCAAATGAATAAAATAAAATCTTTAAAAAAACAAAAAACAAAANTAAAAAAAAAAAACAAAAAACAAAAAAAAACTATATGCCAACAAATTGGACAAGTTAGAAAAAATGGATAAATTCTAGAAACATATAAATTACTAAAACTAAAATGGGAAGAAATAGAAAATGTGAGCCATATCAATAACCAGCAAAGAAACTGAATCAGTAATCAAACCCTCCCAACAAAGAAAAGTGCAAAACCAGACAGCTTCACAGGCAAATTCTACCACATATTTCAAGAAGAGTTAATATATATTCTTCTCAAACTAATCCAAAAAATAGAGAAGGAAGGAAAACTTCCAAATTCATTCGGTGAGGCCAGTATTACCCTGATACCAAAACCAGATACAGACACCACAAAACAAACAAACAAAAAAACCCAACACAAAACAAAACTACAGGCCAATATCTCTGATGAACATAGATGCAAAAATCCTCAACAAAATACTAGCAAACAGAATCCAACAATACATTTAAAAAAATGAATCAATGTGATACATCACATTAATAATAATAAAAAAAAAGAATAAAAGCCATGTGGTCATTTCAGGAGATCCAGAAAAGGCACTTGACAAAGTACGACATCCATTCATGATAAAAACCCTCAACAAAGTAGGTTTAGAATGAACATACTTCAACATAATAAAGGCTACCTATGAAAAACCCACAGCGAACATCATCCTCAATGGGGAAAACTGAGAGGTTGTCCTCTACAGTCAGGACCAAGACAAGGATGTCCACTCTCACACTTGTATTCAACATAGTACTGGAAGTCCTAGCCACAGCAATCAGACAACAAAAAGAAATAAAAGCCACCTAAACTGCTAAGGAAAAGTCAAACTTTCACTATTTGCAGATGACATGATACTATATATAGAAAACCCACAAAAGTCCACCAAAAAACTACTAGAAGTGATAAGCAAATTCGGTAAAGTCATAGCACACAAAGTCAACATGTGGAAATATGTGGCATTTCCAAACACCAATAATGAAGCAGCAGAAAGAGAAATTAAGGAATCAAACCCATTTACAACTGCACCAAAAATAATAGGATACCTAGGAATAAACCTAACCAAAGAGGTGAAAGACCTGTACTCTGAAAACTGTAAAACCTTGCTGAAAGAAATTGAAGATGACACACAGTAATGGAAAGATATCTATGCTAATGGATTAGAAGAACAAATATTGCTAAAATGTCTGTATTGCCCAAAGCAATCTGTGCATTTGATGCAATCTTTATCAAAATACCAACAACAGGGCACCTGGGTGGCTCAGTGGGTTAAAGCCTCTGCCTTCGGCTCAGGTCATCCTGGGATCAAGGCCCGCTTCGGGCTCCCTGCTCAGTGGGGAGCCTGATTCCTTCTCCCTCTCTGCCTACTTGTGATGTCTCTTTCTGTATCAAGTAAATAAATAAAATCTTTAAAAAAATACCAACATCATTTTTCACAGACCTAGAACAAACTATCTTAAAATTTGTATGGAACCACAAAAGACCCTGAAGACCCAAAACAATCCTGAAAAAGCAAAGCAAAACTGGAGGCACCATAATTCTGGATTTCAAGTTATATCACAAAGCTGCTATAATCAAAACAATATGGTACTGGCACAAAATAGACACACAGATCAATGGAACAGAATAGAAAATGCAGAAATGAACCCACAGGTATATGGTCAATTAATCTTCAATAAAACAGGAAAGAATATCCAAAGGGAAAAGACTGTCTCTTCAACAATGGTATTAGGAAAACTGGACAGCAACATGCAAAAGAATGAAGCTGGACCACTCTCTTATGCCATACACAAAAACAAACTCAAAATGGAATAAAGACCTAAATGGGAGAACTGACACCATAAAAATCCTAAAAGAGAACACAGGCAGTAACTTCCTTGACATTGGCCACAACAACATTTTCCTAGGTAAGTCTTCCTGATGCAAGGGAAACAAAAGCAAAAATAAACGATTAGGACTGGTATGGTCCTGGCACATACCCAAATTGCAAACTCTCAGAACTGACAGAGAGATGGTACCAGTACCACACAGCTAATAACACAAGCCACCCTCAGCCTCTCTTTTGAAAAACGCCAAGTCTGATAACCTGGGTTACCTATAAAGGATATAAACACTTTATAGTGCAATTCCAAATGTTAGAAAATAACAGAAAAATGATAGTGATTTCAAACTCGTTAGACATGTGCCCTATCAAATAAAGGATAAAAGCAATAGACCCTTAAACAAACAAACAAAAATGAACACACGCTTAATGCAATACTCTGTAATAACTATTTTAGTGTTCACAGACCTCTCTCATGCCAAGCTAAAATCCATGCTTAGAGCCCCAAAGAGCTTCAGAGCCCCCGATTTTAATGGAAAAGACCGAGTCACATTGTTGTTCAGGTTTGAAACCAAAATAAAGATATTCTTATAAATGTAATCATATTAAAACATTTATTCATTCAACAAATATTAAACCCCAATAATATTCTAGTGACAGGGAATCTGTGAATAAGAAGACAGGGCACTTGCTTTTCTAAACCTTAAGCTCTACTGGAGGGACACAGAGAAATAGGAAAGCAAATGAATGTACAACTGCTATGAAGAAGAGGTTCAGTGAGGAGGTGCTCACACTTGATCCTGATGACAAGAATCAACTCAACTGGAGGAAGAGCAAGATGGCGGAGGAGTAGGAGACTGACTATCATCAGGTCCCAGAAATTCACTCAGATAGTTATCAAACAATTCTGAACACCTATAAATTCAACAGGAGATTGAAGAGAAGAAGAGGAGCAATTCTAGGAACAGAAAATCGACCACTTTCCAGAAGATAGGACCTGCAGAGAAGTGAATCTGAAGCGATGAGAAGATAGACCCCAGGGGGAGGGACCGGTTCCCGGCAAGTGAGAGAGCAATGGAGCACAAAATTGGAACTTTTAGAAGTCTGCTCCACTGAGGGACACTGTCCCAGAGGCTAAATGGGGGGTGAAGCCCTCACAGGGAGAGTGTGATCTCAGGACCCATGGGGACACAAAAAGACCAGGGGTGTCTGAGAGTGACAGAGCTCCCAGGTATCAGAGAGGAGAAGCTGACTGGAGCCACAGAGCCAAGCTGAGGAGGTATCTCTCAGCTTGGTGTTACCTTGGGCCATGATCCAAAGCACAGACGGGCCACTGCTCTTTGAGCGGGGACCCCACGGGTAGCAGATCCAGAGAGACCCCCCCTTCTTCCTCCTCCAGGAGGAGCGGCACGGGAGCACGCTGAAGGAATCAGCTGGGTTTGGGGATTCTAAATGGGGCTGCGCGCCAGAGATAGAAATGCTTGGTCACAGGCCAGGTGAGCTCGGAGTGCAGCTGGAGACCAGGGAGATGGGAGGGACTGACTGCCTTTCTCTGAGGATGCACTGAGGAGTGAGGTCCCGAACTCTTGGCTCCTCCAGGTCGGAGATTAGGAGGCTGCCATATTCATTCCTGTCCTGTATGGAAAGCGTTCAGGAAACAAAAGCTCCAGGAGAGCGAACCCGAGCTGATTATTTAGCCTGGCCCCTGGCAAGAGCGGTGGAATTCCGCCTCAGGCAAAGACACTTGAGAATCCCATCAACAGGACCCTCCCTCCCAGAAGATCAGCAAGAACATCGGGCCAAGACCAGGTTCACAGATTGGTGAGAATTGTGGAACTCCAGAGCTAGGGGAAAGCAATACAGAGAATTCATGGCTTTTTCCCCATGATCCTTTAGTCGTTCAAAGTTAAATTCTTTGCATTTTATTTTTTTCTCTTACTCTTTTCTTTTAAATTTTTTCCTCTTTCCTATTTTAATGTTTTTTAACTATTACATCTTATCAACACTTTTTAACTTTTTAAATTTTCATTGTTATAGTCATATTTTATCCCTTCATTATATTTAACAATATTTTTTATATAGACATAGGGTCTGTTCAATTCAACAGTCTAATAGATAGAGATAGAGAAAGAGATAGCGTCAGAGACAGAGATAGATATAGAAACAGAAATATATGATATAGATATAGGGTTTTGTTTTATTTCGGGGTTTTTTTGGGGGGGATTTTTTTGTTGTTGTTTTCCTGTTTTGTTTTGTTTTTGTTTTCTTCCCTTGTTCTCCCCCCAGTTTCAGGACTCTTCTGACAAGATTAGTGTATATTTTTCTGGGGTCATTGCTACCCCTTAGTATTGTATTCTCTCACCCATCTATTCTTATCTGTGTAAAATGACAAGGCAGAAAAAATCACCACAAAAAAAAAAAAAGAACAAGAGGCAGTAACAATGGCTAGGGACTTAATCAATGCAGACATTAGTAATACGACAGAACTAGAGTTCAGAATGACGATCATCAATGCACTAGCTGGGTTCGAAAAAAACATGGAATATAATAGAGAATCCCTCTCTAGATAAATAAAAACACTTTCTGCAGAAATAAAAGAAATAAAACCTAATCACGCTGAAATCAAAAAAGCTATTAATGAGGTGCAATCAAAAATGGAGGCTCTTACTGCTACTATAAATGAGGCAGAAGAGAGAATTAGTGATATAGAACACCAAATGACAGAGAATAAAGAAGTGGAAGAAAAGAGAGAAAAACAACTACTGGACCATGAGGAGAGAATTCGAGAGATAAGTGATACCATAAGACGAAACAATATTAGAATAATTGGGATCCCAGAAGAAGAAGAAAAAGAGAGAGGGGCAAAAGATATATTGGGGCAAATTATACTACAGAATTTCCCTAATTTGGTGAAGGGAACAAGCATTGAAATCCAGGAGGCACAGAGAACCCCCCTCAAAATCAATAAAAAGAGGTCCACACCTCATCATCTAATAGTAAAACTTACAAGTCTTAGCGACAAAGAGAAAATCCTGAAAGCAGCTCAGGACAAGAGGTCTGTAATATACAATGGTAGAAATATTACACTGACAGCAGACCTATCTACAGAGACCTGGCAGGTCAGAAAGGACTGGCATGATATATTCAGAGCACTAAACGAGAAAAATATGCAGCCAAGAATACTATATCCAGCTAGGCTGTCATTGAAAATAGAAGGAGAGGTAAAAAGCTTCCAGGACAAACAAAAACTAAAAGAATTTGCAAACACCAAGCCAGCCCTACAGGAAATATTGAAAGAGGTCCTCTAGGCAAAGAGAGAATCCAAAAGAAACATGGACCAGAAAGGAAGAGACACAAGATACAGTAACAGTCACCTTACGGGCAATACAATAGCTCTAAATTCATATCTCTCAAGAGTTACCCTGAAGGTAAATGGACCAAATGCCCCAACCAAAAGACACAGGGTATCAGAATGGATAAAAAAACAAGACCCATGGATATGCTGTCTATAAGAAACTCATTTTAGACCCAAAGACACCTCCAGATTTAAAGTGAGGGGGTGGAAAACAATCTGCCATTCCAATGGACATCAAAAGAAAGCTGGAGTGGCAATCCTTGTATCAGATAAATTAGACTTTAAGCCAAAGACTATAATAAGAAATGAGGAAGGACACTATATCATACTTAAGGGGTCTGTCCAACAAGAAGATCTAACAATTGTAAATATCTATGCCCCTAACATGGGAGCAGCCAATCATATAAATCAATTAATAACAAAATCAAGAAACACATTGACAATAATACAATAATAGCAGGGGACGTTAACACCCCCCTCACTGAAATGGACAGATCAACTGAGCAAAAGATCAACAAGGAATGAAAGGCTTGAAATGACACCCTGGACCAGTTGGACATCACAGATATAGTCAGAATATTCCATCCAAAACAAAAGAATACACATTCTTCTCTAGTGCACGTGGAACATTCTCCATAATAGACCACATTCTGGGTCACAAATCAGGTCTCAACCGGTACCAAAAGATTGGGATCATGNCATTCCCTGCATATTTTCAGACCATAATGCTCTGAAACTAGAACTCAACCACAAGAGGAAAGTTGGAAAGAACTCAAATACATGGAGGCTAAAAAGCATCCTACTAAAGAATGAATGAGTCAAACAGGAAATTAAAGAGGAATTTTAAAAATTCATGGAAACAAATGAAAATGAAAACACAACTGTTCAAAACCTTTGAGACACAGCAAAAGCAGTCCTGAGAGGAAAGTATATAGCAATACGAGCCTTTCTCAAGAAACAAGGAAGGTCTCAAGTACACAAACTAACCCTACACCTCAAGGAGCTGGAGAAAGAACAGCAAAGAAAGCCTACACCCAACAGGAGAAGAGAAATAATAAAGATCAGAGCAGAAATCAATGAAATAGAAACCAAAAGAACAGTAGAACAAATCAACAAAACAAGGAGCTGGTTCTTTGAAAGAATTAATAAGATTGATAAACCCCTGGCCAGACTTATCCAAAAGAAAAGAGAAAGGACTCCAATTAATAAAATCATGAATGAAAGAGGAGAGATCACAACCAACACCAAAGAAATACAAACAATTCTAAGAACGTATTATGAGCAACTCTACACCAGCAAATTTGACAATCTGGAAGAAATGGATGCATTCTTAGAGAAATATAAACTACCAAAACTGAACCAGGAAGAAATTGAAGACCTGAATAGACCCATCACCAGTAAGGAGATTGAAGCAGTCATCAAAAATCTCCCAACGAACAAGAGCCCAGGGCCAGACGGCTTCCCAGGGGAATTCTACCAAACATTTAAAGAAGAATTAATACCTATTCTCCTGAAACTGTTCCAAAAAATAGAATTGGAAGGAAAACTTCCAAACTCCTTTTATGAGGCCAGCATTACCTTGATCCCCAAACCAGGCAAAGACCCCATCAAGAAGGAGAATTACAGACCAATATCTTTGATGAATACGGATGCAAAAATCCTCAACAAAATACTAGCCAATAGGATCCAACAGCACTTTAAAAGGATTATTCACCACGACCAAGTGGGATTTATTCCTGGGATGCAAGGTTGGTTGGTTCAACATCCTCAAATCAATCAATGTGATACAAGTCATTAATAAAAGAAAGAACAAGAACTATATGATCCTCTTAATAGATGCTGGAAAAGCATTTGACAAAGTACAACACCCTTTCTTAATCAAAACTCTTCATAGTGTAGGCATAGAGGGTACATACCTCAATATCATCAAAGCCATCTACGAAAAACCCACAGCGAATATCATTCTCAATGGAGAAAAACT
>LNAC01000368.1:1695532-1722970 GCA_002007465.1 Ailurus styani | reverse complement strand
TGGGTGAATTCCTGGGACCTGATGATAATCGGTCTCCTACTCCTCTGCCATCTTGCCCTCAATATTCATTTATATCTACCCATATTCAATCTTTCTGTTTTTCAATTTTTCCTGTTATCTCCAGACTTCCGCTTGGAATCATTTTCCTTCTGCCTGAAGGATACTTGTTAATATTTTCTTTAGTGTTGTTCTGATGATGAATTTTGTCATTGTTAGTCTGAAATTGTGTTTATTTTACTTCATTTATGAAAGATGTAACATTCTAAGTCAGCACTTATTTTCTTTTGGCATTTTGAAGGTGTCATTACATTGTCTTTTGGCTTCCACCTTATATGATAAAAAGTCTACTGTCTTGCTGTAGCCTCCTTTGATAATAATGTTTATTTCCCTGGCTGCTTTTAAGATTTTGTCTTTGCATTTAGAGTTTCCCATTATACTATTATATGTATAGTTTCAGTTTTTTGTTTATCTTACTTAAGGTTGATGGTACTTCCAAAAATCTGTGATTTGATGTTTCTCATCAGTACTCTCAGTCACTATCTCTTCAAATACTGCTTTTGGTCCATTCTGTGTCTCCTCTTCCTCCAGGGCTTCAATTGTACCTATGTTGTACATTCTCGTTGTATTCTGTTTCTTAAGCTCTTTTCTACATAGTTCATCTTCTGTTTCTCCACTTCACAGATGGATCTATATAAATCCACCTGATTTGCAAAACACAGGGATCAACTGAATATACCAATGGACACAAGGTACTTTTATCCCAACTTACACCTACATAAATATCAATTCCAGATGGATGAAACAAATAATAAATATTTTAAAGTTAACACAGAAGGTCTTCCTGACCTTAAATCTTAGGCAAAGATTTCTTAGTCACAACACAAAAACAGTGACCATAAAGAAAAAGTGATACACTGGACTTTATTAAAACTAAAACCTTATTTTCACCACAAAGATATTATTAACAGAGTGAAAAGACAAACTGTCAAAGAAAATATTTAATACCAGAATTCGACAAAGGATATGTATCCTGAATATAAAACAAATTTCTATGAATCAATAATAAAAAGAAAACACATTTTGGGAAAAATATTAAAAGACTTAAATATGAACTTCAAAAAAGAGGATATCCAAATGTCCAGTGAACATATAAAAAGGTATCAGCCTCATTAGTTATCAGGGAACTGATAAATAAAATGAAAGTAAAGTAGCACCTGGGTGGCTCAGTCAGTGAAGAATCCAATTCTTGATTTTGGCTCAGGTCATGATTTTAGGGTTGTGAGATCAACCCTTGTGTCAGGCTCTGCACTGGGGGTAGAGTCTCCTTAAAATTCTCTCTACCTCTCTCTCCCACCCCTCTCCCCATCTAAAACATGATTAATAAATAAAAATTTTAAAAATGAAGATTATTAAAACTACAATGAGACAGCACAATGTAATATCAGGTAGGCTAAAATTAAAACTGACATCATATGTTGGCAAGCCTGTAGGGCAAATTTTATATTCATATATGGCTGATAGAAGTATATATTGATCAAATCACTTCAGAAAACTCTTTGACAATATCTACTGCAGAGAGACATTGCTTACCTTAGGATCCAGCAATTCCACATCTAATCATATGAATATATATATATCAAAAGATGTATATGAGAATGTTCATAGCTACATGATTCACAGTAGCCAGAAATCCAATGTCTGTATTAGAATGAATAGATTATGGTATAGTCATATAATAGGATACTAAATAAGAATTAAAATAATCTGCTATTGCTACGTATAACATGGATGCATCTCATATTCCAAACTGTTACACAAAAGAAGTCAGACACAAAAGGGTACAATTTATAACATTCAAAACAGGAATATTTATCTATGTTGTTATAAAAGTGGTTATCCCGGGTTGAGAGGAAGGTGTTGACTGGGGAAGACAGGGAAGACTTTTGGAAAGCTAGTAATATTCTATATCTTGATCTAGGTGGTGATTTACATGAGTGTGTTCATTTTATAAAAACTGCTAAAAACTTTTTGGGTGTCAAATGTAATTTGCATAGTTTGTTTACAGTAAAAGAATTTTGAAAGTTAAAAAGTAAATTCCGGAAGTTAAAAATTTTAACACATTTTCAAAGTTAACAAAAATTGTCAAATATTGCTAAAATATCATTTTGGGAAGTGATCCTACTTCCATTTGAAAAATATGTCAAATGTTGTGTTTTCAGAAAATATTCTGTATGAGAATTTATGCATCTGTAGAACACTTATAAATTACTTACATTTTCCATGTACATAATTTTTAACATGCTATTTATATGAAAAAATATACAATGAGTAATATTATTCAGGATGCTTTTAGCTAATATTTAGGAGGCTTTTATTATTCAGGATGTTTTTAGCTATATCAGAAAATTCTGACTTAACTAAATGACACCACTAAGGAATTTATTATTGTACATAAGAAGCCAAGACGTTGGCAATTTCAATGTTGGTTAACTCAATGCCTTAGCATCTCTTCAAGGACCCAAGTTTGCTGCATATTACTGCTTCACCATCTTCAAGTATCAATTTTGTCTTGAAACTTATGACTTTATGATTACAAGATGGCTACTACAGTTCCAAGCATCACAATGTTCAGAAGCAAAAAGACCTTTCTTATTTTAGAACAAATAAAACATTTCCCAGAATCCCTTCAGCAGACTTTCCCTCGTGTCTCATTAGTTGCTGCTTTAGAGCATGCCCTTACTTAAACCAATTACTGGCAAGAGGAATATATGAGCGTACCAAATTGAGTAAGATTTATCAGGACCTAACCCTTGGTCTCTAAAGGGGAGGCAGATACCTGAATAGAATCAGAATTCTGTTAAGAAGGAAGAGGAAGAGGAGTAGGGGAATCGTTGTTGCTGAGGAATCCAGAAGTATCTAATAACAGCTGACTGAATCACAATAAAGGAAGCACAACATAAATGGTTTTAGGTATTATTCAAAATATCTGTAATGCTATTAGTTTTTAAATATTCTTTCTGGTTCTATTATCTATGTATTTTTTTATCAGGCAAGAATCATAAAGAACTCAAATGTAATAGTTCAAATAAATAGATGAGCATATCCACATTTTTTTTGTCTTACTTGTATAGGATAAGTAAAAAAGCTAAATACAAGGATTCACTTTTTTAAATTATTGCCTGTTTAACTATTTGAGTAAATATACACATAGCTACATCACCCATATCTTTTACAGTAACAGCACTATGACAATTATCCATGTTCATATTTAATAACAGTCCTGACACTACTAGTGAATGGTGGAATCATTTAGCCATATTGATGACTGGCAGTTTTAAAAGATTATTAAGAGGGCACCCATATAAAAAACTAATTCCTGATACATATCAGGATTTTTTTTTAAATATAATGACTTAGTCTCAGAAGCAAACTTGACATAACCAAGGTACTGGGTTATCAATAAACTATAAACAAAATGATAACAACTGATCTAGAAGCATCAAGAAAATAACAATAGACCTTATTAGAAGAGCCTTCCTTCAGACTCTGCAACTCCCTGGACAGTGAGAGGAAATAATTATCTGGAGAGAAGGTATAGTTACTGGACAAAACACCAACAACAAGGTTAAACTCCTTGGTTTAGAAAAATTCCAGAGAACCATACAGCTGTAACAGTGGAAGATTTTATTCTAATAGATAATCTAGGAAATATTCCAGTTACCACATTGAGATATTTTAGGTCAGATTCATGAATAACACTAAAAAGTCAACAAGTTATTTATAAAAACAATATTCCATCACTTATAACATCAACAAAAGGACCTGTTATTACATTACCTTGTAACCCCAGAAATTTCTATTCCTATGCAAAAAGCTATTAGTGAGTGATGAAATATTAATAGCAAGAATGTAGTTGTATTTTTTGGCATTGAATCAAGTTTTAACCATTAGTAAATCATGTATTTATGCCAAAAAAATCCAAGTATAACATTATTTTGCTCTCTTTCTTTAGTACTAACTCAAAAGTTTGTGTTGGATTATTCTAGAAACATAACCCTGCAAAAATCTGTAGACTGCACTTATAACCTGAATAAGTGAATTTTTGTAACAGTTGAGGTCTTCCAGTATCCTAGAGGTTTATGTAATATTCTCTCTAAAAATAAAGTGAAGGGCGCCTGGGTGGCTTAGTGGGTTAAAGCCTCTGCCTTTGGCTCAGGTCATGATCTCAGGGTCCTGGGATGGAGGCCCGCATCAGGCTCTCTGTTCAGCAGGGAGCCTGCTTCCTCCTCTCTCTCTCTGCCTGCCTCTCTGCCTACTTGTAATCTCTCTCTGTGTGTCAAATAAATAAATAAAATCTTTAAAATAAAAAAATAATAAAAATAAAGTGAGAAAAATTATTTAAAAAATAAAAGACTTCATGGACTTTTTCTAACCAGCCAGCTGTTCATAATCAGATAGATCCTTTTGTTCTGACCTTTCCTAAACCTCACATTGATTTCTGCCCATTCCCTGACTTGCACATCAGTAATGAGGGTACACTTGATTTTGGCTTTTTAAAAACTTGAAAGTTTAGTATGGAAAAATCAAACACATAAAAGCAGTGTAACAAAAATCTCCTTTTACATATATTTGTCTTGTATTGTGCTTTTCACATCTAGCATCTATTTCATTCCCCCAAGAACTTCATGTAATAGTGAAGGAGGTAATATTTATGCCACTTTATAAGGAGAACTGGGTCACACAGAAGTTGAACATCTGAGATGATCCAGATATTCAAAAACAAATATACCTGAAATTCAGGTCTGACCTAAGGTTCAGGTTCAGACCTTGCTTCCTTCAGATATCATATTTTTTGCATAATATGAAAGAAATGGAACTTCTTATTTACAACTGAAACTGACCTGGCACAACAGCTCTGGACTTCTCAGAACTCCTGATGTCAATTCTGTTGTCAGTTGTATCAAAGCTTCACAATGACAGGAGACTGAGCAAAGTAGGGAAGGATATGTTTCCAGTAAGAAAAAATTGATAATTATAGATTTTGAATAAATGGCAATAATAGAATCAGCTGACAATGAGTTCCATTTTGGGTTCTTATTTTAATATTTCTTCCAAATTCTGCTCATAACACACTCCCCCTATTTAAATTTATAAAAATGCTTTGCTAGCCACAAAATGATTAGTTTAATACCTAGACTTTGGGGGTATTACTATTATCATGATTAGCTAAAACTTAAAGTAAATCTATTTCTAGTTGTCATTTTACACAAGTAGCTTATTTTGCTTATCAATAATTCCATTTTAGCTTTTTATAGATAAAACACTCCCTTTTGAATTCTAGTAGGAAACCACTCTCCTTAAAATGTTTTTATAAATGGAGCTAATGCATTTCCTCCACAGGAACCATATTATATTTGAACTACAATTTATAGATTAAAAAAAAAAAAGAAGCAGCACTTGAGGAACCCCGCCAAGTCAGAGGGAGCAGGCCGTCTCTGGGCTGTCTATACTTGGCCCAGGACACTTGAAACTAAACCCAAATGACATAAAATAAGAAGCATTCCCAGTGATTTTCTTTCTGTCAAAGCTCCAGGAAATCACCCCACAATTAGAGCGCTGGTGCTATCTTCTCTTAGCAAAAATGAACAGCCATCATGTGCTTTGAGAGTAAAATGTTTTGATATTTAACTTCTGCTTACATGCTTAGTTAACATGTCTTTGGCCAATTCTCATTTTGGAAGGAATTTAGAAACTAGTAAATAATTGTTCTTTTCTTTTTCAGTGAAAATAAATTTTCAGTCATTTATTCTCCCTTCTTTATTGTCTCATGCCCGATCACTTAGTTACAGTGGGATAAGTTCCTCACCACAGCACTCACATCCTACACGGGGATGAGCTCCAAAGTGACCTGGAGTCAAATGTTATATAATTAAAGTTAAGAAAATCTGCCTTAAAATACAGTATAAAATATGTATATATACCTATATAAGATAATTCTTTTATATATTAAACTTGAGAACCACTGGGATACCTAAAAAAGAACTAAGAGAAGGGCTATCCACTGAAGTGTGGCCATTCAAACCATTCTGCATTTAAGACAACTACTAACTCCCTAGCTGATAGGCAATGGGTAGAAATTTCTAATGTATTCCTGATTGCCCACAGTATTTACTCCATTTTCTTTGGATATTATGCCTCCAAAACCTCAAGGAATATAAAGTGTGATTGTTGTTGTTATGGGAATTTGAGAAAACGGAAAAGTCACACGGGAAAGAGTTATGTTCTAATGCTATCTGTAAGTTAAAAAAAACAATCAATTGAACATCGACATTCCTTGAGTGCCTTTCATCTAGAACACCCTATGACCCTAGAGACCCAAAAATGGTGACATTACCTTTTGCCAGATTTCTCTAAACTTCCTCTCAAATGCCCAGTTCATCCTCAAGAGCCCAGTTAATGTCAGGCAAGGATTAATAACTCAGGCATCCCATCTTTCCTCTGCTGCTCTAAGCCATCTTTAGAAGTTTATGCTGAGGGAACCCTAAAATGTACTAAAATGTACCATTCTTAACATGGCAAGTTACTACCCTTCCTTTGTGGTAAATAGATGTTATTTCTAGGATTAGCACTGATTTTTTTTAAGTTATAAGAAGAAATACTAAATATTGAAAATTAATTTTACTTATTTAAGATTTTATCTATGTATTATTTGAGAGAGAGAGAGAGCGCCTGCACGCGCATGGTAGAAGGAGAGGGAGAGAGAGAGAGAGAGAACCAAAGCAGACTCTGCACTGAGCACAGAGCCTGATACTGGGCTCAATCTCATAACCCTCAGATCATGACCTGAGCTGAAATCAAGAGTCAGACACTTAACTGAGCCACCCTGGTGCCCTGAAAATTAATTTTAAATTTAAATGTTCTCTTTGAAGTTAAATAGACTTATATAGTTAGAAGAAAAATGAGAAGAGAGGCAGCATGGTATGATAGAATAATGAATGAAAGTAAGAAAATACAGCCAAATTTCTCCAGGTTAGAAACTAACTTTTAGTAATTTCTGTGTTCCAAGTGCCTAGCCACCCAAACACGATGCCTAGGGCCTTGCAGGTTTTCAATAAATATTTGCTAAACTTGGCTGTTTAGTTTTAGGTCTATAAAACAGGAACTGGACAAGGGATGTCTAAGTAAAATTCCAGCTCTAATATTCTTGCCCCATCTCATTCCAAGGAAACCAACATCACAGGGTACAAACTATGGGAAAAAAGTGTCATAGTTCTACTTTAAGAAACACTGTCAATTTCATCAACTTGGTGAATTTCACCAATTTTATCATTTTCTATCTTTGCTCTTTACTGAAGTCTGTTTTTGCCAAAATGAGTTTCATGACATAATCCAGCCAGTTAACATTGTCAATGGTTCCCAAACCTGATAGCACATGAGAATCACTGGAAATCTGTTTCCCTCTCCAGATCTACTAAATTGGAATCTCCAGTGACAGGACCCCAGAAATACATTTGCCAAAGTCCCCGTATGTGATTTTGATAAACATAGTCTACCTCTTAAGTTTAAAACATCAGAACTATATGTATATACGCTTTCTTCTTGGATGTCATATGTTAACAAAGAACTTTTTCCTTTATTTTTTTACTCCATTTTTTGTTTTTATATTGATTTGTTTTAACCTTTTACTATAGAATATTTCAAACATACACAAAATAAGGCAAATAGTAAACCACCACGTACTTTTCAATAATTACAGATTCATTGATAGTCTTAATCTATACTGCCACTCTCACATACGATTTTGAACCAAATCCCACAGAGAACAAAGGATCTTTTTTGAACCATGATAAGATAATAATGTCACATCTTAACTGTAGAACCTGCATGACCAAAGTTTCTACCTTGGAGTGCAGAGCCTGGGATGAAACAGCCCAGGTATACTGATGAAAGCCATAGGTAGTGGTGGCAATTTCTCTTCTAAGTCATTGCTTCCAGCCTTTCTTACAGTTCATTTTATCCCCTACATATTTTAATGTGCTACCACATCTCATGGAGTAACATTCAAGCCAGTCTGTTTTTCTACTCTGGGTTCATAAATAGAATTCTCTTGTTCATCTTTACCTCTAACAATGATAAAGCTTAGATAGATGTGAACCAGTAGATCACACCAAAACAATACTAATTGGTAGAAAAGTATGACATCTGTCTAAGTAACTTGAGTGATACGATTATGTCAGCAAAGAAAAAATTACTGGGGATATGACTAAATGTGTCATACCATATTCTCAGAAAAGATGGTCTTCCTTTTCTTTCTTTCGCTTTTCTGTCACAGATCTGAAAACTCTATTAAGGCAGTAGAGAGAAGGTAGTTTTAAAAATAGACATTGTTATATTACTATTTATTATAATTCGGGCATTCAGTATAGAACCAAATGCGGTATGCCATAGCATGGTTTCCTTCCAATATGGAGTAGATTGTTAAATTCCGTTCAACTCTACTTGATTCTCTTTGGTAGTTAAAAAAAAAAATGGTGTTTTTCTAAAAGCTAAGTTAAGGCCTTAACCATTCATATATCAATTAGTCAAACTTCAACAACTTATTGAGTCAACCTGGTTTTATCTATGAAGGAAAGGTTTCCTTTCCTTTTTTTTTTTTTCTTAAGGTTTTATATTCATCT
The DNA here is from genome assembly GCA_002007465.1 of Ailurus styani. Lineage (NCBI taxonomy): Eukaryota > Metazoa > Chordata > Mammalia > Carnivora > Ailuridae > Ailurus > Ailurus styani. The sequence continues at coordinate 1,714,292 of LNAC01000368.1, read as the reverse complement.
GAGACAAAGAGATACAGAGAGAGAGGCAGAGGGAGAGGGAGAACCAGACTCCTCAGTGAATTGGAAGCCCGACGACGTGGGGCTCAATTCCAGGACCCAGAGTTCATTACCTGAGCTAAAGGCAGAAGCTTAACTATCTGAGCCACCCAGGCACCCTAGGGAAGGTTTTCTTAATGAAGGATGACAGAAAGCCAAATTCAACTCCAACAAAGACCATAAACAGTTTCCTAAAAGTTCCCAAGTTCTAATATCTAAATATCATTCATATCAAAGATATAAAAAGATCAATCTCACAAGACTAAAAATCCTATACGGTATTGCTAAGATAGCCTGGTATTCTTCAATTTTGATCTGTCTCTATCGTACAGCCACTTATTAAACTATCCTAGGATCAGAAAGGAACACTGAAATACCTCCCCAAATTTGAGTTCCCTTATGCTAAATTTTAGTATATGTGACTTTGCTTCTGTGCTTTTTCAGCAATTATAAAAATCCTGTTTGAATAAATGTGAGCTATTACTGTAGGGGACAATTATAAAACATAGGGGAAGCATGTGAAATAGAAAAGAGAAGTAAAAGGATAGATTAGATAGAAGAGAAAGACTTTAAAAAGTTAAAGGGAATAAACACAAATGTTATACAATCCTACATCTGTTTGAAAAGGGGAGCTGGGGTAATGTATGTAAAAGGTAACAGATTATCTTCTGGGGCTGCACCTTGGGAGAGACACAGTGGGGATCCCAGAGTTGGATTAACAAATCCAAATCATAAAATCTGAAAACTACTGAATGTTCGAACAGCAGGCTAGGTAATGGAAATAAAACACATCTTAGTATGCACATTCTACAACAAAGCAAAACAGGTTTATAAGCTTTTCAACTAAACCACCAGGCAGAATGATCCTGGAACATTTCCAGTGAGCTAGAAATGTTTTTTTTTTAAAGACATTTATTTATTTATTTATTTGACACAGAGAGAGAGATCACAAATAGGAAGAGAGGCAGGCAGAGAGAGGAGGAGGCAGGCTCCCTGCCGAGCAGGGAGCCCAATGCGAGGCTTGATCCCAGGACCCTGAGATCATGACCTGAGCCAAAGGCGAAGGCTTTAACCCACTGAGCCACCCAGGTACCCCAATGAGCTAGAAATGTTAAGAGAAAGTAATCATACATGGAATTATTATTGAATTAAGATGCAGAAAAAGTCATTCACATTTTTTTTAATATGCTACACTAATTATTTCATTTCTGTGGACAAAAAGAAAAATTTACAAGAGCTTTTATTGGTTTACTGACATATCGGTTTCTAAATCTATATTATGTTATCAATATGTTCTTCAAGATTTCCAGAGACTAAAGAAATATTCCAACAAAATAAACACATAAGATACCAAATATTTTCATAATGGAATATATATTTAATAAGGCACTATTCTTGACATTTACAAACAATTTCCTACCAGCATAAATAAGTTTATCAACAGGCCTCAGTATCTCTGAATCTGAGACTTCCTCTTCAATCACAGTTCCAAATATGGGTTCTAGGATCAAAAGTTGTAAGGATTCCTTGTACTGCCTGCATATATTTCTCTTCCTTCATTCTGGAACATTTCAAGTGAATTTACTCTCAGACCAATGGACTAACCAAATTGGAGGAACAAATTGTACATATTATAGTATTATCCATAGGATACACTGTTGACACTGCCATTTTTTAGATCTCTGTCCTCAGTTTCAGAAAATGGCTTATCTAGCAATCAAACTATTAATTACAGTAGGGCAGTACATTCAACGTGAATGTCCATTAATAGAGTTACTGTAATAATATATACAAATTTCTAAAAAATGCAAATTTAAAAAAGGTTCTGATCATCCTACCAAATATAGTAATGATAAAAAGACTTCGTATTTCCTGCCAAACCATTTTGAATTCCAATCTCTTTCCCCGTTCTTTTCTTTTATTCTCCTCTAACATTTTTGTAATTTTATTAACTTTTCAGTTTCCAGTTAAGTGCAATAGTTAAAAATGAAGTACACAGGCAATTAACTCCCCATCAATCGTAACCGCTCAAAAGCCATTGTGGCAATTTACATTTTGTTAGTGCTTCATTGCTCCTGCCTTCCATCTCTGAGAATCATAAATCCCAAAACCCCTTCAGAATGCAAGTCTAGCACAGATGGAAGGAGTTTTATTTCACTTGGGAACTGAGAAGGTGAAGTCATTCCAAAGTGGAAGAGAACATAACCAGTCCAGTGTGTGCCATTTAATTCAATGATTCCCTTGTGAGGTACTTCATTTGCTGGTACACTGCTGACAGCAGAAATGCTGCTTAGCACAGCAATATATTAGCTATTTGTGAGGCATTAGGTTAGCAAATACCTAAGACCATGGAAAAACTGAAGAAGTCAATGGAATCAGGTTACCTGAGTGACTCTGAATCAAGGCTTCAGAATACTTCTTTTAAAAATGGGCCCATGGACGCCTGGGTGGCTCAGTGGGTTAAAGCCCCTGCCTTCAGCTCAGGTCATGATCTCAGGGTCCTGGGATTGAGGCCTGCATTGGGCTCCCTGCTCAGCAGGGAGCCTGCTTCCTCCTCTCTCTCTGCCTGCCTCTCAGCCTACTTGCGATCTCTCTCTCTCTCTGTCAAATAAATAAATAAAATCTTTAAAAAAAAATTAAAATGAGCCCATTTGTGTAAGGTAGACGGGCACTGCAGGTACTGAGGGAGGTTTTGCTTCACTCCACTCTTCTGAATGAATAAAAGAAAAGTTAAATGCCAATCACAGATTTTAAAACACACCTTAATTCTTTCCTTTTCCCCCCATCTCTTCTCTTTTTGCCTTTTTTTCTGCTGTATAGACTTATCTCAAGAAATTTTAGAAAGGAATGAAGACAAGTATATAAAAATTAACCTCACCACACCCCTATGCTTTTTATTTGCCTCTCCTGCTTTACTTACTTTATTGTGGTTATGATCATCTGACATATTTATATTGTTTATTACCCATGCATAGTAGCCATTTAAAAGAAAACAGATCTGTGGATAAACAAACATTTGTTTTATTAAAGTGACATTGTGGTGTAGGAGGAAAATTAAGATTTTTAGTGTGTAAAAATAATAAAGAGTGGGAAGCTTTGGCCACAATTAGCTACAGGGAAGACTGTGAAAACTATCTGAAATTTATCTACAGTGCTCTTCCAGTCTCCTTTTTATAGCCCATCACACCCTCTTCAGCGCCACCTCTTCCTTGCTTACACATCCCATGGGGGCACACAGGACCCTCATGATGAGGACGATAATGGTGATATTAGTATCTACTAAGTGCTCAGTCTGTCCCAGGCAGATATATTTTATCTAATCATCACAACAATCTTGTATGGTCAGATTTTTATATAGCAATAAGAAAGTCTCAAGTGATTTTTTGTGAGGATCAAATCAGCTAATGTATATCATTAGGTGATTAGGACAGTACCTCACTGTGCTACATAAGTATTTAAGTACTACATAAGCTACTACAACTACTATTATTATCGTTATTGATTTATCTTCATTTTGGTGATTCAAAAACTGAGATTCAAAGTGGTTACTGAGCTGACCAAGAATACAGAGCATGGAATTGAAAGAACTTGGATTGTAACCCAAACCAATGTGGTTCCCAGGCTGTGTTTTTTCCACCAGGTGACACTAGTACCAGTTCGCTGCTCACACTTTGGACCCAGTGTTACTGCAGAGTCTGTCTTCCTGCTGGAATAAGCCATGGCCTGAGCTTTTGAGAGGAGAACTACTGGAACTTTTACTCCAGGACTACTTTCTTATACAAAATAGTAATCCTGAGCTAGTATTTTACATATGATATTGATTCATTTATATTCTTCTCAAATGATACTCTTGGTCTTTATCCAGCCTTTCCTAAAATGTTTTGCATAAAAATACTTCCACCAGGTGCTCCTCAAAAGAGTTGCCTGGGCAACTAAGTCTGAGAAATAATGAATTATATATTTCTCTTATAGAAGCACTAAGCATTCTGGCATTTTAACAGTTTTGAAAAGTCTGGGTAAAGAAATCAGTTTCACCCAGAGTTTTCTAATGTATTTGACAAGATCCTTAAAAAAAAAATCACTGCTTCATAAAGGACACTTTAAGAAATCTTAATCTGATATAATGGATATACTATGAGGAATTTCAGACCACAGGAGGCACATTTTGTTGTTAGGGACTTTTCTTTACAGTGACATAATCATACCAGACTCTAGTAGTTGTATCCATGAGCTCCTAAGAGATAGTACAATCTACATCATGGAGCCGGAGAATACTTTAACTCTCTCATTTATAAACAAGGAATACAGGACCAGAACATACAGGTCATAATTCAAAGTTATAAAATACTTTTAGGAATTGGTTTGGAAATGAGGAAACCAGTATTTTACTTTTGACTATAACAATTATTTAAAGCAGAGAAAATCAAACTACCTCTCCTTCCATTTTCCTTCACTACAAAAAAGTTTTCATTCTCCTTTCATACCAGAGAACCTATTATCATAAATAGCCCAGGTAATTCAAGACTCAAAGCTTTTAGAAAAAATTCATTAGACTCCTTAGAACAATGTTAAAATTAGTCAATAACACAACTCAGATTACAACTCTGATGCACCTTGTACACATTTTTTATTTGAACACTGGAAGTTTTGAGTTAACCATAAACTTAAAGAAAAATAGAAAGTGCAATCCACGAAAGTTTTTTTTTTCTATCATGGACCATTAAGAAAAGATTGCCAATTAGAAACTCCCATCACATCTGAATATTTTAGTGTATATTTCTTACGGAGACAGACATTTTCCCACATAACTTAAATACAACCCATGTTCCCATGTTAATTACATTTCTCTTGCAATAAGACAAGTAAAAGAAATAAAAGGCATCCAGATTGAAAGGAAGAAGCAAAACCATGCTTATTCATAAAATGACATAATTATCTATTTAGGAAACTCCATGAATCTAAAATAAGGTACTAAGAGTAAGTTTAACAAAGTTTCAGGATATAATATCACTATGTAGAAAACTGCAATAAGCAATCAAAAACTGAAAGTAAAAATCAATGTCATTTAAAATAACACCAAAATGTAAAATACTTAGGAATGAGCTTGATGAAAGATATGTAAGGCTTATACATTGAAAACCACAAAACTTTTCTCAGAGAAATTAAAAAATACTTAAATAAATGAAGAGATGGACTATGTGCATGGATCAAGTGACTCTACATCATTAAGCGGCCAATCCTCCCTATATTGAGCTATAGATGTGATATAATCTTGATCAATAGCCAAGGGAATATTTTTCAAAGAAATTGACAAGATCATTCTTCAATTCATACAAAAATAAAAAGGACCTAGAGTAAACAAAACAACTTTGAAAAAGATGACTAACACCACCTAGTTTCAAAACTTATGACCAAAAAAACTTATTACAACGCTGTGGTCAATAATACAGTATGGTACTGGCAGAAAGATAAAGAGATTCAAAAATAGATATATCTGAAAAGATATTTCACCAAAGAAGATAAACAGATAGCAAATAAGCACAATGAAAGATTCTTAACACCACCATTAGGGCAAGGCAAATTAAAAGCACAATAAGACACTACTAAACATTTTTTAGAATGCTTAAAATTTAAAAGATTCACCATACTAAGTGTCCCTACGGGTCTGAAGGAACTGCATCTCTCATATACTACTATTAGAAATACTAAATGATACAAGTGCTTTGGAAAACAGTTTCACAATTTCTTAAAAAGTGAAACATAGCTGTTTCACTCCTTGGTATTTATATAAGAGAAATAAATCATATTTCCATACAAAGACCTTTACACAAGTATTTACAGAAGCTTTATTTAACAACAAGACATTGGGGAGGGTTTGTGCTTTGGTGAATGCTGTGAAAGATGTAAGCCTGATGATTCACAGACCTGTACCCCTTGGGCAAAGAATAAAAATAAAATTAAAAAAAAAAATAACAACAAGAAACAACCCAAATGTTCATCAACAGCTGAATGGATACGTGCTACGTTCATACAGTGGAATACTACTTAGCCAGATCTACTCATAATTAGCATAAATACAGAGGATAAGAATCATTTCTCATGGAAAAAAAATTAAAATTGGTTGGGTGTAATTCTATAAGGCACTAAGAGAACAATATTCAAGTTAACAACCTGGTGTTCACAGTGCTTCTAAACCCAAAGATAAGTGGCAAGTTTCTTATCAAACATAGAAGAATCTTTTACCCCTCTCTTTTGTTCCCCTCCAAATCATTTTACTAAAGAAAATTAGACCATTCATAAGCCATTTTCATTTCTCCCCCAGCTGTCTTAGGATATCTGTACAATTACTGATAAATAGTTATTCTTAACTTTTTAGATAATGAGACATATAGACAGAACATTTCAGACAAATAAAGAACAGTAAGTCTTTTCTAACTAAAGAGAGATCTTTGGATGTGGACCAATTCCCCTAAAGGATAGGTTCACAAGGGTCTCTGTTTTTCTAAGAAATTTCCAATAAGTATATAGCTACTAAGTGTGTCAGCATAGCTGAATTTTAACAATGCATTAAAAGATCATTTCAGTCATTTTTAGTCTCAATTTTCAGGAAGAAAGACTAGTATTATCTAAACTTTATCACTTCCTCACCTTCCGATGAGGTCTTAGCAACAGAAACAGGACAATGGCAAACACCCAGCAGAAACAAAGAAGAAAGACCACGCTGTATTAGCAATAACTTGCCACCAAGAATAAGACATGCAGAAAGTTAGCCCTCTGAATAGTTTACTCATCCTCATTCTTTTTTTTTATTTTTAAGATTTTTTATTTACTTATTTGACACAGAGAGAGATTACAAGTAGGCAGAGGCAGGCAGAGAGAGAGGAGGAAGCAGGCTCCCTGCTGAGCAGAGAGCCTGATGCAGGCCTCCATCCCAGGATGCTGAGATCATGACCTCAGCCAAAGGCAGAGGCTTTAACCCACTGAGCCACCCAGGCACCCTACTCATCCCCATTCTTAAGTATTCACACAGATTATGATACAAACAAATTGACTTTGAATTAGATGTGCCAAGCTTTAAAACCATGAAGATCTAAAACAGGCTAAAAAGGCTATCTTACTCTAATACCTGACCTTTTCTATCTTTTATAAATATAAAACCTTTATAAATATCCTTCATTAAAAGTAAATAAAAATATGAAATATTAAAACTACAAAATACAGGGGAACCTGGGTTAAGCGTCTATAAGTTACAAGTCTGCCTTCAGCTCAGGTCATGATCTCAGGGTCCTGGGATCAATCCCAAGTCTTGGGATGGAGCCCCACATCTGGCTCCCTGTTCAACAGGGAGTTGGCTTCTCCCTCTCACTCTCCCTCTGTGCTCTCTCAAATAAATAAATAAATATTAAAAAAAAGAACTACAAAATATGTAAAATAAAGAACAAATTCAGTATACATAAGCCAAATTCTCATTATAGCAAAGTTTCAAGGGTCTACAAAGCAGCTTTACTTTTGGGACACCTAGCAACAACTCAGTTCTAGGCAGCATCAGTGGGGAAAAATGACAGGCAAAGGGTATATATAGATTCCCCATTAAAAGGATTCTTTGCAAAAAGTCCAAGGGGGTACCAATCATCCCCATATCCTCTCCAAATTACACAAAATAATACAAAAGAATGTAAGTAAAAACGGTGTCGTTCCTATGAAAACATAACTGCAAGACAAATCCCTAATATCATTCCAAAAGGCATCTTTAGATCCAAGATCTAAAACTATCCCGGGTCTGTGTGTTCATTAAAAGAGACATTATTTTTTAACTGAAATACTCAAGTATAAATGTTTATTAGGGATTACAATTTCCTGGAAAGACAAATCCCAATATACCTGGAGATGTTTTCCTATTATAATGCTCAGTTTCCTAACAAAAACACTCAATGCAGTACATTCCCATTTCACACCAATAGAAATACATATTTAGCTTTAAATTGTATATCTGACTCACAGGGCAGGAGAATATTGTCTATAAATTGTCTACTGTAACTTTATCATTTTACAAGTGAGGAAATCTCTCTGATACCTAGAGAGATTAAGTGTTCTGACCAGGTTTAAACAGTTAATCAATGGCAAGCAAGGATTAAAAATAAGTCTGCATATACTGTCCAAAGGCTTAACTATTACTCTATGCTACGTAAATTTCTAAGTAATCTACCTATGTATAAGTCACAGATAGATGACAGTGTGTAAATTACTCATGTATATTCAGAATTTTTTTTACAAATTAGATATACGAAGGGAGGACTGGATAAAATTCACTTACTTCCTCCTGAGATCTAGAAAATAGTATTTATTTACATTTCTTACACATCATGTTAGTTGATCAGAATGAAAAATCTTGCTGGTATGACTTTTTTTTCAGAACTATCATTTTAGTTCAGTCCCAAAATGTTTATGTATCCTAGGAATGATACCCAAAGGCATTTCAATATTAAAAATTAGTATGTATATGCAAGTAGCAAGGACCTTGTAATTTACATTTTTGGAATAGTTAAGGCCATATTCACACACTAAGTATCCCATAGCAGGTTGCCAATTTATAAACAAAGACCTATCTCTATACTGGACACAGCAACTGTCAAAACTATTTTTACCACTAGAAAGTCATCTCAATGTGGTTTCAAATGCTATTTCTAGCAAGTGAAGAGCTCAGCTGACTACAGCAACACTGGAGTGTAAGAACCAGACTCAGAGATGGTCCAAGTAGCTCCTCTCTCTTCCATGTTCACAGTCTGTAAGTACCTGGACTCTGTAATGAATAAGATGTAACACTTAAGTAAGGATTCTGAATGTTTTACATAAAAGTTGGTATCACCACTGTGATAAACCTAGCTAGAAAAAAAATCTCAACCAGCAACTATTTATCATCATTATCATGCTATGTTTTGTTCTAAATAAAATTGATCCATTTGGCAGCAAGTAAGATTCATCATTAACAGAAAAGTATAATATAGCTTTTTACTTAATCTCAAAATTTATCTACTCACATTAGGTTTCATTCTAAAGACCACACACAGTGTACCAAGTCCAAGGGATTCTCTTTGAAGTTCTGAGCCTTTGTTTTTAGTATTCTGTTTGACAAATCCTTATTGAAAATCAATTATGTCCAAGGTGTTATACTTGATTCTAGGAATAAGAAAAGTGAATAAAGCAAGGCTCCTGCCCCCAAGATATTCAATCGAGTGGGTCAGGGCGTGTGTACACAGTAGTTTTAGTATATGGTGACAAGTGTGATAGTGGAGGTGTTGACAGGATGGACATTGCAGATTACCTACTCTAGACTAGACTAGAGTAGAAGTCAGTCAGGAATGAATGCTGATGGATGTGGCGCCCAAGAAGAGTCTTGAAAGATGAGTCAACATTAACCGAGAAAACAAGGAAGACAAAGCCCACTCAAGCAAAGAAATGCAGGCATTCCTCATTTCATTGCTGGTGACCTTTTTTGCATTTCACAAATATTGCACTTTTTACAAATTGAAGGTTTGTGGCAACCTTGTGGCAGCAAGTCTATCAGCACCATTTTTCTAATAGCATTTGCTCGCTTCATGACTTTGTGTCACATTTTGGTAATTCTCATAATATTTTAAACTTTTTCATTATTATTATTTTTGTTATGATGATCTGTGATCAGTAATTATGACTTGCTGAAAACTCAGATGACGCTTAATATTTTTTCGCCATAAAGTATTTTTAATTAAGGTATGTACACTGTTTTTTAGACATGATGCTATTTCACACTTAATAAGCTATAGTATAGTGTAAACATAATTTTTATATGTACTAAGAACCAAACAATTCATCTGACTCACTTTATTACAATATCTGCTTTATTGTGGTGGTCTAGAACCAAACTGGCAATATCTCTGAGGTATGCCAGTAGACTGACAGACCCTAGTACATATAGAGAATTATGTACAGTTCAGTTCTCTTGGAGCTATAAGTCTGGAGGGATGAAGTAAAAGAAAATCTTCCAAATCATATTAAAAGCTTAGAATTTAACCTTTAGTGCAGGGATTATAAATTGTATAGAAAATCTGAAACCTGAGGGCCCAGAATTGTTTTATTTCATCAACATGACACTGTTTAGAACTTTTATATTTGAGTACTTCAAGCCACGAAATACAATTCCAGTGTTCCAAAGGAACAACATTATTTATTTGAGCCTTTTGTACAGGTTATAGTAACTAACTAAAGCTTAAATGCCATTAATGCATTTGAAGTACATATGAAACATGCTAGATTTTCATTTTTTAATAAAATACAGTGAATATAGCTAAAGATAATAGTGATCATATGAATAAAAATACTGTAAAATATCTTCTGAAAATGACATAGATCAACAATAAGATTAAAATAAACAAATGAAACCAATAATAATAAATAAACATATACTGACCTTATAATTAGAATACAAGGAACACTACAGAAATCAAATTAGCTCTATGTAGAAAAATCAAACACTTTTTTCCAGTGGAACTATTTCTTAATATTCTATTCCAAACCTTTAAGACAGTAAGTCAGGGCCCAGGGAACATTGTACAGAAGAGAGAAAAATGAAATGGGAAATCTATGATTAAACTCAATTACCCTTGAAAAGGGAAAGTCTACCCTAGATGTGAAAATACTGGGAACAGAAGTCCAAATAAATCAAAGTGTTAATTATAGGTAAGGGACATCAACGTACATGGAATTACAATAGGCAGTCTTGAAAAGGCAATGCTGATGGAGAAAGACATACAAAGTGAGACAGAGGCACCCCCTGGAAATTGCACCATAAAGGTAGAGAAAAGCCAGAAGTGTAAATTCAGGATACTATAAGGCATATTGAAGCGGGAAAAAAACTGAATGGGATGCAGCAACCTCCCACCCCTCACTACTTTCCAAAGAAGTCATCTATAAATAAATTATGTATAACTGTTAGTAGCAGAAGTGAGTGATTCTTGAACTAGAAATCTCACAATTCACATCAAAATAGCCAGCCCTATTCAAGAAAGTGGAGGCACAATAAAAAATTCACAAAACTAGTTCAAAAGAGAACTCTTTTGACTCTATAAACTTACCAGATATCCTGAAAACAGATCCTTGATGATCAACTCTGAGACATAGCCTATTAAAACTATTAGATTATAAAAATAAAACAAATCAGGGTCAAAGGGGAAAAAATAAAGTAACTTATAAGAGCAAGAAAATGAGATGGACATCAGACTTCTCAAAAGCAAATTACACAAGGCAACAACAGAACAATATTTTCAAGAACTAAAGCAAATATGAACCGTGATTTTCATATGCAGCCAAGCTGTCCTTCAAGTATCAAGGCTACAGATAAACAGTTTTAAACATGGAATAACTCAGGGACTACAGTAAACATGAGCCCTTCTTATGCATTCTACAAGCAAATGTGTATCATTTAACCATTTCTGGAGGAATGCCAATTGTGGATATAAAACAAAAAAACAGATGAAGACAATGATAAACACACATATCTGAAAATGTATAAAAAGTCCAAGTAAAACTACACAGAAGAAGAGAGAGAAAAATAAAGTAGAATAAGCTTATAGTTTCATGGGCAATAAGTCAAATGGTACAGTTAAAAACTGACAAATTAGATAACAAAGGTGAAATAAAACAGCTTCTAAAAGCATTACAAATGTATTTTAAGTGCAAAAGAAGCCGCCAGAAAAAAAAATACAAACCTTCCTAAATACTAAAGAAAATTTTAGAAATTAAAGAACAAAGCAAACAAAAAACAGAGGGGAAAAATCCTAGCAAATAAAATAATGCAATATTACTGAGTTGAAATATGACAGTCGTATCAATAAATGTGGATTGGCTTAACAAAACTTCAATTTGGTTCACAAATAAGACCCAACTACATGCTACATAATTAAAGACACACCTAAAACAAAGTGATTCAGAAAAGATGAGGCCTCTGAAGCAAATTGAACCAATAATAAAGCAGGAGTTGTGAATTTGATATCAAGTAAAGTACAATTTAACCAAAAAGAATTAAACATAATGAAAACTATTTTTAAAATCCAATGCCACAATTCACAATAAAGATACCACCACATTCACGAATATTCATGCACCACTTAGTACAGAAACCACCTTTACAAAGCAGAAATGAAAAGATATGAAGAAGAGATAGAAACATAATTCAAAAAACTTTAACATATCACCCTCGGTACAAGATAGATTAAATGGACAAAAACTAAGTAAAGATGTAGCAGACCAAAATTGTATAATCAGTAAGCTGCACCTTATAGATACATATCAAACTTTTATCCTCATGAGTTAGAGAGTACACCTTCATCTTAAGTATGAAATATTAACAAAAGTTTACCATATATTAGTCATACTGAAAGCATAAGTTTCATAAAAATGAAACCATGTATTAAAGATATGGTTTCCAACAAAAACTCAGTAAGCCTAGAAATTAATAATAAAATAAAAGGCAAAAAGGCTCTTCCTACTGAATATTAAGGGGAGAAGCCCCTTCTCCACTAAACAACTCTTGGGTGAAAGTGCAAAACAAACAGCAATTTGAGAATATCTAAACACTGTGAAAGTTAAAACACTGCAAATTATTATGGCACACATTTAAAATAAGAGAAAAATTTAGTCTTGAACACTTTTGTTAGTAAAACCAAAAGGATGAAAATAAATGTGCTAGAGAAGCTAGCTATGACCTAGAGGAAAAACAACAAAGTAAGCCAGAAGGAATAAAGTGAAGGGAATAATAAAAATAAGCACAAATTCTATGAAGTAGAAAAAAGAAAAACATTGATCTAATTAATAAATAAAAATCTTGGGTTTCTCAAAAATGTGACAAAAATACTTTTAAAAAGGGGAGGAGAAGAAAGCAAAAATGCAGCACAATAAATAATGAGAAACCAACCACTGAAATTTTAAAAATAAAAATGATGCCAATCTTTATGTTAATAAATTTGAAAATCTAGATAGAATGAATAATTTCCAAAGAAAACACAGTTTATAAAATTTACTCAATTAGAGGTAGAATGCTTAAAAAGACAGATTACTCATAACTAGAGAAAATTTAGAAAAAGTTCTCAACTAAAAAGCTCCAGGCTCTGACGGTTTCACTGGAGAATTCTACCAAATCTTTAATGATCAGACTATTCTAATGCTACATACTTTATTCCAGAACACAGGAAAAAAGTCTTCCGAATTCTTTATATAAAGCAAGTGTAACATTAAAATCTAAGTCTGTAAAGACAATAGAAAATAAATTTACAGATCAGTATCACTTATCAATATCATTCCAAAAATAAAAATATTAATAAATTAAATCTAAAAATCCAATTCTAGATTAAGATATATATATATTATATATTACATTAAGATATATATATATATTATATTATGTATATATATAATCTCACAACCAAATGAGATTTTTCCAGGAACTATGTTAATGGATTAAGGCGTCCATTAATAAAATACAACATAATAAAACATCTAAGAAGAAAAATGATGTGACTATTACTATCAATTTAAAAAAGTAAAAATCAAAATCAAACTTTCACACTTTGGTAAAATTTAATATCTATTTCTGATTAAAAAGCATTCAGGAAAACATGAATTAATATATACTTATTTTTAAGGATTTATTTGAGAGAGTGAGAGCCCAAGCAGGGGAGGGGCAGAGGGAGAAGCATATTTCCTGCTGAGCAGGGGCCCAATGCAGGGCTCAGTCCCAGAACCCTGGGATCATGATCTGAGCCAAAAGCAGACACTTAACTGACTGAGCCACCCCAGCGCCACTATACTTTTTAAACAAAATAAAATATAGACAACGTAGTCTTAAAACCAGTATCTTCATACAGAATCACAAGAGGTTAAATACCCTTAAGATTAGGAATAAGATAAAGATACCCTTTTTTCCCACTACTATATATCATTGTATTGGTGGAAATAGTAAACGCAATTAGAAAAGAAAAATCTATTAGATTAGTGGTTCTTAAAATGTGGTCTGTAAACCCCAGATAATTCCAAGACTCTCTTAAGGGGTTCACAATGTCAAACATTTTCCCCAAATAATACTAAGATATGACTTGCTTTTTCTGCTGTATTGATATTTGTACCGATGGTGCAACAGTATGCAGGTTAAAACTGCTGGCATCATAGCATGAACCATAGTAATGACATCAAACTTTACTAGTAACTATTATATTCTCTACTAAAAGGAACTAAAAAAAAAAAAATCAAGTATCACTTAAAATGTCCGTCATCTAGTAGTAAAAATTATCAATATTATTAAATCTCATGCCTTGAGTACATTTCTTTTAGTATCCAGTGTAATAAAAGGGAAAGTATGCATAAAGGATTTATGTTGCATACCAAATTATACTGTTTGTCTCAAGGAAAATCATTTGTACAGTTCTCTCAGTTGTGAGCTGAATTAGCACTTATTTCATGGAACGCTATTTCCCATGACAAAAATTGACAGATAAATTATAGTTATTCAGATTGGATATCTGGCAGACATTTTCTAGAAAATGCACAAAGTGAAGTTCAAGAAAAATAACTGATGAGATTTGCTGCCAATGACAAAATTCAAGTTTTAGAAATCTTATATCTACCACCATAAGCCTGACAGCTTCCCAATATTTAAAGCTTTTTCTGATGAGATCAGTAGGAATTTTAACAAATGAGGGGATTTTTTCCTATTTTTACTAACACATTCTAATGAAATGTGTTAACATTTGGAATATTTGCATAACGCAATGAAACAATGATCTCCCACAGATATGTAACAAAGTATGAGTAAAAGACCCATTCAAACTGCAAGATACATTAATGGGTTTTAATGTAACATCATACAAAAATACATTATAATTGTTTCAGCCTTCCAGATATGGAATGAGTAAGTCACTTGGATGATAGGTACAGCATAAGGAATACAAGCAATGGTACTGTAATAGCATTGCATGATGACAGCTACACTTGTGAGCATAGCACAATGTATAGACTTGTTGGATCACTATGTTGTACACCTGAAACTAATATAATATTGTGTGTCAATTATACTTCAATTTAAAAAAATAATTTCAGGTTCCATATTACAAATAACATTTAAGAAGTTACCACAAGTCAAATTTTGGAGTACAAAACAGAATCCTTACAATTCTCTGAAAATATTACTAAAATATCCCTTTGTTTTTCAGCTACAAACTTTAGGGGCCAGATAATCTTCATATAGTTCAACCAGAAAAAATAATGCAAAAGATTGAATGTATTAACATATATAAATATTCACCTATCTTCTTTTAAGCCAGATGTCAAAGGGATTTTTAAAAGTACACAATAATATCAACCTTGTCACCAAGTTAACAAAATAACTCATTTAAAAAATCTGCTAGCGTATAATGGATTTACCATTGTTATTTTTTAATGAATTAACAAATATTTATAATTTTCTCAGTCTTAATTCTAATGAGGTAAATATTAATAGATAACTCACATAACCAAAATGTTTTGAGGGTACCTCAAAAATATTTAAGAGTGTAAAAGGGTTTTGAGACTAAAAAGTTTGAGAACTGCTGACTTACAGCATTACAATGGAAAAGTAAAACTATCTCTATTTGCACAGATTTTGAAAAACCACAGAGCATCAACGATAAAACTAAGCAACACAAGAATTCAATAAGCTATCAGAACACAGAATTAACATACAAAAATCAATACCCTTTGAGGTGCCTGGGTGGTTCAGTCAGTTGAGTGGTCCGAATCTTGATTTTGGCTCAGGATATGATCTTGGTTGGGGACATGAGATCAAGCCCCATGTTGGACTTCACACCTAGTGCAGAGTCTACATGAGATTGTCTCTCTCTCCCTCTGACCCTCCCCCCAGTCTCTCTCTTTAAAATAAATAAATTAATAAATAAATAAAATCTTTTACAAAATCAATACACTTTAAATATACAAACAAAAACCCAACAGAATGGATATAATGGTTAAATAAAAGCATTTATCATGGCAAAACAGAAAGTAAAATACCTGGAATAAACCTTACAAACAAGGCAAAGCCTATGTGAGAAAAACCTTTAAACACTTCTAAAAGACACAAAAACAGTCTTTAACAGAGAGGAAGATGTTCCTTTCTCTTGGATAGGATGGCTCAACCTTATAAAGATACCATGTGTCTTCAAGTTAATTTATGGATTTAAACCTTTATTCCAGTAAAGATACTTAGAAGTTTTTCTTTTATGAAGTTACTAGACTTCATGTGGAAAATAATCATGCAAGCAGAATTATGAAAAACTGAAAAAGAAATACTACCAGTGAGAAGCTAGCTTAAAAACTATTAAAACTTTAAATTATCTATAATTCAAAGAGTGATATATGAATAGACAAACTGGGGACTAGAATAGAAGTAAACCCAATACAGAATTTTAGTAAATAAAGGTATCATTTCAGGTTACTAGAAGTAAAAGAAGATATGTATTATTAAACGGTGCTAGGATAACCAGATAGATGTTTTGGGGAAAGACCAAATACAACCCATACCTCATAACATATACAATCTATGTATATCAGAGATCCCAATAACATAAATAGCTGGTTAACATGCATTTTTGAAACTGTATTATATATTGTATTTCTACAATAAAGCTAGAGAAAAGAAAATGTTATTAAGAATATCATAAGAGAAAATACCTTTACAGTACTATATTTACTGAAAAAGATCCATGGTATAAGTAGACCTGCACAGTTGAAACCTGTGTTGATCAAGAGTCAATATATGTGCAAGATTATTTATGAGACCACTGAAAGAAATTGCAAAATATTGGAAATAATTAAAAGCTAAAACATAGAAATCTAGTAAAATAAACTACGGAATATCCATTCAATGGAGCACTCTACAGCTGTGAGAAAGTATGAAGAATTCTGAGAACTAATATGGAATTATTTTCAGAATATACTGCTAAGTGAAAAAACAAGATACAGAAGAACATTCAGAGTATGGTATCTTTTGGGTAAGAAAAAAGGAGGACTAAGTGTGTGCATGTGTGTGGAAAAAGCACATTTTTTTCATTTGTGGAAAAAAATACATGACAGATCAACCAAATAAACTAATGAAATTACCTACAGGTGTAAGAGGAAATAGGGTGGGAAAGGGTTGTAAGAGATGCAGTAGGAATTACACTTTCCTCCTAATTTCTTTTAGAAATTTTTTCTTTTGAACTGTATTTTTTAACATTTAAAAACAAAATTATAACAAGAATAGGAATTTAAAATCACAAAAATGGAATACAAACAAGCAAATTTTCAAATGAACAACATAACCTCACAATATTTGGACTATTTCTCTCCAGATTAAAGACAAAAAGAACTATAAGCAAATACTGAACTTCAAATAGTAGGTTTGTTTATCACAGTGAATGGCTTAGTGATTATGAAACTACTTTTGGTATATTCTAAGAATGAGCATGAGGAGAGCTAGGTAGATGTTTCATTGTCAGAGAAGAGAGTCACAAACTGTGGACAGTGAGAACACTGTGGTGTTGATTTGGAAGTAGAGGTAAAAATATGTACTCATCATATGCACAAAGACACAGAGACAGAGAAAGGGGGTGGGGAGAGAAGCATACATAGATTCCTGAGAGATCCCAGTATCTATACTATCCTCATAACAATGAGCACAATAGCATCCAAATTGTGTTTTCTAAATACCATTCTCCACTAAGAGGAATTACAACTCCATGGATGAATGCCTGATTCCAGGGCCACAGTGAAGACAGTGCAAGATGAGCCTGGAACATTTTGTGCCAAAAGTAAGAAAATGCTCATGAAATAATGGGGACATGTCAAAAGGACACAAGAGCAGACTAAAGGAACTCTTACTGGCCAAACATGGGACAATGACTGACCCAGCCATGTACCCCTTACATATTTTATACCTGTTATGATGTACTACAAACACATAGATTCTGTAATATTCTTGACAAAAATGTATTACTTAATCTAATCATGAGGTATCATCAGATAAGCCCAAATTGAGGATCATTCTACAAATCAACTGGCCTTTATGCTTTAAAAATGTCAAAATCATGAATGACAAAACAGACTGAGAAACTGTTTCCGAGGAGAAGACTAGAGATATGATACCTAAATGTAAGGTGTGATCTTGGTTTGGCTCCTGGCCCAGAATTCTTTTTAAGCTATGGAAGATGTTATTGGGACAACTGGTGAAATATAAAGTGTTGAGATTAGATAATAGTATTGTATCAGTTTTAATTTCCCGATTTTGATGATTGTAATATGATAGATGGTCCTTGTTCTTAGGAAATACACACAGAAGTATTTAAGGTCAAAGGTACAAGATAACTATAATTTACTCTTCAGAAAAAAAAATATTTATTCCTCCCCATTCATAGATTCCATATTTGTGAATTTACCTACTCATTGAAATTGGTTTGGAACCCCAAATCAACTGCAGCAATTTCGCAGTTATTTGTGGGCATGCACAGAGTAGCGAAAAATTTGAGTCACTCACCACACACATTCCAAGCTGAGGTCAAACAAGGTGACACTCCATCTTCTTGTTTCAACTGTCATATTACAAACTGTCTGTTTTGTGGTCTATTTAGTGCCACATTTCACATTTGAGCTTTTTTTTTTTTTTTTTTTTTTTTTTTGTTCTTTATTT
>LNAC01000368.1:1637901-1695340 GCA_002007465.1 Ailurus styani | reverse complement strand
TTTTTATTATTTGCCCAAGGGGTACAGGTCTGTGAATCATCAGGCTTACATCTTTCACAGCCCTCACCAAAGCACAAACCCTCCCCAATGTCCATAACCCATCCACCCTATCCCTACCCTCCCACCCCCCAGTAACCCTCAGTTTGTTTTATGAGCTTTTTATTGGTAATTTTGCTGTTTAAAATCGTCTCTAAGTGTAGTGCTGAAGCATTGCCTAGAGTTCCTAAGCACAAGATGGTTGTGATGTGCCTAATGGAGAAAATATATGTGTCACATAGCGTCATTCAGGTGTGAGTTATACTACTGTTGGCCATGAGTTCAATACTGCTGAACCAATTATATATAGAGAATAATAAAATATGGTGTCTTTAAACATAAAAACACATTGAACAGGGTTATGCATTGATTGATTGATAAAAAGTTCTGACCAGAGGCTTATAAGAAGCTAACCCTGTATTTTCTCTAGTAACAATGGCCCATAGTCATAAATTCAGTGTTTTCATTGATTTTTGTGATAATTACCACAGATAATGAGAATAAATATGTGTATACCACTATTTCTTGAAAAACCATGAGATGAAGTAGCTTAGTTACATTTTAGGATCTTATAATTTAAAAAAACATTTTTAAATATTAAAATTACTCACATTGCCTAGATGCTAATGTTTTAAGACTATCTGAAAGAATGAGATCAAAACCCATCATCTTAAATTAACTTCAGGGCAGACATTATTGAATAAATGGTAAGTAAAATCATCAGTAATATTTAAATTGTTCTTCCCTCTCTCCCTTTCTCATTCTCTCTCCTTTCCCTCAAAAACAGTATGTTTGGATTTGTAAATTTAACACATATGTTATGCAGGAGTGGTTTCACATATGTTATGTGAAAACACATATGCTGTTTTATGGAATAATTTAGGATTAGTTGTGAAGTGAAAAGAGCAGAAGCAGAAAGATATATTAGAAGGCATAAGACCAGGTGAAAGAGGGTGAAGATCTAAGAATAAAGGGAAGGAGGATTTTACATTTGATTAGATGTGAAAGATGAAGAAGAAAAAGTCAAAAATAACTGTCAGTATTCCAGCATGAGTGACAGGTCACCAGTTAATAAAGGGAGTTCAGGAGAAGCTCCAGTTTTAACACTTTAGGTGGAAGATGAGTTAAACTTTCACCATAGGGAGTTGCAAATGGTCAGCACATAGTTGAATAAATGTGGCTATGTTTATAGAAAAAAAATAAAGCTTAAGTTAAATATTTTAGAAGTCAGTATACAAAAGGGATATCTAAAAATCATGAGGGGATGAGATTACCCAGACATGAAGAGATAAAGGAAAGGTGGGGCTGAAGCCGGGTCCCTAGAAAATAACAACCTTTAAGACATAAGCCTGGGCGCCTGGGTGGCTCAGTGGGTTAAAGCCTCTGGTTTCGGCTCAGGTCATGATCTCAGGGTCCTGGTATCGAGGCCCGCATCGGGCTCCCTGCTCAGCGGGGAGCCTGCTTCCCCCTCTCTCTCTGCCTGCCTCTCTGCCTCCTTGTGATCTCTCTCCCTCTGTGAAATAAATTTAAAAAAAAATTTATAAAAAAAAAAGACATAAGCCTATAGAAGAGGAGTCCATGAAGCAGACAGAGGGAGAAGAAGAACTAGGAATCTTGTTATGAAGGAAGCTAAAGTATTAGAATTTCAAGAAGCAGCAAAGACAGATGCCTTACGTATAAGTCCTGAACCACATCCACTGGAATTGGCAATGATTTTTTTCAGTTTTGGGGTGATTTTTGAGTAAAGAAGAAAGGACAATAGGGGAAAAGACTGAAAACACTTTCACAAGTCACCTGGATGGGAAAAATAAGAGATAGGAAAACAGAAAATAACTTGTAGGTAGGCAATTACGCTTGGTTGGCTTCAGGATTGGGCACTAGTTTCTTAATGAAGCAGAAGTAGCAGTGGAAAAGAACAAATTAAAAGAGAAATGACATGCGATGCAGCAAGGGCCAGCTGGAGATGAGGGGATTTATCCTTTAGCAGGTAAAATATCTGACATTTTCCAATCCCCAAGGAAAGATAACAAGCATTTATGAAAATGCTTCAATATGAGAGGACATAAGAGAAGATAACATAAACCACTGAGAGTGAAGAAAGCTAGGTTGGGTTAATGGTCTGAGAAGAAAGGAAAAAAGTTTAACACGAATGTTAAGAGAAACCAAATAAGTTAATGCAAGGTAGTGAAAATACTACTGAGATTAGAATTCATCAGTTTACATTCCCATTATTAGATTATTTTTTCTAGCAACATGAAACCCCCCAAATGTGTAGGCTGAGAAGTCCACTTACATGATTGATATGTAAGAGCACAGAGGGCCAGTTCAAAGGTCAGTAGGGCAAGAAAGCTGAGGCTATGATGAAAATGCAGTTCAGAGGGAAAGCGGCAAAATGGCGGAGGAGTAGGAGACGGATTATCATCAGGTCCCAGAAATTCACCCAGATAGCTATCCAACTATTCTGAACACCTACAAATTCTACAGGAGATCGAAAAGAAGAAGAGCAGTGATTCTAGGAACAGAAAATCGACCACTTTCTGGAAGGTAGGAGGGTGGAGAAGTGAATCTGAAGGACAGGAAGATAGACCCCAGGGGGAGGGGCTGGCTCCCCGCAAAAGAGCAAGCAGCGGAGCACAGACTCAGAACTGTTAGAAGTCGGCTCCACTGAGGGACGTCGTCCCAGAGGCCAAGAGGGGGGTGAAGCCCTCGTGGGTACAGTGTGGTCTCAGGACCTGTGGGGACACAAAAAATTCAGGGGTGTCTGAATGCGACCGAGCTCCCAGGTATCAGAGACAAGCCGGCGGGAGAGACGGAGCCGAGCTGAGAAGGGCTCTCTCAGCTTGGTGATACCTTGGGTGGTGATCTGAAGCACAGTCAGGCCACTGCTCTGTGAGCGGGGACCCCACGGGCGGCAGACCCGGAGAGAGCCCTCCTTCCTCCTCTGGGAACAGCAGCGCGGGAGGGCTATAGAAGTCTGCCCGGTTTGGAGATTCTAAACGGGGCCACGTGCCAGAGAGAGAGAGATGCTCAGTCACAGGCCGGGTGAGCTCGGAGAGCTGCCGGAGACCAGAAGAGGGACAGACTGCTTTTCTCTGAGGCGCACTGAGGACTGAGGCCCCGAGCTCTCGGCTCCTCCAGGTTGGAGACTGGGAGCCGCCATTTTCAGTCCCATCCTCCAATGCAGTACGGAAAGTGGAAAGAGTTCAGGGAACAAAAGCTGATTACTCAGCCTGGCCCCTGGTGAGGGCGGTGTGATTCTGCCTCTGGCAGAGACTCTTGAGAATCACAGCAACAGGCCCCTCCCCCAGAAGGCCAGAAAAAGAAAAAAAATCCAGCCAAATTAAAGTTCGAGATTGCTGAGAATTGTGGAAATCTGGAGCTATGGGAAAGCAACACAGAGAATTAATGGCTTTCTTCCCCATGATTCTTTACTCGTTCAAAGTTAAATTCTTTGAATTTTTTTCTTACCTTTTTCTTTTAATTTTTTTCCTTTTTCCTATTTTAACGTTTTTAACTATTATATCTTATCAACACTTTTTAATCTTTTGCAATTTTCATTGTTATAATCATATTTAATCCCTTCATTGTATTTAACCTTATTTTTTGTATACATATAGGGTCTGTTCAATTCACCAGTCTAATAGATATAGATATAGATAGAGATGGAGATAGAGATAGAGATAGATATAAAGAAAAAGACAGAGACAGACATAGATATAGAAACAGAAATAGATAGTATAGATATAGATATAGGATTTTATTTTATTTAGTTTAGTTTTGTTTTGTTTTTGTTTGTATGATTTTGTTTTTTTGTTTTTTGGTTTTTTCCCCTCTTTCTTTTCTCCCCAGTTCCAGGTCTCTTCTGAGTAGGTTAGTGTATATTTCTCTGGGGTCATTGCTACCCTTTAGTATTTTGTTCTCTCATCCATCTATTCTTGTCTACATAAAATGACAAGGCGGAAAAAGTCAACACAAAAAAGAGAACAAGAGGTAGTAATGACGGCTAGGGACCTAATCAATGCAGACATTAGTAATATGACAGAACTAGAGTTCAAAATGACGATTCTTAAGGTGCTGGCTGAATCAAAAAAACCATGGAAGATATTGAGAGAAGCCCTCTCTAGAGAAATAAAAATCCTTTCTGGAGAAATAAAAGAACTAAAATCTAACCAAGCTGAAATAAAAAAAGCTATTAATGAGGTGCAATTGAAAATGGAGGTTCTTACTGCTAGGATTAATGAGGGAGAAGACAGAATTAGTGATTTAGAAGACAAAATGTCAGAGAATAAAGAAGAGGATGAAAAGAGAGACAAACGACTACTGGATCATGAGGGGAGAATTCGAGAGGTAAGTGATACCATAAGATGAAATAATATTAGAATAATTGGGATCCCAGAAGAGGAAGGGGGGGCAGAAGGTATACTGGAGCAAATTATTATACAGAATTTCCCTAATTTGGCAATGGGAACAAGCATCAAAATCCAGGAGGCACAGAGAACCCCCATCAAAATCAATAAAAATAGGTCCACACCCCATCATCTAATAGTAAAANTAAAACGTACAAGTCTGAGTGACAAAGAGAAAATCTTGAAAGCAGCTAGGGACAAGAGGTCTATAACATAAAATGGTAGAAATATTAGATTGTCAGCAGACCTATCCACAGAGACCTGGCAGGCCAGAAAGAACTGGCATGATACATTCAGAGCACTAAACAAGAAAAATATGCAGCCGAGAATAGTATATCCAGCTAGGCTCTCATTGAAAATACAGAGATAAAAAGCTTCCAGGACAAACAAAAATTAAAAGAATTTGCAAACACCAAGCCAGTGCTACAGGAAATATTGAAAGGGGTCTTCTAAGGAAAGAGAGAANATTCTCTAAGCAAAGAGAGCCTCAAGGAAACATAGATCAGAAAGGAAGAAACACAATATACAGAAACAGTCAAGATACAGGCAATACAATGGCTCTGAATTCATATCTCTCAATAGTTACTCTGAATGTAAATGGACTAAATGCCCCAACTAAAAGACACAGGGTAAAAAAATAAGACCCATCGATATACTGTCTACAAGAAACTCATCTTACATGCAAAGACACCTCCAGATTTAAAGTGAGGGGGTGGAAAACAATTTACCATGCCAATGGACAGCAAAAGAAAGCTGGAGTGGCAATCCTTATATCAGATAAACTAGATTTTAAGGCAAAGAATATCATAAGAGATGAGGAAGGACACTATATCATACTAAAAGGATCTGTCCAACAAGAAGATCTAACAATCATAAATATCTATGCCCCTAACATGGGAGCAGCCAAGTATATAAACCAATTAATAAGAAAATCAAAGAAACACATTGACAATAATACAATCTTAGTAGGGGACTTTAACACCCCCCTTACTGAAATGGACAGATCATCAAAGCGAAAGATCAACAAGGAAATAAAGGCTTTAAATGACACTTCTGGACCAGGTAGACATCACAGATATATTCAGAACATTCCATCCCAAACAACAGAATACACATTCTTCTCTAGTGCACATGGAACATTCTCCAGAATAGACCATATTCTGGGTCACAAATCAGGTCTCAACAGGTACCAAAAGATTGGGATCATTCCCTGCATATTTTCAGACCATAATGCTCTGAAACTAGAACTCAACCACAAAAGGAAAGTTGGAAAGACCTCAAATACATGGAGGCTGAAGAACACCCTACTCAAGAATGAATGGGTCAACCAGGAAATTAAAGAAGAATTAAAAAAATTCATGGAAACAAATGAAAATGAAAACACAACTGTTCAAAATCTTTGGGATACAGCAAAAGCAGTCCTAAGAGGAAAGTATATAGCAATACAAGCCTTTCTCAAGAAACAAGAAAGGTCTCAAGTACACAACCTAACTCTACACCTACAAAAGCTAGAGAAAGAACAGCAAAGAAAGCCTACACCCAACAGGAGAAGAGAAATCATAAAGATCAGAGCATGAAATCAATGAAATAGAAACCAAAGAACAGTAGAACAAATCAATGAAACTAGGAGCTGGCTCTTTGAAAGAATTAATAATATTGATAAACCCCTGGCCAGACTTATCCAAAAGAAAAGAGAAAGGACTCAAATTAATAAAATCATGAATGAATGAGGAGAGATCACAACCAACACCAAAGAAATACAAACAATTATAAGAACATAGTATGAGAAACTCTACACCAGCAAATTTGACAATCTGGAAAAAATGGATGCATTCTTAGAGAAATATAAACTACCAAAACTGAACCAGGAAGAAACTGAAGACCTGAATAGACCCATCAGCAGTAAGGAGATTGAAGCAGTCATCAAAAATCTCCCAACAAACAAGAGCCCAGGGCCAGACGGCTTCCCAGGGGAATTCTACCAAACATTTAAAGAAGAATTAATACCTATTCTCCTGAAACTGTTCCAAAAAATAGAATTGGAAGGAAAACTTCCAAACTCCTTTTATGAGGCCAGCATTACCTTGATCCCCAAACCAGGCAAAGACCCCATCAAGAAGGAGAATTACAGACCAATATCTTTGATGAATACGGATGCAAAAATCCTCAACAAAATACTAGCCAATAGGATCCAGCAGCACATAAAAAGGATTATTCACCACGACCAAGTGGGATTTATTCCTGGGATGCAAGGTTGGTTTAACATTCGCAAATCAATCAATGTGATACAAGACATTAATAAAAGAAAGAACAAGAACCATATGATCCTCTCAATAGATGCTGAAAAAGCATTTGACAAAGTACAGCACCCTTTCTTAATCAAAACTCTTCATAGTGTAGGCATAGAGGGTACATACCTCAATATCATCAAAGCCATCTACGAAAAACCCACAGCGAATATCATTCTCAATGGAGCAAAACTGAGAGCTTTTCCCCTAAAGTCAGGAACACGGCAGGGCTGTCCACTATCACCACTGCTATTCAACATAGTACTAGAAGTCCTAGCCTCAGCAATCAGACAACAAAAAGAAATAAAAGGCATCCAAATCGGCAAGGAAGAGGTCAAACTCTCACTCTTTGCAGATGATATGATACTTTATGTGGAAAACCCAAAGGACTCCACTCCAAAACTGCTAGCACTCATACAGGAATTCAGTCAAGTGTCAGGATATAAAATCAATGCACAGAAATCAATTGCATTTCTCTACATCAACAACAAAACAGAAGAAAGAGAAATTAAAGCGTCAATCCCATTTACAATTGCACCCAAAACCATAAGATACCTAGGAATAAACCTAACCAAAGAGGCAAAGAATCTGTATTCAGAAAACTATAAAGTACTCATGAAAGAAATTGAGGAAGACACAAAGAAGTGGAAAAACATTCCATGCTCATGGATGGGTAGAATAAATATTGTGAAAATGTCTATGCTACCTAGAGCAATCTACACATTTAATGCAATCCCCATCAAAATACCAGCAATTTATTTCAAAGAAATGGAACAAATAATCCTAAAATTTATATGGAACCAGAAAAGACCCCGAATAGCAAGGAATGTTGAAAAAAACAAAAGCAAAGTTGGTGGCATCACAATTCCAGACGTCAAGCTCTATTACAAAGCTGTCATCATCAAGACAGTATGGTACTGGCACAAAAACAGACACATAGACCAGTGGAACAGAATAGAGAACCCAAAAATGGACCCTCAACTCTATGGTCAACTAATCTTCGACAAAGCAGGAAAGAATGTCCAGTGGGAAAAAGACAGTCTCTTCAACAAATGGTGTTGGGAAAACTGGTCAGCCACATGCAGAAAAATGAAACTGGATCATTTCCTGACACCACACACAAAAATAGACTCAAAATGGATAAAAGACCTCAATGTGAGAAAGGAATCCATCAAAATCCTCGAGGAGAACACAGGCAGCAACCTCTTGCAAAAATGGACCCTCAACTCATCATTTGGAACATCACCAAAGGCAAGGGAAGCAAGGGCAGAATTGAACTATTGGGGCTTCATAAAGATTAAAAGCTTTTGCACAGCAAAGGAAACAGTCAACAAAACCAAAAGACAACTGACAGAATGGGAGAAGATATTTGCAAATGACATATCAGATAAAGGGCTAGTATCCAAAATCTATAAAGAGCTTCTCAAACTCAACACCCATAAAACAAATAACCCAGTCAAGAAATGGGCAGAAGACATGAACAGACATTTCTCCAAAGAAGACATCCAAATGGCCAACAGACACATGAGAAAGTGCTCAACATCACTCGGCATCAGAGAAATACAAATCAAAACCACAGCGAGATACCACCTTACACCAGTCAGAATGGCTAAAATCAACAAGTCAGGAAATGACAGATGTTGGCGAGGTTGCGGAGAAAGGGGNACCTCCTACATTGTTGGTGGGAATGCAAGCTGGTGTGGCCACTCTGGAAAACAGTGTGGAGGTTCCTCAAAAAGTTGAAAATAGAGCTACCCTACGACCCAGCAATCGCACTACTGGGTATTTATCCTAAAGACACAAAGGTAGTGTTCCTCAGGGGCACGTGCACCCGAATGTTTATAGCAGCAATGTCCACAATAGCCAAACTATGGAAAGAACCTAGATGTCCATCAACAGATGAATGGATAAAGAAGATGTGGTATATATATACAATGGAATATTATGCAGCTATCAAAAGAAACGAAATCTTGCCATTCNCTTGCCGTTCCCAATGCCATGGATGGAACTAGAGG
Organism: Ailurus styani; assembly: GCA_002007465.1. Lineage (NCBI taxonomy): Eukaryota > Metazoa > Chordata > Mammalia > Carnivora > Ailuridae > Ailurus > Ailurus styani. The sequence goes on along the minus strand of LNAC01000368.1, from coordinate 1,686,595 downwards.
GTATTATGCTGAGCCAAATATGTCAATCAGAGAAGGATAACTACCATATGATCTCTCTGTTATGAGGAACTTGAGGGGTAGGGTGGGGGGTTGTGGAGGGTAGGGAGGGAAGAATAATGAAACGAGATGGGATGGGGAAGGAGACAAACCATAAGAGACTTCTAATCTCACAAAACAAACTGAGGGTTACTGGGGGGTGGGAGGGTAGGGATAGGGTGGATGGGTTATGGACATTGGGGAGGGTTTGTGCTTTGGTGANAGGTGTAAGTCTGATGATTCACAGACCTGTACCCCTGGGGCAAATAAAAATAAAAAAAGAAAAAGAAAAAGAAAAAAAAGAAAATACAGTTCATATAATCACGTCTGTATATCAGTATGGGTTGGGGAGAAAGAAGCTAACAATAAGAGGGCTAACAATAGTGGCAGAAAATGAAAGGATCCAGAAAACAGATCCAGGAACTAGAGCCTAGAGGCTAACAGATGGCCAAGAGAGGAAGTGGTGAAGTGGGAAAGGGTAGAGATGGAGGGTGGGGGAGGGAACAAAGAGAAACAGAAGTAGAGGGAATGGAGACAGAGAAAGAGAGAAAGGGGGCAGGAAGGAGAGAAAAGTTTGTTTTACTGTATATTCAAACACAGGGTTAAATGCTAGTGATTGCTGGTTTCCTTTAAAAGAAGAACAATTGTTAGCCTCCATCTCAAATGCTGTTAGGTATCAGCCTAAAGGTTACTCTAAAGAAACCACTGGGCGGCCGGGTGGCTCAGTGGGTTAAAGCCTCTGCCTTTGGCTCAGGTCATGATCTCAAGGTCCTGGGATCGAGGCCTGCATTGGGGCTCCCTGCTCAGCAGGGAGCCTGCTTCCTCCTCTCTCTCTGCCTGCCTCTCTGCCTACTTGTGATCTCTCTCTCTCTGTCAAATAAATAAATAAAATCTTTAAAAAAAAAAAAAGAAAAGAAAAGAAACCACTATTCTAACTCTCCACAGTGACCTCTCTGGCTGACATCAACCACCCTGGCTTGTACATAAATTCATCATATTTTTTCAAATATTGTCATCTTCAAATTACAAAAAGCTTTCCTGTGGTTTCAAAGTGAAATTGTCAAAAAGAATATATATCATTTTTTTAACTTCAATTGGTATCTTTCCAAAATACATATTTGAAACCTTTCCCAAGTAAGCAGTGATAAAAATTCTATATCATGTGCCTACATGTTTTATGAAATAAAATAAAATAAAATAAATTTCATAAATAAAAGATGGTACAAACTTGCCCAGCATTATCGAAACTGGTTGTATTAGTTGAGCATTGCTATTTGTGATTCAATTTACATTTAAATTTCAGCCTTTTGGAAAGTACATCTAAATCTCTATTGAACAGTTTTTCAAAATCTTACTTTACATAGAGACCAAGGCAGTATTGAGACTCAACCTGAGTTTAACTAAGGATGCACAAATAAATATAGTTCTAAAATACTTGCAGCATATTTACAGATGTAGAAGAGAAATAATTCTAAGTAACAGATACAGCATAGAGATACGATATAAAAACAAAAGAATGCACATGCATGTGCACACACTGTGAAAAAGTTTTAAAGACTAATTCATGTCCTTGTACTTTTTCTTAATTATTCTGTTAATACTTATAGTCTTCATTCTATGCATCATGACAACAGAGGCCATGTCTCTTTTGCTCTCAGTTGAATACACAATGCCTCAACAAGTATTTATAGAATAATAAATAATAATATAAAGGCCAGTTTGACTACAGCTGAAATTCAATGAGAGATATGTAGTACTAAGTGAAAACTAAGGTTGGAGGAGCCCAGTATAGCCAAATTATGGAAGGTCTTAAAAGCCAACTAAAGACACTGAATTAAAGTGATATATGAAGTGGACAATAGGGATTCATTGTACTTGAGGGAAATAATTTCATGAAATGGCATTTTAGGGAAATGATAGAGATATATTAACAAGAGGGGAGAAAAATAGGGAATAAGAAAATAAGTTGGGAGGCAATTACTATAGTCAAAGTGTCAAGTGATGAATCTAAGTGTCATAGTAATGGGAATAGAAGAAGGAGAAACCAAAAAAAGTATTAATAAATGAAAATAATGTTCAACATTAATACCATTTTTAAAATCACTTTTTTTTGGAGACTTCTCCCCCATTGATTAATTTGCTTCAACTTCTCCCTCTGATGCATTTACATGTAAAGAGACTTGAGCCATCCAAATCACATTTCTGATTTAATTCCACGACATCACAAGGCACCTTATAAATTGCTGCCAGTCTGTGTTAATCCTGCTCTGTACAAAATCAACTAGCCCAAGTAGAAGAGCATGATCAAGAAAGGCTCCAGATATGCATAAAATTCCCCACTGTCCAGCGTACCCTTCTCATCTTCTTTATTACTTCCAACTTACTTTTAGCACAACACAGGCCTCTCCTTCACTAAGACACATTTTCTGATCCAACCATGGAGATAAAACCCTTGTTTCTGTTACCATAAAGCATGGACTCATTTATATCAATGCAATGCTAGACATCTGGGAAGTCATTCTTTATAGAAAGAGATTACATACCTCACCAAACTGGGACAGATTTGCCATCACACTACTTCTGAAGTATAACAGACTGATTTTTTTTTAAAATTTATTTGACAGAGAGAGATCACAAGTAGGCAGAGAGGCAGACAGAGAGAGAGAGGAGGAAGCAGGCTCCCCACTGAGCAGAGAGCCTGATGCGGGGCTCGATCCCAGGACCCTGAGATCATGACCTGAGCCGAAGGCAGAGGCTTTAACACACTGAGCCACCCAGGTTCCCCCAGACTGATTTCTATTAACCAGTTCTTTCCATCTTAGGACCTTACCAAATTCTATACAGAGATAGGATCAAGAAGACAACAAAGAGTAAGGAAATTATTTTCAAATTCTGCTTCATGAAATGTTTTTAGAAGCCACCACCAAGAATGAAAGCTGACCTGAACAGTTAGAACATTGTAAGTTCTTAGAATAACTTTCTAAGGGTCGGGGACTACATAATGGTAAAATGTGTCATTCCAAAAGGGTGAGCTCTTCAGACACAGAATAACTACTTGTTTAATTGCTATAAAGCATATGCAGAAATCAGAGGATATATGGATTATATTATCAGTGGTGTGCCTTATGTGCTTGAGGTTTATCAGACTATAGTCCTTTGATATTCTCATATTCTGAGAGGCAATGTCAAAGAATAGCAATTTGAAAAGCCACTTTATAACCTACCACATATTAGCCAGTGTGGCTCTGGGCAAACTCTTTAAATTCTTTGATCTTCATTTGCAGAGTTGTTTTGAAGATCTATAAAAATATATGGGGAAAACCCACAAGCTGCAGATACACACACATGCAGACATTCAATAAATTCTAGCAAGTGTTATCAAGCTATTATTTATTCTTTCTCTCATTTGTATGTGCCCTTAGCTTCTCCATAAAAGCAAGAGTATTGAATCTTTAGACACAAGTCTAAAGATTTGACGGGGATAAATGATAAATAGCACAGCTTCCTTATATACCATGCATGATTATTCTGAAATAGAAAATAATGTGATACAGTAAAAATCACACTGGAAACTTCTAGTTTCCCCCTCAATCTATAGTCATTTGGAAAATTTCAAATGGTTCTGTGGTTTCAATCAATTTTGCCTTATTTCTAGCCTTGGGTAAATGAAGTTTTTCTGACACCTGGAGTACGGTTTCACCCTTGTATCACTTATTTATTATGTATTTATTCTAGATATCACCATGAACTTTCCAATGAAAGACTAGACACATTTTTTTCTCTAAATAACTAAGATAATAGTATTATCAGCAGTATGGTTAATAGAGAGGAAAATTATTTAAAGTTGATAAATTTTGTTAAAAAATCTATTTCTAACTTACGTATTTTTGGTTGAAAGAAACTGGAATATCAATAATTGGAGGAACAAGGGTGAATGGAGAGCAAGGCTCTGCCTCAGCTACACTGAAATAACAACAGCTCTAAGTGCCTCTGAGCACTAGCCCAGCTCCAAGCCCTACACGGTGTCACAGGCCAGTTGTCTTAGGTTAGCCCTCAAAACAACTCTGTGAGACAAATTCTACTATCATCTCTCTCTCATAAATGTAAAAACCTAGGGCTCAAAGTCATGTAGACGGTAAGAGTAGATGAACCTGGCCCTCTTCTGGAGCCAGCAATCAGAAACACCGTGTTAGGCAAAGGGTAAAACACCTCATCCCTCTTCAAACTTGCCAGCTGGCTCCCTCAGTTGTGTATCAGAAGAAATATTTATGTTTCAGAGAACCCCTTCAGCAATCTTGAAGGCATGTATCCATGAGGATACCATGTAAGACAGTATCTAATATTATCTATCATTATCATGGTTGAAAAAACTGAGACTTATGGAGTCAAGACATTTGCCAAGGTTATAAAGTGGATTTTCAAATTACTATTCTTTGACATTGCCTCTCGGAATATGAGAATATCAAAGGACTATAAATAGTCTGATAAACCTCAAGCATGTAAGGCACATATGACACTTGTCATATGATATGTATTAACTAATTAGCAGTTTGGGGTACTATTATTTCAAAGATTCTATCAAAACCTTTTAGGCAGCTGTTTCAGTCATTTAACATACTATTTATTTTCCTTCCCTTATTTGTCTACAAATTTATAAACTGGATTATCACATTCTCTTTATTTGTGAATTCTTTATTTAAATTATTGTAAAAATGTGGGTCAACACGGTTAAAGAAGAGTTCTTTTTCATGTCCCTAGAAACCTCTACCTGGCAGTGTTGTCCAGTGAAACTTTCGGTGATAAGAGAAATGTTCTAAATCTCTTTTGTCCAACATAGCATCCACAAGCTACAAGCAGTTATTGAGCATTTAAAATGGGGCTAGTGCAGCTAAGGAGCATAATTTTTTAATTTAATTTTAATTAATCTACATGTACATTTATATAGCTACATGTGGCTAGTGCTCACTAATTGGACAGCACAGCAACTAACAACATACCATGAATCAGCACTCACAATACAAAAGCTTTGATCTAATTGCTACAACCAAGTACCAATTAAGAATCCTTAACTGTCCTCACATCTAATTTCCTCATTTCATCATGAGGTTATTATAAGTGGCTTTGCCAGATGTCATATATTGTAATTAATACATTTTATTTACCTACCAAACTAGGAACTGAGTCAAAGAAATAAATTACAGTAGCCTATATATTGTTTTCAGAACTTACTTTGATATCTGTTTGCTGATTCCTCTTCAAGTTGTTCACAAATAGTTTCTAAAATCTATTCTAAATTTCTGTGCTCAACATGTGGCTAGTGGCTACCATAATGCACAGCTCAAACTATAAATTCTGGAGTAGGCCATATCCTACCTGCAGCCTGTTTCCAGATGGCTAATGAACTGGGACTTGCTTTTACATATTTAAAGGACTGTTTTAAAAATATCTGACACAGAGAGTATATGGCTAACAAATTCCAAAATATTTACTATCTAGACATTTCAGGAAAAAGCTTGCTGACCCCTGTCCAAGAGTGAGATGTATTCTAATCCCACCTAGCAAAGCCTAAAAATAAAAAGCAAGCTCCCAAGATCCACAGGAAAGAGTTTTGTGGTTAAGTCCTGCCAAATTAGAGTAGCTAAGGAAATATTTTTGACTTTCCAATGGAATGCTATTCAGGAATAAATATTATGACAGATACTATTTGACAGATACTATCTGACAGATGTAATAAACAGATCAATCTTGAAGATGTTACACTTAACAAAAAGCTTGGACACAAAAGAACACATATTGTATGATTCCATCTACATGAAATCCTATAGTAATAAAATTAGATGAGCAGTTGCCTGGCACAGGAGATGGGGAGAGACTGATTGCAAAGGAACACTAGAAAACTTTATTTAGAGATGAAAATCCTATACATTTTGACTTAGGTAGTGGTTACACAGGCATATAGCTTTGTCAAAAGTAGATGATCTTGTATGTCAACTACAGGTCAATAAAAAAAAGTAGATGAACTTAAAATGTATTTAAATATACATAAATTATACCTCAATAAAGTTGATTTTAAAAATCCATTTTAGATTCTCAATTTGCAATATACAATACTAGATTGCTCTCCCTTTCTAAAAATCAGGAGTTTGTCCCCTCCAGTCTTTCAACATCTTCTAATTCTTAAAAAAAAAAAATCTCTTAATGTAAGATATGATGTATCTAGGAAAGGAAATAATTCAAAGCAAGTTAAGTGTTAACTTATAAACTCTTACTCATTCTGGATAAATTTTGCTTACAAATATTCACTTTTAGCCTGAAGAGCTCTATTTGGGGAAAGAATACTGAATCAAAATTTGACGAACTTAACCAATTAAATCAATATTTCTTTTTTTAAATACTTTATTTATTTGAGAGAGAGAGAGAGCACACGTGCATACAAGCTGGGGGTTGGGGAGAAAGGGAGCAGCAGAGGCAGAGGGAGAAGCAGGCTCCCTACAGAGCAGGGAGCCCAATGCAGGGCTTGATCCCAGGACCCTGAGATCATAACCTGAGCTGAAGGAAGATGCTCAACTGGCTGACCCACCCAGGTGCCCCTAAATCATTATTTCTTTTTTTTTTTTTTTTAATTTTATTTTTATTATTTGCCCAAGGGGTACAGGTCTGTGAATCATCAGGCTTACATCTTTCACAGCATTCACCAAAGCACAAACCCTCCCCAATGTCCATAACCCATCCACCCTATCCCTACCCTCCCACCCCCCAGTAACCCTCAGTTTGTTTTATGAGATTAGAAGTCTCTTATGGTTTGTCTCCTCTAAAGGTTGGGTCCAGATATCAATATTTTCTATTTCATTTCTAATGAACAGTGAGGGTTAAGAGATGACTTAGGGGGCCTTTCAAAACTAGAATCTAGCAGGTCGTGATCTCCGGGTCCTGAGATGAGCTGGGCCTCGGCCTTACACTCTGCACTCAGCGGGGAGTCTCCTTCTCTCCCCCTTCCTCTCTATCTGCCCCTCCCCCAGCTTGTACCCTCTCTCTTTCTCTCTGTCTAAAAGAAATAAATAAATCTAAACTAAACAAAACTAGAAGCTAGTATCCTAAAAGGTCATCTAATAAGAACATCATATTTGCATTTAAAAAAAATTTTTTATTCAAGTACAATTAACATATAGTGTTATATTAGCTTCATGTTACAGTATAAATGATTCAACAATTCTATGCATTACCCAGGGGTCATCACAATAAGTGTACTTTTTAAAAAATTATTATTTGCCCCAGGGTACAGGTCTGTGAATCATTAGGCTGACACCTTTCACAGCATTCACCATAGCACAAACCCTCCCAATGTCCATAACCCATCCACCCTATCCCTACCCTCCCAACCCCAGTTCAGTTTGTTTCGTGAAAAATAAGTGTACTCTTAATCCAACCCCTTCATCTATTTCACCCATCCTCTCACCCACCTCCCCTCTGGCAAACACCAGTTTGTCTTCTGTATTTAAGAGTCTGGTTTTTTTGTTTGTTTTGTTTCTTAAATTCCACAAATGAGTGAAATTGTATGTTATGTGTCTCTCTGTTTCCACTTAGCATTATAACTTCTAGATCTATCCATATTGTAAATAACAAGGTTTCATTTTTTTAGGGCTAAGTAACATTCCATTGTGTGTGTGTGTGTGTGTGTGTGTGTGTGTGTGTGTGCATGTGTATACAGCAGCCACATGGATAAAGAAGGTGTGGTAAGTACACACACACATATATAGCAGCCACATGGATAAAGAAGGTGTGAGCATAATTTTTAACTTTAATTTTAATTAATCTACATGTATATTTATATACCTACATGTGGCTAGTGCTCACTATACATATGCACACACACACACACACACACTTCTTTATCCATTCATCTGTCAATGGACACTTAGGTAGCTTTCATATCTTGGCAATAATGAATAATGCTGCAAGAAACACAAGGGTACATATATTTTCAAATTCATGTTTTCATTCTCTCCCAGATCATATGGTAATACTATTTTAAATTTCTTAAAGAACTTCCGTACTATTTTCTACAATGGCTGCACCAGCTTGCACTCCCACCTATAGTGCACGAGGGTTCTTTTTTCTCCACATCTTCATCAACACTTGTTATTTCTGGTGCTTTTCATTATAGCCATTCTGATAGGTATGAGGAGATATCTCATTAAGGTTTTGATATGCATCTACCTGATGATGAGTGATGCTGAGCTTCTTTTCATGTGACTGTTGGCCACCTGAATATCTTCTTCGGAAAAATGTCTATTCAGGTCCTCTGCCCATTTTTAATCAGATTGTGTGTGTTGAGTTGTATAAGTAATTTATGTATTTGAATATTAACCCCTTATCAAGTATGTCATTTGCAAATATCTTCTCCCAATAAGGAGGTTGTCTTTTTGTTTTGATGATGGTTTCCTTTGCTGTATAAAAGCTTTTTATTTTGGTGTAGTCCCAAAAGTCTAATTTTGCTTTTATTATCCTTGTCAAAGGAGACTATCTAGAAAAATATTGCTATGACTGATATCAAAGGAATACTGCCTATGTTTTCTTCTCAGAATTTTATGGTGTCAGGTCTCACATTTAGGTCTGTCATCCATTTTGAGCTCATTTTTGTGTATGTTATAACAAAGTGGTCCAGTTTCATTCTTTTGTATGTAGTTGTACAGTTTTCTCAACACCATGTGTTGAAGAAGATGGTCTTTTTCCCATTGAATATTCTTGCCTCCTTTGTCACAGATTAAGTGGGTTTATCTGTACTTTCTATTCTGTCCCACTGATCTATGTGTCTATCCCTGTGCCAGTACCATACTGTTTTGATTACCATAACTTTGTAGTGTAGCTTGAAATCTGGGATTCTGACACTTCCAGCTTTGTTCTTTTTAGAGAATGCTTTAGCTATCTGGGGTCTTTTGTGATTCCATACAAATTTTAGAATTATTTGTTCTAGTTCTGTGAGAAAATACTGTTGGTATTCTGACAGAGATTGTATTAAATCTGTATATTGCTTTGGGTAGAATGGATATTTTAGCAAAATTGGTTCTCCCAAACCATGAGCATGGAATGTCTTTCCATTTGTTTGGGTCATCTTCAATTTCTTTCAACAATATTTTATCATTTTCAGTATACAATTCTTTTACTTCCTTGGTTGATTCCTAGGTATTTTATTATTTTGATGCAATTATAAATGGGATTGTTTTCTTAAATTTCCTTTCTGCTACTTCATTATGGATGCATAAAAACATAACAGATCTCTGTATATTGATTTTGTGTCCTGTGACTCTACTGAATCCATTTATCAGTTCTAGTAACTTTCTGGTGGAGTCTTTAGGGTCTTCTCCACATTGTAACATATCACCTGCAAATAGTGACAGTTTTACTTCTTCATTACCAGTGCGGATGCCTTTTATTTCCTTTTGTTTTCTGATTGCTATGGCTAGAACATCCAATACTATGTTGAATAAAAGTGGTGACAGTGGACATCCTGGTCTTGTTCCTGATCTTTGAGGAATAGCTTTCAGTTTTTCCCCACTGAGTGTGATATTAGCTGTATGTTTTTCATATATGACCTTTATTATGTACCCTCTAAGCATACTTTGTTCAGAGTTTTTTTCATGAATGGATGTTGTACTTTGTCAAATGCTTTTTCTCCATCTGTTGAGATGACCATATTTTTTTTAAGGCCTTCCCTTGTTAATGTGATGTATCATGTTGAATGATTTGAAAACATTAAACTACCCTTGAATTCTCTATCAGGCATATTGCTTATCTCTATTTTATTTAGTTCTTTTGCTGTGATTTTGTCCTGTTCTTTAATTTGGAATATATCTCTCTGTCTCCTCATTCTTTCTAACTCTCTGTGTCCACTTCTACGTATTAAGAAAGTCAGCTCCGTCTCATGATCTTGAAAATGGCCTTATAAGTAAGTGATCCTGTAGGGCTCTGCAGTGCAATGCTCCCTGTTCACCAAAACCAGGCACTCAGGGGTATCTCCTGTGTGTTGCACATACCCTACTTCTGGGGTTGAGTCATGTTTGCCTTCACTCTAGTTGGCTGTACTGGCTCTCTTTGTCTGTTGTAGGCAAGGTTTGGTCCCTGTGCTGTTATGGGGCCAGTCTGAGGCTACCTTGGGTTTGTAGTTGGGTCAGGACACGTGCTTGCCCTGCACACGTTTTCTGGCACTCTGGTCACACCAAACTACAGGAAAGTCTCCCTCCTGTGTTGTCTCCTGAGAGGATTTTGTTGGCAGGCAGGGCCTGCAGTCAGACTGGATGTCTGCCCCAGCCTGATGGAGTTCAGTCACCCTAAGCTAGAGAGCTCTCTTCTTGCGTTGCCTTCTGGAAGGTTTCTGTTGGTGGGTGGGCCTGCAGTCAGACTAGATGTCTATATCCAGCCTATTTCTTAGGCTGCAGTTGAACTGCTGTGTAGAGTTATCTTCCCCTCTCCCTGGGTCAAGAGTCACTTTGGAGTGGTGCTGGTCACTGCTGGGGCTGCTTGCAAAATGAGGTAAGTCCGTTGCCATTTTGGAAGGACTCCAGCCAAGTGGGTGGGTTGGATGGGGTGAATCCCCAGGAGAACATGGGATGGGGCATGCAGTGTTAGCAAGCTATGTTGAGAGTGTTCATGATAGTTCCTGCAGGTGTCTGGGTATTTACACTGGGGAGGAGAGAAATGGCACCCAGAAGCTCTTTTGTTCTTGAAGTCTCCTAAAGATCCTGCCCTTCCAGCTTGAGTACACATTCTGAGATTAGTAATAAATCTCCTTCCTGTACACCCTAGGTTCTTTTCAAACTGCTGCTTCTATGTTGTATCTTGGTAGGGTTGTTCGTTATGCGGTAGGCCATCTTATTTTAAAAATGGAGATACTAAGGTATGTGACAGTTTTTATTAGTTGAAAATTTTTCTTCAGGAATACTATTTTCAGAACAATTCTCCCCTTGCCAACTCTGCCATTCATAGATACATATACCTTTTTCTAAATTTTCATACTATATTTTGAGGGGATTACCAATTACAAGTATAATCATAAGCAGGTATCATAGAAAGCATATGTTGATAGTATACAAATGACTGAAATTAGAAAAGAATAGCTGAAAAAGTTAAGCTCAGCAGCCACTAACCCAGCACCTTAGTCTTCACCTCCATCTGAAAAATGCCAATCAATGAAGCGGTGATGTTTTCACGCTTATCAAATAGTGCTTCATTTAGACAAAATCAAATGAATTCAGTTGGTTTTGTTTCTGTTATTTGATCCACCTTTGTCTAATACTATCTGTCTCTCTCCCTTTCTCTCTCTCTCTCTCCCTCCCTCCCTCCCTCCCTTTCTCTGTCTCTCTCCCATGGGGTTTATTTCCATGTTTCTCTTCCTTTGGATCAGAAGAGGCTACCTGGAGATTAAAACAATTTAAGAAAGCAAACTGGTTTCTTTTATCCTCAATCATGCTAAAGGGTACATTGGCATATAAACATTTGTTAGACTAATAAAATCATTAGTGCCTATGAAGTAAAGCAAGTTACGTAAAAGCTTTTACAAGGAAAAATTTCCTTAAGGTTATTTATACTCAAACAGAACAAAGAAAAATTTATTTTAAGATGTGTGGTATGCAGAATAATCTCACCCCCCAAATGCCCAAATCTTAATTCACAGAAGCTGTGAATGCTACTTTATATTCAAAGGAGAAGTAGGTTGCAGATGGAATTAAGGTTGTTATTCAGCTAAGGTTGTTTACTTTAAAACAGAATAACTTGGATTATCCAGATGCTTTCCTGACAAGCTAGATATTTAAGATCTTGACATTGTATGAATAACAGGTCCAATATCTTGCCTTGTAAACTTAGGTTTTAAGAAAGCAAAGAGAATGGAATTGCCTATAGAAAATTTTGCTTCCATCTTCTTAAGAGACAAAGAAGGAAGTTCTTGACAATATTAGGACATCTGCTAGAGTAGTATCTCTTTTACCATTCAGATCACTGGCCCTTTACCTGATATATGAGATTACACCCAAATCACAGACAATGGATTTTCTTTCCATGTTCCTCTGGTTATCTATCCTGTCACCTGAAGTAGTACACCTTCTCAACTCATGGCCAAAGATAAACTGGTTATAGTCAGGTAGCCTTATTCCCAGGAAATATGAAATGACTCACCATCATCAAAGCTAGCTCAGTGAGTCACAAGCATGACTCAGAGAATTCAGCAAGAAGATACCTTTATGAACTGAAATTATCTTGCTGAGCAAACTAAGCTGATTTAAAGGATTTCCACACCTTTTTTAATTACAAGAAAGTATTAAGACATAATTTTAATATTGATTAAAAATTTTGTTAAATGATGATGACTCACGAAGTTTCTTCCACTGTCCTCCCACTAAAGATGCTGTGTTTGCTTACTTTTAGTTGGCAGTCCTTTCCTTGTTTCAAATAACTGGAATCTCATTCATCTTTTATTAGTTGATTGATTCTACAACAGCAATATAATGTGCTTGGTGCAATAATTACAGCACAGAAAAAATTTATTTGTAAGTTAACCTACAATATTTAAAATGTGAGAAGTTATCAATTTAAAGAACTTTATTTAAAATCCCTAAATCAGGGTTAGGGAGACAAGATGATCCAAAGCAGCAAAAATATGCTGTTGGCCTTAGCTCCATCTTCTTGGAAAACTCGGCGCCATGAGAGCCAAGTAGAAGCAGCAGCAAATGCTCAGGCTGAAGTGTAAAAGAAGAAAGATGAAGCAGAGGTCCAAGTAAACTGCTAGCTTATGTATACATGGCACCACAGGAGCATAATAAAGGGAAGCCAGAGGCTAGGGATGATTTTTGGACTGTCTGCCTACTCTCTAGAGCTTGATTCAAGTGATCTAGAACATCCATCACAATCTAATCCCAACAACCACATTTGAGGGACCCACCTTGTTCATACCAAAACGATCTCTTTTGGTTCTCTGCCCTGGATCTGCGACTTTCAGGACTAATTCTGTTTTCACTTGTGGCTGAATGTAACATGTACAATAAATCATCTCTTCTGCTGTCTTAGCAGGAAAAGAAAAAAAAAAGAAAAATATAACTTGCTATGAAGAAATATGTTTAAATTCTCTCTTAAATCCTAAACACTTGACTAGAAAAGTATGGTATCTATGAGAACCTTGCAAGAAATCTGGTCACTTATTCTTGCCAGTTTGCTTCAGAAAAATAACACCACCAGCAATAACAATATGGTTACCATTTTTTGAGATACTAATATTTACTTGTCACTGTGTCAGATACATAATATATCATTTCATCTTCTCGACAGGGATTAACCTCATTGTGAAGCTTATCCCCATTTATTTAAAACCTACAGAACCTAGGCAGACTGAATCTAAGAACATAAGTCAGTCAGTCTAGAGCCAGACTCAGTTTCATGGTCAGATAGCTCTCCTGATTCCACACAGCAATCATGTTATAATGTAGGTTTTTCTTCATAAAACAAAAAAGAAAGAAGTAGAAAGTAAGTGACTTTATGCAAATCCTTGTTCTCTACTAGAAAAGAAATATTCATGAGGCAGCAGCATATTAAGGATGCATCTTTTGTAGTTAATCCACAAAGGAAAAACTACAAAATTTCAAAGGGTCATTTAGAAATCAATGAGCTTAAATCCCTGGTCAGGAACAGAAGACAGATAATCTTTAGCAAAAGATACCTTTTGCTACTGTCTTTGTAATTGATCAAATCTCTCTTCCATTTCCTGACGGGAAAATCACATCCAACTCACTTTAACTGATTTCTCCTTCTGTCATCTTGTAACCCTTGTATTTTTATCATCATCTATCATTGTTTACTTTCTTAATGAACCACATTATTCTGGACAAATATGTGTCTTTTGCAGCAAATAACATAATTCTTGGAGAAAACGAGTCGGGTTAACTAAGAAAATACTGCGTTTTGTCCAGCAGACAAATTTCTTCCTCTTTCCATACATACATGTATATGTGAATGTGTGTTCATGTATGTGCAGAGAGAGATAAAAGCCACTCTGTGTATGACATCTGGATCACATTTGTAGAAGTAGGTTAATGCCCTTAAAATTCATTCATTTGTTTATTGGCCTCCAACTTTTCTTCCCACAAGTCATTTTACCAAACTTAGCTCAATTTCTGGTTATCAAATCCTTTATTCCCTCATTCAATGATTCTGTTATATAGAGCTAATAAACTAACAATGAAAAGGATATTCAGGAAGTTGCCTTGAATAGCCTAACTAGATCGAAGGTCAATGAAATGCTTTAAACTGTCTACTAATCTTGGGAAAATTTATCCAAAACTAAAGGCAAGAGAATGTCCATTCAAAGTAACCTTGAAAAAAAATTTAAGACAAAGGAACAATCAGGTCTTCCAAAATTGACTTTCTAAATGTTAAAGTAAACAGAATTATAAATGTTTCCTTAAAATGCATTATGGTATGTTAACTTTGGTTCTACAGTATTTACCAACACCAAATACATAAAAATGTATGTTATAAAAAGCAGCTCCATGAAACTCATGAGCATATTTGATACCAGAGTGATGTTGAAACACTTTCTTTTGTGATAACAAAAGAAATTTCTCTATCATCTCAGGATTAAGAATACTTGTTGCTTCTCCTATTAAACAACTGGTCTTTTAACCTACCATACACTATAATGTATAGTGTAAAGGATCAGGAGCTGATTCATTTCCCCTGTTGTGATAATAAAGATAATCTATGATGATAATCTATGATAAAGAAAGATAATTCTATGGCCTATACTTAGAATCTAATGGATATGTTTTGTGTATCACCTCACACATTTCTTTTCCTACCCTTCTCTCTATTTCTCTTGAATTCTTTCTTTTCTTATTGGTTTTTATTTAATGTAACCTTGCTCTATTGTGCATATTTTGGAAAACTAAGTCAAATCTTTTTTTTTTTAACAGGATGGAGAGATTCACAACACAAAATATAATACACAATACAAAAAATTTAAAAATGCATACTATGGCTGTAATTATGTTAAAAATATGACTGCATGCAGAAGATGGTGTGCAAAATTAATATAATTGCATGAGAATATTAGTATTATAAACCTTTAATATTTTTCTAATTATGCCATACTTTTTCATTAATTTTTAAATATTTTGGTTAAATTTTTTATTATGGCAGACTTTTATTTTTAATGTGCAGTACTTTGGTGACCCCGTACAACCAAAGAAATACACTATATTTGCTTCAGTTAAGATTGGGTTTTAATTAAATATTTCAAAGGGCAATTTTATTTACATAACATAGTTATCTAGAAGAACTGAAATAAACAAAAATTATCCTGCCTATGTTCAAAGTGAGAGACTAACAGTAAGACAAATAAAAATAAAATACTGCATGAAATGCCTTGCTTTATACACATGAACACTTCCCCACTACAAAGTCATTTACCACCTGATTATCTAGCATATTTCTACTGCTAATGACAAAATGCTCTTTTTATTATTATTTTTTTCTGAGTTTTGATCTATATCTTCCTTGGATGATTTCGATTGTCTTTCTCTTTCCTTTTGAAATCACAATTTCTTTTTCTTGCACTATTAAGTTATTTTAAGATTTTACCATCATATGAATTATAGTCATTTGCTTTTAAGCTTTATCAAAGGATTCTGTAGACTATTAGAACATCTTAAAACACTGGATTACATATGTCATCAACCATCTTGCCTTACACTTTTATTCTTAAATTCTAACTTCTGAAAACAAAATTTTCTCAGAGTACTGCAAATGACATTATACAACAGGACAGTAGTAATAGGAATTGTCATGTTTGAAAATTGGGATGAAAATTGGGATGAAAATATATGGAATTCTTTTCTAAAAGTCAGTGTTATGAAGTGTCTTTGACATTTTGGATAAAAAGAACTATACTGAATCTGAGAAAATTTTCCTATCTTGGTCTTTCTGTGTTGTATGTGTTTTGACTATAATGACAGCCAATCCTACGTTCAATTATTAACCTCGACATTCTAAGCAACGTTACTTTGTATTTATTATGTTTTTGTGATCTCGCAGGGTCACTAATTGTGTGATTGTCTTGCTGTCAAAGTAATTAATAATAATGTTATAATTAACATGCTAGTGATAATGAAGACTTACAGAATCTAATTTCTTATAATTAATTAACCTTGATTTGCCATCCTATATCCATATCTTATTTGTAAATTTAAAACTAGCATTCCTCTAAGATTGTTATCAACACCCATAAAAAGACAGCTTTCAAAATTTAAATTACATTTTTCATAATTCTTTAAAATATGGATTCCTAAAAATAACAACAATCCCTCATATCTGTGGGCCTATAACCAGTTCTTGATGCACACTTAGAAAACACTTTAAATGCTCTTTCCTTTGCCTAAAATGCTTTCTCCTTATCTGCTTGGTGGACCTTCATTCATATTATAAATCCACCTCCTGTGACTCTTCTGACACTCTCAAATCTGCCTCTCCTACATTAAACTTATACATTTATTTGCATGACATAATTATTTACTCATCAATCCCTATTTTAGACATGAACTCATTGGGAAGCAGCAACTATGTCCTATCTACGTCTTATCCCCAGTGTTCATCATTGTATCTTGCATATAACAGCAGTTCAATAAATGCTTGTGGCTGAATAAATGATCTAATTTGATCCTCATATATCATGAGGTGAAGGTCAGAAAACAGAGGCTCAAAAACGTTAAAACATTTGCCAGAGGCCAAATTACTAGTAAGTCACAGAACACAATGACTAAGTTTCTGACTCCTGTCCCATTTACACTCTCTTGTATATACATAACCATCATAGAAAGTTAAAGAAGAGAGAGAAAGAAGAATATAAGATGGAAACTCTGCCTTTAAATGATATATGAAATGGTATGTGGAAATAAACACTGTGTTAGATAGAACGGATGAATTAAAAGTAGGGCTACAGGGCGCCTGGGTGGCTCAGTGGGTTAAAGCCTCATGATCTCAGCGTCCTGGGATCGAGGCCCGCATCCGGCTCCCTGCTCGGTGGGGAGCCTGCTTCCTCCTCTCTCTGCCTGCCTCTCTGCCTACTTGTAATCTCTCTCTGTCAAATAAATAAATAAAATCTTAAAAAAAAAAAGTAGGGCTACACTAATGAATGAACTGCACATTTAAGATTCATTCATTCAGAGGACTAACAAAAGTCAGTTATTGTGGGAAAAGCCCAAGTGGAACAAATGGCTACTATAATCAAATATAATAGTTAACAAACACCTATAGGGAAAGAGCCTTTTCATAGAAAATTTAATCCATGGTATTTTTTCCCTGTTTGAACAAAGATAGGTATTTTAACTTTGGATGTGTTCTGTTCTCAGATACACACACACACACACACACACACACACACATGATATAATGAAATGGCAATCTGAAAAGTACCCTCACCTCCATCATTTGAGTTGAAGTTATAAATAAATTCTAGTCCAAATGAAAAACAGTTAAAAAAAATGAATCTCTGTGTCTCGAAAATCTAGAAAATTTAAGTTTCCATATATGAGTACGTTTCCTCCCGGTAACGCAAATTAAAGGAAAATCAAGTAATCACATTTCTTCCCAAAAAAATAAATTGAAAAAAAATCAAATAGACGCATTTAAATGAGTGCCAGGAGCACTGGAACTGTACTCACATTTGTAATTAGATGTTATCATAAAGTAAAAATAGGATGAGAAATTGAAGATCTTGATTCTATATTGAATCAGCCACAAACTATGTGTCTAGCCCTAGAAAAGTCCTTTAATTCATCTGTTAAGATTTCTTGTTTCTAAAATGAAAAATTAAGACTAAATGTTCTTTAAAATTCTAAATTTCCTGGATTTATCATCATTTTATACCTCTTTTCCCTTAAAAAGGAATAAGCTTAGTGACTGAAAAACAAAGGTTCAAACCCCAAATCTACTACTTAGAAACATGTTATCTTGAGCAAGTGACTTAACCTCACCGTGCCTCAATTTCTTTATATAAATTGTGGTGAGGATTCAATGAGTTAATATGTGGAATATGGTTAAAGCAGTGTTTGGCACGGAGTATGTACTATGGATATGTTAGCTATTATTATCTTAACACTCCAATTATCAACAATGGTGAAAATGGTGGATATGGAATATAGGATATAGGAATATAAAAAATATGTTATAATGGGATTTCTGCTTGAGCTAACTGAAACCAAAAGTTTTGGTAATTTGTAAAATATATTCCATGAATATAAACTCCACATTTTCATATTTTCCCATTAAAACATAATGGATGGGTAATGTCCACTTCTATGGAAGATGTAAAAGGTCGGAAAGAACATTGGTCCCACTTTTAACACAATAAAAAATAACTAAGAAAATTCTGGACAATCTGAAAACTCCCAACCTTTCTTGAACTCACTAAAATTCTGAGGTTGTAGGGCAAAAAACTCTAACCTAGAAAATAAAAAACACCTTCAAAAAGAAAGAGAAAGAAAGGAAGGAAGGAAGGAAGGAAGGAAGGGAAGGGAAGGGAAGGAAAGGAAAAGGAAAGGAAAGGAAAGGAAAGGAAAAAGAAACAATGTGAAACTTGCTTATCTGGCACAGGCACTATCAGACACCAAGTAAGAAAGAATTCACTAAAATTTTTAATAAATTGGCAAAAGTTAAATGTGGACTTTTATTTAACACTTTTATTTTTTTATTTATTTTTAACTTTTATTTAACAGTCACTTACTAGTTAGTAAGTAAGATTACTAGTAAGTAAGATTACTTACTCCTCAAGAGAGTAAAAATCTTGGGGAGCTACATACCTTAGAATTCACAGCGTTTTAAAATTCACAGTCCTGACCTGCTGCTCTTAAAAAATAAATAAATAAAAGACTAGTGAGAGTCTTGCAAATGCATTCTTCATGGTACAGGCATTATCAGCAGACACTTCAAAAAAGACATGAAAGCCCACCAAGATCCACTTTCTCTTTTTTCCCTATAGAAAAAACACTACTAGTAGAAACCCAGCAAAGATACTTACCCTTAGGGCATTAGTGAAAACTTACTGAAGCTAGAAGAAAAAAGGTGAGGGAAACTACACATTTAGAAAAGAGGCAGGTATACCTAGTCCCAGACTTACAACTGGGAGCGGAATAGAAGCATAGATAAAGTCATACTTTATCATGAAAATAGTGCCTGCCTAAAATATAAGCTTAATCAAAACTATAATAAATCCTCCCCCCAACCCTCACCAAAAGATAAGTATCAAGTAGCAATACATACTGCATGAATATTGGGCAAGAAAGAGCAAATAAACTCTCTCTAATGCACAGCACAAAGGGAAGAGCTGAAGCTGAAGGCAGAAGATTGAGAAAGAAAAATCCATGGCAAACTACGTCACTGTAAAAACTAGTAGAATCTGAAGTATATGGTACAATGAGGGTAACTGTAGGAATAGCAATCCCAAACCTAGATCAATTTATGTCCAGGTTCCCTAAAAAGAGCACACTCAAAGTTTAACAGAAGGAAAAACATACATCTCTAGGCAAAAAACAACAACAACAAAAAAAACTATGCAACTTCAGTTGCTACTGTCTTACACCCAGTGTCCACATTTCAACGAAAATCATGAGCCATCACAAAAAAACAAGTACATAATGTCAACAGACAAAATTACCTAAAGAACCAGATTCAATATGAAAACATGGTGAAACTATTAAGGAATCTAAAATACTATTATTAACAGATTAAAGACTCTAAAGGAAAAGTCAAAATGTAAGAACAAGTAGGTAATTTCAACAGAGATGAAAACTGTAAGAAAGAATCTAATGGAAATGTTATAATGAGAAACACAGTTATAAAATTAAGGAATACCTTTGACAGGCCAGTCATTGGACTTGAAAGGCTGCCAAAGAATCAGTAAATCAGTAAACCTGAAGATAGGTCAATAGAAAGTACCTATTCTTTCTATTGAAAGTACTTTCTATAGAAAGTACTGATACAAGAGAAAAAACAGTAGAAACAACAACAACAAAAAAGAAAAACCAACCAACAAAAACAGAATAGAGCATCCAAGATTTGTGGGAGAACATCAAATTTAATGAAAGACCCTGAACCACAGATCCAAAGGGTTCAGACAGTCCAAAATAGAATATAAGCATAAAAAATATAACACCAATCAGAAACTTGGATCTACACACAAAAGAATGAAGAGAGCTAGAAATGGAATAAGTTAAAGAAAACCTGAAATTATTCTCCTATTTTTAAATACTCTAAAAGATCACTGACAGTCAGAAGCAAAAATGTTAACCACTAAGCAACCACCAAAATATTTTAAATAAAATGGCATAAATAAATAAGCCAATGTTGGAATTGGTAATTCCAAAATTAAGTAATAAATAATATCCAGTTTTTAAAAAAAGAAGTCAGAAAAAGAGGGAAAAAATAAAGAATGTAATAAAACTAGAAAATGATATGCTTTTATTTATTTTATTTTATTTATTAAGTGATCCAAGATTCATTGTGTATGCACCACACCCAGTGCTCCATGCAATACGTGCCCTCCTTAATACCCATTAGGCTCACCCATCCCCCGCCTGCCTTCCTTCCATAACCCTCAGTTTGTTTCTCAGAGTCCACGGTCCTCACGGTATGCTTTTAACCCAAGAATGTGAATGGCTAGATTAACTGTAAATGATCTAAAAATAAATTAAAAGAGATTACCTGATTGAATGGAACAGCAAGACCTAAATATATGCTATGTTTAAGAAAACCCATCTTAAATATAAAAACAAAGGTAGGTTAAAAAATGACATAGAAAAAGAAATATTATTCAAACATATATCAGGAGAAAGCTATTCTGAATAATGGTGTTGGAGAAACTGGATAAACACATGCAGAACCATGAAATTAGACCCCTATCTTATACCACTCACAAAAATTAGCTCAAAATGGATCAAAGGCTTATATAAGACCCAATTCCATAAAACTCCTAGTAGAAAATGTAAGGCAGAAGTTCCTCAACACTGATCTTAGCAATGATTTTCTGGATATGAAACCAAAAGTACACAAAGCAAAAGCAAAAATCAACAAGTGGGACTACACCAAACTTAAAAGCTTCTGCACACCAAAAGAAACCTTTAACAAAATGAAAAGGCAGCCTACAGAATGGGAGAAAATGTTTGCAAACTATTAGTTGTATAAAGGGAGTATATAAAGAACACATATAACTAAGTAACAACAACAACAACAAAACAATGTGATTTAAAAACAGGCAAAGAAACTAGACATGTTTCCAAAGAACCCACCCAAATGTTCAGTTAGTACATGAAAAGATGCTCAATATCACTAATCACCAAGAAAAGGCAAATCAAAACCATAAATGACATTTCACTTCACATCTGTTAGAACAGCTATCCTCATGAGCACAATAGAAAGTGTTGGTGCGAATGTGGAAAAAGGGGAATCCTTGTACTCAAATGGTAAGAATTTAAATTGGTTCAAACACCGTGAAAAACAATACAGAGGTTTCTCAAAAAATTAAAAGCAGATCTACCATATGATTCAACAATTCTACTTGTGGGTGTATACTCAAAGGAAATGAAAACAGGATACTGAAAAGATAAATGCTCTCCCATGTTTATTTCAGCATTGTTCACAATAGTCAAGATATGAAAACAACCTAAGTGCTCACCAATGGTTGAGTGGATAAATCAGATGTGACATATACACACACAAACACACAATGTGATATGCACATACGCAATGTGATATGTGAACAAACACACTAGAATGTTATTAAGCTATGAGAAAGTAGGCTATCCTGCCATTTGCGACAATATGGATGGATCTTGAGCATATTATGCTAAGTGAGATAAGTCAAAGGCAATTACTATATGATAGATATCACTTCCATGTAGAATCTAAAAAAAGCTAAACTCATTAAAACAAAGTAAAATGGTGGTTGCTAGGGGGTGGAAATTTGGGGGATAGGACACATGTTGTTTAATAAGCCCTAGGGATCTAACATATGCTATAGTGAATATAGATCATCAAATTTGCTGAGAGACTAGAAGTTAATGATTCTAATCACTAAAAGGAAAGGATAATTATGTTATGTGGATAAAGGTGCTAATTATCGCTATAAAGGCAATCATATTATAATATATAAATGTATCAAGTTAACACATTATATACCTTAAATACACACATTATATGTCAAATACATTTTAATAAAAATTTTTTCTTAAGAATATGGAAAAAAAGGAAAAGAAAACTCCAAATTCAGATAGTTTTACTGGTCAATTCTATTAGGAATATTTAAGGAAGATATAATACCAACTCTACACAAACTCTTCCAGAAAACAGAAGAGAATGAAACACTTCCCAAATCACTGTTATGACAGTATTCCTCTCATGCCAAAACCAGATAAATACATTACAAGGAAACTTGTAATGGTCACAAAAATTCTCATTAAAATATCAGAAAATAAATTTGAGTGTGATAAAATAAGGGTAATCCATCAAAAACAAGAATATCTAGTATATATAAAGGACTCTAAAAATTTAAAATAAGAAAATAACAACCCAATTAGAAAATGAGTACCAAAAAAAAATTGTATAGGAACTTCACCAAGAAGATGTATGATAAATAAGCACATAAAGATATGTTCGACATCATTAGTCATACATGGGAAATACAAATAAAAATCAAAGTACATACCACTACACACCTATTAGACTAGCAAACATTTTTTAAAAACTACAAACTGCAGTTTGTAGATAATATGCAAAACAAATGGAATTCTCAGCTACTGCTAACCAGAATGCAAAATGGTAGAACTACACTGGAAAGCAGGTACCAGTTTTTTTCTTTAAAGGGTGAAATTCATTTACCATATGCCAATGCTACTCTTAGTACTTAACAACAGAAATAAGAACTATGTTCACACAAAAATTTGTATATGAATATTTATAGCAGCTTTATATATAATTGTTAAAAGCTAGAAACAGCCCAAATATCCTTCAACTAGTGAATGGATACACAAACTGGTATAATCATTCAGTGGAATGCTACTTAGCAATAAAAAGAAACGAACTATTAACATGTACAATATGAATTAATATCAGATGCTCTCTGTTAAATAAAAGAGGCCAGACACAAAGGGCTAAAGACTTTATGGTTTCATTTACATGACCTTCCGGAGAAGGAAAAATTTTAGGGAGAGAGCAGAATCTCTGGTTGCCAGTAGTTTCAGGGAAGGGGGAGTAGTTGATTAAAAAGGGCCAACACAATGAAATTTGGGGGAGTGACTGACTGGACTGTTCTACAACCTGATTATGATGGTGGTTACTTTATTAATTTATCAAAATTCATAGATATTTATACGAAAACAGTTAATTTTAATACATAAGTTTAAAATTTTAAGTGTGAGAAGAAAAAAATCAAGTAAAATTATTATTTGGGTTGTATTTCTGTATCTACACTGGTATTCTGTGATGACTATCCTCAAATTTTATACTAAAATAAGACATATCACTGGATATTTGTTGATTTTATTAACCTAAGTTTAGGTTTTATTTATTTTCCACATTGTCTTCTATTTGATTAATTTTTTGCTCAACTACTTTCTTCCTTCCACTTTTCCTAACTTATGTTGGACTACTGTTTTCCTAACTTATGTTGGTATTTACCTCATTAATTCTCAGCCCCCCTCTTTTTTTTCTATTATAAGCATTTAAGGCTATGGAGTCATTTCCAAGTGCCACTTTTACTATATCTCAAAATGATGATATATATTATTTTCACTATTATTAATCCTAACTATTTTTTTCTTCCCTTTTGACTTCTTTTACCCATGAGTTATTTAGAACTGATTTAACCTACTAAAAGAGAGGGGATTAATTTTGTTTTGTTCTGTTTAGCTGATGACTAACTTAACTGCATGGGCAGTGTATGTGGTATGGTCAGTGTAATATGAACTCTTTAAAATTAGCTGAAATGTGATTTATCGATTCATGGTCAATTTTTAAATGTTTTGTCTGTGACCGAGAAAAATATATAGTTGCTAGTTTGGAGGTACAGCATTTGGTGTATGTATGTACATTGAGTCAAATTTCTAGGCTATGTGGTTAATCTTCCATTTCCTTATTAACTGTCTGCTTGACCCATAAATTTCTGATACCTCCCACCCTTGCAGTGGGTTTGTCCATCTCTCCAAGCAGTTCTATCAAGTTTTGCTTTATATAGTTTAAAACTATTTTATCAGGTACATACAAGTTTGGTCTCTTCATGTTACAAGAGATAACAAGTTGTTATCTCTTCTTCGATGTACGGAACCCTTCTTTCCTTTTTATATAGTGACTATCTTTAGTTTTGGGGTTTTTTTTGTTTTTGTTTCTTTGCCTTCAAGTCTATTTTATCCTACATTAAGATGGTTATCTCAGCTTTCTTTAGTTAGTATTTGCCTGGAATATCTTTTTTAATCCTTATTCTGTCAAACTATCTATGTCTTTGTGTTTTGACTGTGTTTTATCTAAAAAAAAATATAGCCAGATTTTCTATTTTTAATTCAATCTGCCAATCTCTCCTAACAAGCAACTCTGATTTACATTTATTTATGACTGAAATCTTTTGATTTGTTTCTGCCATCTTACTTGCTTTTTTTTCTTTTTTCTTTTTTTTTTCCCACCCTACTTTTTCTATGCTTCTGTGGAATTCCTAACAATTTTTCTCCTTTATTCCATTTTTCTCCTGTACTGTATTATTGGTAGTTGTACACCACTTTTTAGTGATTTTACATTTCGCCATGCATAAAAGACTGAAATTAATCAGAAGTAGGGCAGTCTACTGGTTAAAATCATGGACCCAGAGTAAATAACCTGGATTCACATCCGGTCTTACTTCTATGGCTTCGGGTGTCAGTTTCATCATCCATAAAATGGAAATACTATCACTAACCTCATGGATTTATTAAGGACCCTAATGTAGGTTAATATACATATATCAGTCATAACATGCCTGGAATATGATAAGCACTAAATTCGTGTAAGCTAATAATACTACTGGTAGTAGTAGTGGTACTGTTATTGTTATCATTTACCCTCCTCCAAAACCATACAACAAACTCAGACCTGATCTGTTCTTTTCTAGCGTACATATTTTCATCCAGTATTTTAATTATATCTTTTAATTTTTCTAAAATCATGAATTACATATTATTGTTTTACACATAATGCTTAGTAAATAGTTTCCTATATATATTTTTTCTTTGCTCACCATTCTTTTTTCTTATTTCACATAACTTTTTTTTCTTTTGTTATCTTTTTTCCTTAAGTACATCCATTAAAAGTTCTTTAGGGAAGGTCTACTAAGAGTAAATGCTTTCAGCTTTTTATGTAGTTAGTTCTTAGTCTTGAAATTATAGTTTTTTCTTTCAGCATTTTGAAGATACTGATTTTCTAGTTATTATTCCTTAGTACTTGTCATTTTACACTCAAGGTTACTTTTAATCTTTTCTCTTTTTTTGTTATTTTACAGTTTTGCCATGATGTGTCTCAGGGTTTCTTTTTATTTAAGTGAGATTCTCTGTGTTTTCCTTGATCAAAGAATTTATCTCATCAGTTCTGGAAATTTCTAAGGCATTATTTCTACAAATATTACCTCCTACTCCCATTATTTTCAATCTGCTAACCTGGGTAGCCATATGTTAATACTTCTAATTTAATTCTCTATATGTCTTAAACTAATATTGTCCATCTATTTCTCTATGCTTTGCATTCTGGATAACTTCAAATCAACCTTCCAGTTCACCAATTCTCTCTTCACCTAAGTCTAATATATTTGTACTGAAGAGTACTATCCCTCTGAAGGTCCAGTTTTAGCCACATTTTCATGGCTTTAGGTCTAGTTTCCACAGAATTCTCCATCAGAAAACTATTAATCTTGAAGACAAATTTCTTCATTCCAGCATTTATTACCACAGTGACTCGATTCCCAAACTTGCTTATCTCACTGGTTTCAAATTCTGTAATTTCTTGAGGTGTGGGTTTTGATTTGGTTTTATTTTTTATTTTTGACATTTGGGGATTTCACTCATTGTTTTTTACAAAGTCAGCTATTCAATTAAAGTTATGTTTCTTTCATTTTATCCAACTTCTCAGACTATCATATTTATCATTCTTCCAAAGTTTTTTTTTTTAAGATTTTATTTATTTGACACAGAGAGACAGATCACAAGTAGGCAGAGAGGCAGGCAGAGAGAGAGGAGGAAGCAGGCTCCCTGCTGAGCAGGCAGCTTCATGCGGGGCTCGTTCCCAGGACCCTGAGATCATGACCTGAGCTGAAGGCAGAGGCTTAACCCACTGAGCCACCCAGGCGCCCCAGGCAAAAGTTTTTTTATTGACTTATTTCAATAAGTCAATAGGAGCTAACAGTACTATCCTACTCATTACAACTCTGCTCAAAAAATCCCTGTTAATTTTTGTGTTTTTTAAGAAAAGCTTCAATTAAAATCAAATTAATAGGCAGATGGTGTTAATACTCTGGTGTGGGGAAAAAACTCTCTAGAATATGTGCTTTGCTGTTCTTAGTGATTCTGTGACAAATCTATTCAGAAATCATTCGATTTACCTTTACTTTTCTTGATTCAAAATCTGTAATTTATTCAGGTGAGTTTCTTATTTAGGTTTATAATAGAGAAAGCATCTCTCTTGATTCAAAATGGTCTCTGTGCTCACCAGATTCTGTTCTCTGGGACTATCATTCTTCATGCACAGAATGTGACACTTGTCTCACTCCAATTAAAGTATTCCTCTTGCCTTATCTCTTTACAGACAAGGTCCAATTACAAGGATTTCTAATGATCTGTTTAGACTAGTGCTCTGCTTTTCTTTGTCTCTGTCTAGGTTTTTAGAATAGTATAATTTTATCACCTTTGTATGTTATACAAAATGGCATACATCCAAATTTAAATAACTACTCATTTGAATTGTCACAGTCAGGAAGGGCAAAAGACTTCATTATTGTACCCATTCCACTAGATATTTTGAATATATCCAACAACTATCAAACATTCTAAAAACAGTTTCACTTTTTTGTTTTCTTTTTATGTGTTTTTGCTAAAACAAAACCGAGCAAGACAGAGAAGAATCAGTGAATTATTAACAGCATGTGGGCAGATTCTGCTCAAAGTACAGTAATACTACTATCCACATTTTAATCAACAGAATTCACACTGATCAGTGTTATTACAGTGAATGCTAATTAAATGTATCATGCCTTGACACCTAAAAATAAAGTGTTACCAAATTCAACTTCAAGCAACAGAGATCCAATTCCTCTGAAAGTTACAATTTGCACAAAAGCTTACTCAATTTCTTTAGCTGTTTTCCCCAAAACAAAATAAATCGAAATAGACCTGGAAAAGCCGAGCAGCTATTTAGAACAAATGTCCCAGCTACAAAACAATTTGTTCTTCAAATAAATCATTGCAATATACATTTTCATAATAACATGTCCTAAAAAGATCAATAATCTGGAAGTCAGGATATCTGAGTCCTATTCTAGCTCTGCCAACAATTAGGCATGTGATCTTGAGCAAACCACATAGCTTCTCTAGGCATCCTTTTCTTCACCCATAAAATGACAGAATTGAGCGAAAGGATATAGTTTTCCTACTAAGTGAAAGTTATATTATTTTTTTAAAAAAATGCTTATGTGTGTTTTTAATGGCAGAGGGCTATATGACCATTAGCTAACCCTCTAATCATGGCCATTCTTTGAAGCCATGTGTGAGCTGGGGCAATGAAATATGGATAAAAAAGCCTGATAGCACTTAAGTTCAAGCATCTACTTCTCATTTCTCCCTCTGAAAACCTCTCCAATCTCTCTTTTCCTGGCAGTGTGTGAAAGAAGGGTGTTGAAAAACTGTTACTGGTATGATAGTCATTTATCTCTTCTGCTATTATAGTAGCTGTTAATGAGAGACTAAAGTGGAAGACAGATGTTTCAAGAATTCAGTGGCAGAAGGTGTATAAAAGGAAAAGGATCACTATTCAATAAAGTAACGGGTCTTAATTTTTACTGTGTATTAGAATCACCTGGGATTCTTATTAAGTCAGGAATTCAGTAGGTTTGGGAGGGGCCTCAAAATCTGTTTTTGACAGGCAGTCAAATAATTCTGATAAAGGCAGTCCTGAACTTTATTTCAGAAACACAAAACTGAAAATGATGAAAGCCCAACAAAGTTCAAATAATGAAATTTGTTGTGAAACTGTGAACAATGCCTATAAAATTAGACATTATGAAAAATTTTTAAGATGACTTCAACAAAAATCCAGCACACAACGCTTTTATACCAAGAAGCTATAAGCAAGGACCTAGAACTGAAAATGTTATTAAATTAGTGAACTTCATATAATTTTTCCTAAACAAATGGCCCTGAGCACTTTCTCAAACAAGGATAACTTTCTATAATTCTTGTAGTATTATTTTCCATACAACAAAGTTCCTTTTTCTTCATCACCATAACTCAGACTTTATAATGCTTTACTTCTCAGCACTCGCAAAAGTCAGGGTTTAGGATACAGATGGTGAACAATCTATATTTGCAACTGGGGACTTACTTAATTGGTTACATCAATACATCAGAGAACACAATAAAGTTTAGTTCATTTCTATAACACCTGGTAGAATTGAAACACTTCATATCTCTTCAGTGCCTATCTAAATAGTTAAATGGTTTTTCTGGTTTGCTAACATCAAAGAAAGTTAATTTTTAAAATATGTGCATTAATGGGTTTTTAGATGCATCAAAAAGGTGGGTCATATTCTGACCTCAGAAGTATATATTTACCTACCATGGAATTTGATAATTTTCTTTCTTTCTTTTTTTAAAGATTTTATTTATTTATTTCACAGAGGGAGAGAGATCACAAGGAGGCAGAGAGGCAGGCAGAGAGTCGGGGGGGGAAAGCAGGCTCCCCGCTGAGCAGGGAGCCCGATGCGGGCCTCGATCCCAGGACCCCAAGACCACGACCTGAGCCGAAAGCAGAGGCTTTAACCCACTGAGCCACCCAGGCGCCCTGATAATTTTCTTTCAGTTGTCACCAATTTCTCATGATAGTCTTTACGTAGTGAACACTGAGAAGCAAGTTGTTTTATAAGTCAGACACGGTCACCTATGTTGTTAACTAATGCATACTGATTGGAAGCTGCACAGAAGTTAAGCTTTACATAGTTATTTTTTAATAAAGTTATTTTATGCCCCCTCTATATAATTACTATTTGGAAACACAGTGAATAATTTATTTTAGAAGCAAGCTTATTTTATTATTCACATGTTACAAAGGACTTGGTTCATCATGGTAGTATGTGTATATGTTTTCCAGATATATGGGGAAAATGAGCATCTTCCAAAGAAAAAAGGTTTAGAAAGACTTGAACAATGAAATCAAAACAATCTTAGGTGCTGTGTAAATAACTTTAATACAAATGTTGATTTCAATAGCAGAATAAATGGGGTAGGTGGAGAGAAAAATGTCTCAAGTTTAAGTGAACAATCACAAAGGAAGTGATGCACTACCAACTTGACTATCTTTCTAAATCATATAAAACAGAAAAATCACATTGAGCAAAAACCATTTTCTTCAATGTACAAAGAAGGTACAGAAGAGGTACAGTGAACTGGAAAGTAAATAAATGCTTTCTCCCTAATAAGTTAAAGTTCATAGCAGACCTGCCTACCCAGACTTCTTGAAGTACTTTATTTGTAGTTAGGTATGAATTATCTCATTTTTTAAATTCCCAAACTATGTTTAAAGTAAAGGAAATGTTACTTTCTACACATAATGGAAAAATAAAACCCAAAAATCTTTACTTCATGTTAGATGTGCAAAAAAAGTAAGATATCAATTCCCTAGAGAAAGTCCTTGAATGTTCTTAGGACAGATTTTAATCTATAGGCCATTTGTCAAATAAACTACTTCTCCCTGGGTAAGAGTGAGGATACTGTAGTTAGACTGCGTAGTCTACTTTCATTTTCCTTTAAGTTAAGAAACATTGTCCCTGACAATGAGGCTTCCCAGTGTTGGAGACGTGACTAAAATAGTCTGATGATAACATCCCATGTGCAAACTAGAAAGCACAGGGAAGGACATAGGAGGTGCATCTCCAAGGAACAGGAAATAATTACAGTGCTTATAAGCAGTGACATTTAAAAAAATGACCTGGTAATCAGGATATCTGAATTCTATTCCCAGTTATGACATGTTGTGTGACCGTAGGTAATGTATAGCCTTTCTAGTCTTAAGGAGTCCTCCAGCTCTTATGTTCTCAAATCCCATGAAATTATGATGTTGACATATGCATGGATCTTATCTATAATTCTAGGAGCTCAGCCTTGATTCAAAGCAGTTCCGGATAAAATTTTAAAAGTCTAGTACATCTGTGGTTAACCCTCCTCTCATGTTGCAATTTGAAAGAACATTTGCTGTTCTATTTCTTTGCTTCACAAAGCAGCCAACATTTTTCCTCCAAATTAGGCTTCCCCACCCCATCCAATCTCTGATTGCTCTGTTTATCCTACTATATTTTGACTGTTTCTATTTCCATTCCATTTTGTACAGGAGGACCAACTTCTGTCTTGATGAATGAATCTCCTGAGAGAAGTAATCCATTTTTATAAACATTCTAGGAAGGTAATTTCTGCTCAAAATAGAAAGCTGACATTTGTACATCTTTCTGTCTATATTTATGGATTGACTTAACCATAAAAGCATATAAATAGGAGATGGGGTCTTGAGACAGGATGAAGAAAAAAGGCTTAAGAGAAATGGCAAAGAAGGATGGAAAACCAAAGGAGATGAAATGAAAAATATAGGAAATATAAAACAAATCATCTGCCGAAGCAGTGAGACAGTATGTCATCTCTATTATCCAAATATGCACTAAATAAAAAATTTCTCTAGTTAAGAAAATGTGACAGGAGATTCAAAACAGCAAATAAGCAAATAATATATTACTAAAAATAACACTTCAAAAGTTTAACAAGAATTTAGAAAACTCAAACTTAAATGATTTTAAATGTTTGGCAACATTACTAAATTACATTAATACCACCGAACTAAAGTAGCTATGTTAAAGTGATTCTTTGTCCTCTGATCATTAGGTGCACTCACTTACCACTATTGGTTCAGACAGCTACCCTATAAGCTTTCTGATGACAAGAAGTATGCAAGCTGGTTTGCTTAAGGTGACCAGGACACAATTGTTATCACCAAAGAACAAACTGAGGGCACTACTGGGTATTTCTGCCCAAAAGAAACGTATCATGAAAATGTGATATCCTGACTCTAACTTAAATATTCTGGAAAAGAACCTTATATAGGCAGCATTCAAAAGTCCTTGGTTTCTACAGCCACATAATAAACCCCTAACTTCACCTGCCACATGACAAATGTGTGATGAGGGTAAATGGAGCAAGTATGTTTATCACCACTCCAGGGAACATCACCTAAAACAGACAACTCTCCAAAAATTGGACAGCATGTAAATAAGATATCTTCTTATGTTATTTCTTTCATGCAATATTTAAGTGACCATTATGCTAAGCATTGTCCTAAGAACTGAAGATAAAATTAGGGGCAGAATAGACACATATGGCCAGGAGTTTAATGGAAAAAAACACAAACAAATAAAATCATCATATAAATATGTAGTTTAAAATTATCATAACACTATGAAGACACATTTGCCATGAGAGCAAATAACAGGAAAACCAAACCCGGTCTGAAGTCAGAAGCTTCTGTAAGGAAATGCTGGCTTGAACAGATATTTGAAGGAGAACATGAGCTATGTAGATAGTAACAGGAGAGAGACATCCAGGAAGAGTTAACTGGGCATATAAGTGTCCTGGGGTGTGAAAGAGCATGGAACATTCAAGGAGCTAAAAGAAAGCCCAGTCATTATCAGTGGGGCAAGAATAAGAGCTGTGAGATTAACATAAAGCAGTGGGCAGGGCCAAAGCATGCAGGGACTTTTTAAGTCATGATGAGGATTTTGAACTTCATCCTAAAAGCAGTGATGGCAACAAAAACTAAGCAGAGGAATGGCACATCAGCCTTCTAACTCTCTTAGCTGCAGGGGAAAGAACAGAGCAGATGGGACAGCAAGGCATATAAAGAAATCCATTAGAAAATTTAGGTTTGGGGTAATTTCAACAGAGGTGTTGCTGGGTAGGTAGTAAGAAAAGTAAACAAAAATATTTATGAGATATGGGTGCCTGGGTGGCTCAGTGGGTTAAAGCCACTGCCTTCGGCTCAGGTCATGATCCCAGGGTCTTGAGATCGAGGCCCACATCGGGCTCTCTGCTCGGCAGGGAGCCTGCTTCCTCCTCTCTCTCTGCCTGCCTCTCTGCCTACTTGTGATCTGATCTCTCTCTCTCTCTGTGTCAAATAAGTAAATAAAATCTTTAAAAAAATTTATGAGATAAAATCAACAGAACTTGGATAAGGGGATGAGGAAGAGGGAGAGAGAAAGGAAAATTTGTAGCTTTCCGGCTTATCCAAGTTGAGAGATGGTGGAATCATTCACTTGCACAGAAAGCATGTAAGAGGACTAGATTGGAACAGGGTGGCACTTCTGAGATCAGTTCGGAGTGTGTTGGGTATGAAGTGCCTGTGGGCACTTCCAAAAAGGGAATGGTTTGTCTGCATAAACTTCTGGCCTTGTTGCCTAGCCCTTCTCATCTCTCCTCCCCCATGTACTTTGAGCATGCCTTCCAGGAATTCCAAATGCTTCTCCATTTTACAGAAAAATTCAACTGTACCAATTCTACTTCCAAACATAGCTCCAAGCCTTCTGCAAATAAGAAAAAAAATCAAGGTGTGTAGGCAAAACAGAAGACCATTTATTCTTCAGAAACACAAAAAACTGACAGAGTTCTTCTGGAAGAACCACCTTCTATGGAAGGCTCATATGGTTTTGAGGTTTTTTTTTTCCAGCTTTATTAAGATATCATTAAGATACATCCTGATTTAAAGTGTATAGCATACTGATCTGACTTACATATATCATGAAATGATGGCTCCAATAAGTGTAGTTAACATTTATTGTCTCAGACACGTAAAAAAAAGGAAAAAACGATTTCTCCTTGTGATGAGAAATCTCCTTGTGATCTCTTTGTGATCTATTCGCTTAACAGCTTCCCTATATATTACACAGCCATGTTATTTACAGTCATTATGTTGTATATTACATGCCTAGTACTTATTTATCTTATAACGGGAAATTTGTATCTTTTGATTATCTTCCTCCAATCTCCCCCATCCCTGTAACACAAATCTGATCTCTTTTTCTACAAGTTTGGGGATTTTTGTTTGCTAAAATCATGCACACAAATAAAATCACATGGTATTTGTCTTTCTCTAACTTACTCCACTTAGCACAATGTCCTACAGGACCAACCATGTTGTAAAGAATTTCCTCATTTTTTATGACTGAATAATGTTTCATTGTGTATCTATACTGTATTTTCTTTATCCATTCATCCATTGATGGAGAGTTAGGTTGTTTCCATTTCTTGGATATTATCAATAATCTTGCTCTGAACTTGGGGGTACAGATATCTCTGTTTCATTTCCCTCAGATATATTCCCAGAAGTAGAATTTCTGGATCATAAGGTAGTTATATTTTTAATTTTATGAGGATCCTCCATACTGTTTTTCACAGTGGCTGTACCAACTTACAATCCTGCTAACAACAGGGCACAATGGTTCCCTTTTTCATCACATCCTTGCTAATGCTTGTTATCTCTTGTCTTTTGATGATGGTCATCCTAATATGTATGAAGTGATGTCTCATTGAGGTTTCATCTGTATTTCCTTGATGATTAGTAACATCAAGCATCTTAATGAGTTCTTTATATATTTATATTTTTTGGATATTAACTCCTTATCAGAAACACGGTTTGCAATTTTTTTCCCATTCTGTAGGTTGTCTTTTCACTTTGTTCATATGGTTTTAAATAGCAATTTTGCCTTCTTACCCTCAGTGTGTAACAATGTGCAAATTAATTTTTCTGAAGCTACAATGAAATATACTTAAAGTATTTTATTTTAATACCTTGATGAACACATATTTAAAATCTAAAATGTCCAGAATCCACCTCAAGTTCCCCTATTTCCCTACATGAACGATTTGTTCTATTTAAAATAAGGTGAATCTTTCAATTAATTAACTAATGTTAAATATTACAAGACATTCACTGATTTGTTAAAAAAAAAATAAAATGTCAACCATGTGCCAGGTCCTATGTTAGAGTAATGAGATGTTAAGGTATACAGAGAAAGTTACATAACCTCCATTTTATATGTGAAGAAAATGAGATAAGAAAAAATTTTAATTTGCTTAAAAGTCACAAGTAATTTTTTGAGCAAGTTATTGGCAAAAGGCTAAAGCCCAGGTTTCTTGGCTCCCACCTTACAGATCCTCAAAAACTAAGTAACAAATGGACATATGCATCACCTTAAATTACTCAGGAATTTCCCACCACAGCTCACAGATTTTTCTAAAGTTTCAGTTTACTTGAAAACAACTTACTGAATACCAATGACATTTTATTGACCTCATTTGATCCTTACTGTCAAGGCAAAGACTGGCAACGTGGTTACCTCGTGACTAACCTATTCTCCTATAACCTACCCTAGTTTCTGCCTCCATTTCCATGTGAACTATAGAAGTCTGAACACAAAAACAGAAACTATGTTGGTGGTCTTTTAGAAGAACTGAAAGAAAAGGTTCCACCTAGAAGATCCTGCCAGGTGACATGCTGTCCACTACTAGTATATTTTTAATGTCTTTCATTGGGAATACTGATTCATAGCTTTTGGGGGGAGGGTCAGCTTACCTGAGGTACAATTTACATACCAAAAAATCACCAACTTTAAGTATGTAATTCAATGAGTCTTAACAAATATAAATTTGTAAGCTCTTAGGATCACTGATCTCATTTATGAATCTGATTTAATCCATGAAGACTCTCCCTTAAAAAAGGCACACATACCCAATATGTTATATAAAACTGCAAAGATTTCACAGATATTCTAAAGTTTATCCAGGCACCCTCATAGATAGATCCTGGATTAAGAACCTTTGGTCCCTGGTTAAGTACTCCCTTATGAAAATTACATTCAAGTAAACATTCTTTTCAGGTTGAACAGTGTGCTTTTTATCCTATTCATGAGATAGAGAGTATTTTTTTTATCTCACTTGATTAAATATTCATTTGATCTCATATATATTCAGAAAGTTCTGTTGTGCAATACTGAAATGTACATTCAGGTTACATATAAAAGACATTTTTTGCATATGGTCCACTTGAAAAGACTGCTTACAAAAATACACTTATGCTTCGGTAGCATATGGACTGATCAGTACTCCCCACAATTCTAGTTTGTACCAATTTTAAATTATTCCAGTGAATATTTCTATTTGAAGTGGAAGGCGTGATAATAAATACAACTGAGAATAAGTTAAGAAAGTTAATTTTTGTAAAACCTCTACCTTTTTGGGTAATTCTGCAATTCAGTTAACTCAAATAACAATTACTTAGCACTTCCAATGTGCAAAGTATGTTAGATTTAGGGGAGGACGCACACAAAAGGAATAATTCCCTGCTCACCTATTTTTAAAAATTATATCCACAAATTTGGGCTCTATCATTAAATATGTAAAAATAACATTGCTCTTATTTAGAACAACACTGTAGGTTCAACCACAAATCCAAAACGAAGGATAGGTTTCATCATGAAAACCTTGTCAAATTAAAAGACAACATTTTAGCAGTGAAATTATGGTGAGGTTATGAACTTCATTCTTACATACTATTCCAAAATAATTCCATGGCAGTGATAACATACAACCTACATAAACATTGTAGACATTTTTTTATATATGATGCTTTTTAAACCCTGATTCATATTTCATTTTAATCATTTTTGCTATCATTATATAATGCATAAAACCAGCTATAGGAAAGAGATTTAAGGCACATTTGATTGAAGTTTAAAGAGAACAAGAAGGTAGAAAGATGAAACAGAAGTGAAGTAACACCATCTCTCTTAAGTATATTTTCTTAAATGGCCAAATGAAAGGTACTGCCAATTACAGTTTAATCCAAATAAATTTAGTGTCACAATTAAGATAAGACTATCACTGAATGTAAATTAAACACTTTGAAGCAGATGTCAGGTTAAAATCTTTACTCTCATTTTCAGGGACAAAAAGGAATTCACTATGTGATTTTTTCCAGGATCATTCTCACACTTAGCATCAAAAATTATTTATGAGGTTATAAACTGCTCACGGCATTTTATAAAACATTATCATTCAGTCATTCAATGCATATTTATTGAAAGCAGCTATTATTTATAAAGTTTATTTGCCAGCCTATGTGCTAAGCTTGTCTTTTGTCTCTATAACAAGAAAAAGAGACAAGTTTTTTCAGGAAGCTTAAAACATAAATAGACAACTGAAACCATACTGTATCCGTGTGTAATAGTGGATCCTAATTTGTTTCATTGCATTAAAACCCAATGATCCAAAGGGTGCCTGGGTGGCTCAATTGGTTAAGCATCTGCCTTTGGCTCAGGTCATGATCCCAGGATTGTAGGATGGAGCCCCACATTGGGCTCCCTGCTCAGCAGGGAGTCTGCTTGTCCCTCTCCCTCTCCCTCCCCCAACCCCCCCCATTCATGTTCTTTCTCAAATAAGTAAATAAAATCTTCAAAAGCAAAAACCCCAGTGATCCAATTATGGTATGGCCAACAATCCATTACAAATCAATTCTTCTCTCCTGCTCTTCAGATCCATTTGGACTTTTTTGCCCCTTCATAGCAAAGGCCCACAAAGGGATTCATTCCACCTTCCATATACTTGGTATTTCCTGAACATTGGGAATAAAATGCTGGGGGAACACAAACAAGGTCCCACCACCATGCAGTGAAAGATAACTATTAGTCAAATAATTACACTTAAAAATGTAAATTACAAACTGAGGTGATTGTCCTGAAAGAAAGAAACAGTTTATGAATGTCTTTAACAGTCTTTAGTGGTCAGAGCAAGGATCCTGAATGTGAAGACTGAGCTGAGATCTGAAGGCTGAGTAGGATTAATTAGGAAAAGAGTAGGAGGTTGAAAGGATGGGGAGTGAAGAAAAGATTTCAGATAAAGAATGTGCCCTTAAATCCAGTATGGCTACAAAAGAGAAAGTGAAGAGTGTGATAAATCATACCAATCCAAGAATACTGATCTTTAATCAAACAATAATGTAAAGCCACCAAAATGTTTTAAGCAGACTGTCATTTTGAAAATACCACTCCGGCATCAAAGTAGAGACTGGATTTTGGGGGGAAAAAGATCAGGAACAAGTCTGAACAAATCCAAAAAAGGAAAATTTTGTTTTCAGAACGCCCACTATCCTAGTTCTTCTGCCAAAATATTCTATCTAGGATCAGCCTGTCTGTAGAATCCCAGTTTTCCTACTTGTTCTCTTCTCCTTTGTAGTAAGTTTCATTCTCTGCCTTGCTATGAGCTTTTTACAATTACTAATCAGAACTAAATGCTCTGATCTATGAAGCATGCCATCTCTCCCATTTCTTGCTGTAAGTCAGTATTTTAAGGGAGAAGAATACCTTAACTAGATTGTATTAAGGTAGGTTAGCTTATACCAACCCACTGAATAAAAGTAATTTAAGTTTAAAAAATTAATCCTGAAATCTGCACGGATTTGCACAACAGAAGTTTATTTTTCATTCATATTACATGCCCAACTCAAGTCTGTTGAAGACTGCTCTATGTGGCCACTTAGGAATCCAGGATCATATTTCTCCACTTTGAAATTACACTATCTGGAATACATGTTCTTGCTGACTAGAGCAGGAGAAGAGAAGGTGTGATATATTTTATGCCAGCAATAAATTCTTGGGCTTAGAAATAACACACATCATTTCTGTTCACAGCTCTTCTCCACTGTCCAGACCAATACACAGCTCAACCTGAATGTAAAGGGGTTGGAAGGTATAGTCTTCTGTGGGCTTAGAAGAGAACAACTAGATATTGGGAAACATTAACAAAGAATAATATAGAGTAAGAAAGCCCTCTTTATTCTCCTCAAAAGAATTCCATATTTTAAGACATTCCAACTACAAGAACAAAAAACAACAAAAACACTGCATTTAAGTGTAATTCATTTCAGTGAGATACACTGAAGGACTGATAAATACAGACAAAAGCAAAGCAATGTACTGTCTTAACACATGTATGCAGCCTTATCTTAAGTAAATGTATCATTTCGGTTAGGCTTCTTGAAATATTAAAAATAGGTCACAGGGTCAATTCAAGTTTCAAGCAAGCATGACCCCATAGATATTACTAGAGACTAGAAAAGGTACTCTTTAAGATATCACTGTGACAAATTTCAAGAACCTTATCTAGACTTATGAAGAATCTGCCTGACACTACTGGAAAAGGTAATCAAAATGAAAAAACAAACAAACACTGTGATACCAGTGTAGCAACCCATGCCAAATTCTTCACTGCCCCTTGTTCCAGTTCCCCCTGCTATGTAAAACCACCCCAAAGCTTAGGGGCTTCAAAGAAGAATATTTTGTTCCCTCTGTGTAGGGATTAGGGTTCCCCTGGCATCTCTTGTTTAGGTTCTTTTATGCAGTTGCAATAAGATAACAGTTGGGCCTGGAATCATGTGAAGGTTTGACTGGTCTGGACACCCAAGATGCTTTCATACTCACATGTCTGGTACTTCACCTGTGACGGCAGTAACAGCTGTGAACTGGCCAAACATATATGTATGTGTATGTATACATAAGTATCTTCCCAAGCAACTCCTTCAAATGCCTCACTTGAGCAGCCTTGCAGAATGCAAGTCTCAAAATTAGCTGGACTTTTAACATGGCAGCTGGTTTCCCCAGAGCAAGCAACCTAAGAAATCAGGGCAGAAGCTGCAGGGCTTCTTACAACCTGGTTTTAAAATATGTACATTATCAACCCGGTTACAAAGAGCCAGCTCAGATTCAATATGTAAAAGACTAGACAAGAGCATAAATACTGGTGGGTATGATTCACTGGGAAGGAGGGGTCTTCAGAAACTAGTTACCACATAACTGGTTTGGGAAATAAAAGCCTTAGTCAAAAACACCTGGTGTGTGACAATTAGAGATGACTTTCTTGAAAACAAACCAGAAGTATGTTAAGTAAGGTGAAAATTCAGGTCTCCAAATACCAAAAGATAGCATTAACCAACAGACAACATTTAAAGTTTTATTTATTTATTTTGAGAGAGAGAGCACACATGCGCACACATGCACATGCAAGTAAGAGCAGAGCTGGAGAGACGGAGAGAATCCCAAGCAGACTCAGTTTTAAGCACAGAGTCAGACATGGGGTTCAATCTCAGAACCCTAAGATCATGACCTGAGCCAAAACCAGGAGTCAGAGGTTTAACCAACTGAGCTACCCAGCGCCCCTTTCTTTTTTTAAAGATTTTATTTACTTATTTTATTTTAGAGAGCCAACAGATCACATTTATGCAAAATTTACACACCATGTATTGGAACTTACAGCCATTTCTAGGCACACAGGAACTTTTGAAAAATAGTAAAAAGCATCTTTAAACATGAAATAAAATTATAACAGCATCTTTGAAAAGGAACTAACTCTATTAATATGTCAGAAAAATCATTTCACAAGATCTGGAAATAAGAGCTTTCTCCTAGGCTTCTTTTATCCATACTCCTTTTCTCCCAGAACTCAAATGTAAAATACTGAAAAATGACTCAGAATGTCTTCCAAAGTGCACTGCAATCATTAATTAGTTATTCCACACAATGTTCCCCTGAGGAGAATAATGATAATTGTCCATTATTATGAAAAGAAATAGCAGGCTTCTAAAGACTAACTTGTCAAAGAATGTGATTTTTCTCTAAAGCTTTCCAGACCACAACTCTCACCATTAAATCATGAGATGTCTGCCATTCCTAGTTAAACCATCTGTTCACTTGAGGAGATATCTTCCATCTTGCAGGCACTAAAATTAATGTGCTAAACTAATCATTTGTTAATATTGTAGCTAGATCTCTGTTTACTCTACTTGGTTCCAAGCCCTTCTTAAGAAAGCTCCAGAAAGTGAAACTTGTTTTACTTGCAGGAAATGTCATGATTACTTCCCCTGAAGAAAAGATTATAAACTTATAATTGTGTCACACTTTTATATACTCTAAGCATTACATTAAAGTCATAAAACACAGCATTTTAATAACATGCTATGGTTAATTAGCATACTCTGACCTAGAACAAAATCTGGTAAAAACCCTACCTCTGTTTTGCTACCTCTGGCCAAGTGACTCTTGTTATTTATTTTCTCCTTTTTTATTACCTCCGAAGGAAAAAAGGTGATGGTACAGTGGCTAAAAGCGTGGGATCACTTTACAAATAAAACAGAGTGCTTTTCTGAACAAATCCGCATTATTCAAAAAGGTAACTGACTCTGCCATGTTAATTGACTCTAATTTATTCCATGGAAATTACATCATTTTCTGTGCTAAACTATTCATAATCTAAGCATATCACACACTGATTTGCTGAGACTCTGAATCTAGTCTATCAGAATTAATTAGCAAATTAAGAGACTTTGCACTAAAAATTTCTCAGCAGAGGAAAACAAAATTGCATCAGCATACTGTGAAAGATATAAAAGAAAAAAAATGTTGTAAAGAAAAATAAAACCAGCTGAACATTTTCTGATTCAGTTGACCACAGGTAGAATAGATTCAGTTATATAAAAAGCATATTGGTTTGAAGAAGATCAAGAGCATTGGAAAATTGTTTTCTGTAAATGTGGTCACCTGGCCTCAGAAGTAAAATATCTGGCAGACGAAAGTGCAAAGGCAGGTGAACAGGAATAGACATGAATCAAAGTGGGCAGCCAGATTTCAAGGAGTTGTTCTTAACCTTGCTTTACAATGGATTCCTGAGGGAGCTTTAAAAACTACTGATGTCTCGGATATTCTAATCTAGTTTATCTGGAGTGTGGCCTGAGCATCAGGATTTTTAAAAGCTTCCCAGGTGGTTTCAATGTGCGGCAAAGTCTGAGAACTACTGATTTAAAGATTAGACATGGTCAGGTAGGATGTAGCTCAGGACAGTCAATGGTCAATGAGGAAATAATGGTTTTGGTAGTATAGTAGAACTGATGTTCACAGAATCTCTTCCTGGTATAGTACAACTAAAAATGCTAAAATAAAAGATTTTAAAAAAATTTCTCTAATGTATTGCTCATCTGAGAACTCCTCAAAGGCCAGAATAAAAAGAAAGCACAAATCCTCAGAAATAAGTAACATGGGAACTGGCAGTTGCTTTGAAGTATATGGCAATTCTTGTTAACCTAGACCCCAAGTTTTAATCAGCTATATATAAAGAATAGAAGACAAAGCCAAAGGCCCTTTTAAAGCAGAAGTTCCAACTAGACAAACTCCCTTAAACCTGAAGCATTCAAAGGATGACATCTTTAGAACATGAGCTGTTGTGGGGGGGAGAACAGAAACCCAAAAACTATCCCACCAAGAGAACAATACCAGTCATTCTTAGCCTTAATTCTGGATCCTTTGGAAAAAAAGAGAAAAGCCTGCCCTGCACAGGAATTCATATTAACTGAGTGGCCTAAAATGTCTCAGGCCAAAAATTAGTTTGAAGGGGTCTTGAGATGACAGTAACCACACCAGCAAAAGCAAACACAATTCTTCTATTGAAAGAACACACTTTGAACCAGGCTTAAAAGCTATCTACAGATGATATTCTCAGAGATATGGCCCCACAGTACAAGAAAAAATAACTTCTGCAAGAGACAGAAGGAAATAAGATAAAGAATTAAAGCTAAAACTCTGTCAGATAAAGCAAATTCCTTGACCTAACAAAGTATATCTTCCAAACAAAAAAATTACCACAAATATCATACACAGTAGTGAAAAAGTTGAGTCATTCTTTAAAAAGCAAGGAAAAGGGCACCTGAGTGGCTCAGTGGGTTAAGCCTCTGCCTTTGGCTCTGGTCATGATCTTAGGGTCCCGGGACTGAGTCCGGCATCGGGCTTTCTGCTCAACAGGGAGCCTGCTTCCCTCTCTCTCTCTGCCTGCCTCTCTGCCTACTTGTGATCTCTCTCTCTCTGTCAAATAAATAAATAAAATCTTTAAAAAATAAAAAAAACAAGAAAATAAAAGGATTCATTACTTCTCTTCATTATTGTACTAGAGGCTTTAGTCAGTGAAATAAGATAAATAATAAATATGAGGACTGGAAAGAAACAAAACTGTCATTGTACAAAGACAATAAATCCCAAAGAAAAGCATAAGGATTATTAAGAGAGCTAAGCTGGTAAATCAGCATGTAAATTCTGACTGAAATTCTACACATCAACAATTGTTAGAAAATGCAATTTTTGGAAAGATACCATTTACCATAGTAACACCAAAGTCGGTTAACTAAGAATAAATCTAAAAAGTGATGTGCAAGACCTAAGAGAATATTATAAACTTCAGTGTAAGATATTAAAGATGACCCAAATACAAGGAGAGATAAATAGGAATAGGATTACATTATTCTAATCTTAGTTCTCCCCGAATGGATGTAATACAATTCAATCAAATTCTAAATGGAGTTTTTATAGCACTCAAGTTGATTTTTAAGATTCACATAGAAGAGGGATAGCGAAAGAAGGCCAAGGCACACCTAAAGAGTCAGGAGGGAGTTTTTTCCCTGCCAGATATCAAACCCTATAATAAAGCTATAATAATTCAGAAGTGGGATGAAGGAACAGGAATGAACAACTCAATAATAAAAAAAATACAGAGCCCAGAAACAGTCACACACATATATGGTAATATTATAAAACAGATTAGACACTGGACATCAATGGGAAAAGAAACAAAAATTGTATCTGATGCTGGCAAACTACAGTCCATAGGCCAAATCCGGTAAGACTCCAGCTTTTGTAAAAAAATTCCATTGAAACAACAGTCATGCTCATTCATTCAAGTTTTGTCCTTGGCTGCTTTGGGGCTACAATGGCAGAGTTAAATATTACAACAGGGACCGTATGACCTGAAAAAGAAAGAAATATTTACTATTTTGTCCTTTACAGAAAGCTTGCTAACCCCTGATTGATATTAAAAAAAAAAAAAATTAGGGTTCCTGGGTGGCTCAGTCATTAAGAGTCTGCCTTGGGCTCAGGTCATGATCCCAGGGTCCTGGGATTGAGCCCCATATCAGGCTTCCTGTTCAGCAGGAAGCCTGCCTCTCCCTCTCCCCCTACTTGTGTTCCCTCTCTCCCTGTGTCTCTCTGTGAAATAAATAAAATCTTAAAAAAAAAGAGAATGAAATCCTACCTTCTGCCATAATAAAAATCACATCCAAGTAGACAAATAACTTAAATAGGAAAGGCAAAATTTTAAAACTCATCGAAGAAATTACAGAAAAATATTTCTATGATTTTGGGGTAAGAAAGGATTTGTTTTAAAAGATGCAAAATGCACAAATCATAAAAATTTAAAAACTTCAAATAGTTAATAAAATTAACTTTGGTTCTTCAAAGACACTATCAAGAGAATTTTTTAAAATACAATCCACAATCAGACATAAGATAATCACATTAAGCCACTAAAGGACTTATATACACAATATGTACTTAAATCCTATGAATCAATAATACGAGCAACATGACAGGCAAATAGAAAAAATAAAACAAAATAGTCATTTTACCATGTAGTAGAAACATAAATAATCAATTAACATAAGAATAAAAAGTTTATCTCATTAGTAGGCTGGGAAATGAAAACTGAAACCACAATGAGATGCCATTTCACATCCTCCATATAAATCCAAATTAAAAAATTAGACAATACCAAAGGCTGTGGATGTGGCAGAGCACTAGAATTCCCACAACACTGGTGAGAATACAAATTGG
This sequence comes from Ailurus styani, assembly GCA_002007465.1. Taxonomy (NCBI): domain Eukaryota; kingdom Metazoa; phylum Chordata; class Mammalia; order Carnivora; family Ailuridae; genus Ailurus; species Ailurus styani. The sequence goes on along the minus strand of LNAC01000368.1, from coordinate 1,642,512 downwards.
TACAGTCACTTCAGGAAACACTTTGGCGCTACAGATAGAGGAGAATCTGTCTAGTATATGACCCAGCAGTTCCATTACTCAGAGGAATTCTTGCACACATGCACCAGGATATAGGTCTCAGAATGCTTACTGAAGAATTGTTCTTGATAGACCAAAAAAAAAAAAAAAAAAGTAGGGGTGGGCCCGAAAACAATATAAATGTTCACTAACCACAGACTTGATAAATTAAATATGGTATATTTATACAGTGGAATAGTATGCAACATCGAAACTAAATGAATGAATATAGCTACACACAATCATAAGGATAAATATGAAAATTTTATATTGAACAAAACAAATATAAATTGTAAAAATCAAAACTAAAAAGTTATTGTTTAGAGATATACATATATAATAAACTATGAAGAACAGCAAAGAAACATTTGAAAGTCTTCTTAAAAACCTCCCTTAGAAAAGAGAGTAGGCAGTAGCAAGAAGACGCATTTTGGGAGAAACCCATAGGAAGTTTCAAACATTTATTTTAGAAGCTGAATGGTATTTACATGGATCTTCATATTATTATTGTTGCTACTATTACCTCCCATACTTTTATTTATTTGTTTTAAATTTTTTTCCTTCCCATTCTTTTAAATACCACATCAGCTTTTTCTAGTAACCATATACTACAATTAGCTCACATGGAATTCACTGTTAACCACAATTTCTAAGTCTTCTTTCATACTTAAGACAAATGCTAAGCCATTTTATTCACCAATCTGGACCTGAGACAATGTTTTTTATTCAGGAAAAACAGCAATATAGAGCTTTGTATTTATACCTATCAAACTTTATCTTGTTAACTTCAGCCAACTGCTTTTATTCTGTTAGATTATTTTTTGGATCTCAATTCTGTAACTGTAATACTTTTATCTAATGCAATTAGCTTTGTTTCATCTGTAGATTAGCTGAGCATGTGTCCCAGCACCATTTATTGAAGAGACTGTCTTTTTTCCACTGGATAATTTTTCCTGCTTTGTTGAAGATTATTTGACCATAGAGTTAAGGGTCCATATTGGACTCTCCACTTTGTTCCATTGGTCTATGTGTCTGTTTTTGTGCCAGTACCATGCTGTCTTGGTGGTCACAGCTTTGTAGTAAAGCTTGAAATCAGGCTTTTCCATCTTTTTATATCTTCTTCAATTTTTCAACATTTCCTTAGCGATTCGGGGTCTTTTCTGGTTCCATACAAATTTTAGGATTGTTTGTTCCAGCACTTTGAAAAATGGTTGTGGAATTTTGATTGGGATGACATTGAAAGTATAGATTGCTCTGGGTAGTACAGACATTTTAACAATGTTTATTCTTCCAATCCATGAGCATGGAATGCTTTTCCATCTTTTTATATCTTCTTCAATTTCTTTCATGAGTGTTCTGTAGTTCCTCGAGTACAGATCCTTTACCTCTTTTGTTAGGTTTATTCAAAGGTATCTTATGTTCCTTGGTGCTATAGTAAATGGAATCAATTCTCTAATTTCCCTTTCTATATGTTCATTGCTAGTGTATAAGAAAGCAACTGATTTCTGTGGATTAATTTTGTATCCTGCCACATTACTGAATTGCTGTATGAGTTCTAGTAGTTTGGGGGTGGAGTCTTTTGGGTTTTCCATATAAAGTATCATGTCATCTGCAAAGAGGGAGAGTTTGACTTCTTCTCTGCCATTTGAATAGCTTTTATTTCTTTTTGTTGTCTGATTGCCGTTGCTAGGACTTCTAGTACTATGTTGAACAACAGTGGTGAGAGTGGGCATCCTTGTCATGTTCCTGATCTCAATGGGAAGGTTATCAGTTTTTCCCCATTGAGAATGATATTCACTGTGGGTTTTTCATAGATAGATTTTATGAAGTTGAGGAATGTTCCTTCTATCCCTATACTTTGAATAGTTTTAATCAGGAACAGATGCTGTATTTTGTCAAATGCTTTTTCTGCATCAATTGAGAGGACCATGTGGTTCTTCTCTCTTCTCTTATTGATTTGTTCTATCACATTGATTTGTGAATGTTGAACCACCCTTGCATCCTAGGGATAAATCCCATATGGTCATGGTGGATAATCTTTTTAATGTACTGTTGGATCCTACTAGCTAGGATCTTGTTGAGGATCTTGGCATCCATATTCATCAGGGACATTGGTCTGAAATTCTCCTTTTTGATGGGGTCTTTGCCTGGTTTGGGGATCAAGGTAATGCTGGCTTCATAGAAAGGGTCTGGAAGTTTTCCCTCTGTTTCTATTTTTTGGAACAGCTTCAGGAGAACAGGTATTATTTATTCTTTGAATGTTTGGTAGAATTCCCGAGGGAATCCATCAGGTCCTGGACTCTTGTTTTTTGGGAGGTTTTTGATCACCGCTTCAATCTCATTACTCGATATTGGTCTATTCAGACTGTCAATTTCTTCCTGTTTCAGTCCTGGAAGCTGATAGGTTTCCAGGAATGTATCCATTTCTTCTAGGTTGCTTAACTTATTGGCATATAGCTGTTGATAATAGTTTCTGATGATTGTTTCTATTTCCTTGTATTATTCGTGATCTCTCCCCTTTCATTCATAATTTTATTAATTTGAGTCCTCTCTCTTCTTCTGGATCAGTTTGGCCAGTGGTTTATCGATCTTATAAATTCTTTCAAGAACCAGCTTTTAGTTTCATTGATGTGTTCTACTGTATCTCTAGTTTCTAACTCATTGATCTCTGTTCTAATCTTAATTACTTCATTCTTGTGTGTAGGGTTGGCTTAATTTGTTGTTGATTTTCTAGTTCCTTAAGGTGTAAAGAGAATTGGTGTATTTGGGATCTTTCAATTTTTTTGAGTGAGGCTTGGATGGCTATGTATTTCCCTCTTAGGACTGCCTTTGCCATATCCCATAGGTTTTGGACCGATATGTCTTCATTCTCATTGGTTTCCATGAATTGTTTAAGTTCTTTGATTTCCGGGTTGATCCAAACATTCTTGAGCAGGATGGTATTTAGCTTCCAAGTGTTTGAATTCCTTCCAAACTTTTTCTTGTGGTTGAGTTCCAGTTTCAAAGCATTGTGGTCTGAGAATATGCAGAGGATAATCTCAATCTTTTGGTATCAGTTGAGCTCTGATTTGTGACCAAGTATGTGGTCTATTCTGGAGAATGTTCCATGTGCACTCGAGAAGAGTGAGTATTCTGTTGTTTTAGGGTGGAATGTTCTATATATATCTATGAGGTCCACCTGATCCAATGTGTCATTCAAAGCTCTTGTTTCTTTGTTGATTTTGTGTTTAGATGATCTGTCTATTGGTGAGAGTGGTGTGTTAAGATCTCCTACAATTAATGTATTCATATCAATATGGCTATTTTGTTTAACAGTTGGCTTATGTAATTGGCTGCTCCCATGTTGGGGGCATAAATATTTACAATTGTTAGATCTTCTTGGTGGATAGACCCTTTAAGAATGATGTAGTGTCCTTCTGTATCTCTGACTACAGTCTTTAGCTTAAAATCTAATTTATCTGATATGAGAATCGCTATCCCAGCTTTCTTTTAAGGCCCGCTGGCATGAAAGATGGTTCTCCATCCCTTCACTTTCAGTCTGGATATATCTTTAGGTTCAAAATGTGTCTCCTGTAGATAGCATATGGATGGGTCCTGTCATTTTACGCAGTCTGCAACCCTGTGTGTATGTGCTTAACTAGGGCATGGAACAGAACAACCAAAGATCATAACTAAAGCAGTCTACTTTTAAAGATCAGATTCTCCATATAGAATACATGATAATTTGTGCTAAATTTAAACAGATTCTTGGACATTATCTATGAATAAACACACATCTTTTTCTAAATATGTTCATATTATTTTCAGGTCATAACAGTAATTTTCTCTTAAAGATTTATTTACTTATTTTAGAGAGAGAAAGCAGGGGGGCAGGGCAAAGGGAGAGGAGAGGGAAATAAGAAAACTCTGAGCTGGGCACAGAGTCAGATTTGGGGCTCAGTCCACAACTCTAGGATCATGACCTGAGCCGAATCCAAGAGTCAAACACTCAACCAACTGTGCCACCCAGGTGCCCCCATAAAAGTAGTTAAAGAAGATATTTAATGTTTATTTTGCTGTTAAAAATACATTTTTAAAGACTTTCAGCAAATGGTGCTGGGAAAACTGGTCAGCCACATGCAGAAAAATGAAACTGGATCATTTCCTGACACCACACACAAAAATAGACTCAAAATGGATAAAAGACCTCAATGTGAGAAAGGAATCCATCAAAATCCTCGAGGAGAACACAGGCAGCAACCTCTTCGACCTCAACCGCAGCAACTTCTTCCTAGGAACATCACCAAAGGCAAGGGAAGCAAGGGCAAAAATGAACTATTGGGACTTCATCAAGATTAAAAGCTTTTGCACAGCAAAGGAAACAGTCAACAAAACCAAAAGACAACTGACAGAATGGGAGAAGATATTTGCAAATGACATATCAGATAAAGGGCTAGTATCCAAAATCTATAAAGAGCTTCTCAAACTCAACACCCATAAAACAAATAACCCAGTCAAGAAATGGGCAGAAGACATGAACAGACATTTCTCCAAAGAAGACATCCAAATGGCCAA
>LNAC01000368.1:1606415-1624515 GCA_002007465.1 Ailurus styani | reverse complement strand
CTAAATCACTAATTCTGTCTTCTGCCTCATTTATCCTAGCAGTAAGAGCCTCCATTTTCAATTGCTCCTCATTAATAGCTTTTTTGATTTCAGCTTGACTAGATTTTAGTTCTTTTATTTCTCCAGAAAGGATTTTTATTTCTTTAGCGAAGGCTTCTCTATTATCTTCCGTGGTTATTTCGAGCCCAGCCAGCACCTTAAGAATCGTCATTTTGAACTCTAGTTCTGTCATATTACTAATGTCCTCACTGATTAGGTCCCTAGCTCTCATTACTGTCTCTTGTTTTTTTTTGTGTGTGTTGATTTTTTCCACCTTGTCATTTTATGCAGATAAGAATAGATGGATGAGAGAACAAAATACTAAAGTGTAGCAATGACCCCAGGGAAATATACACTAAACTACTCAGAAGAGACCTGGAACTTACAGAAAGTGGTCAATTTTCTGTTCCTAGAATTGCTGCTCTTCTTCTCTTCGATCTCCTGTAGAATTTGTAGGTGTTCAGAATAGTTTGATAACTATCTGGGTGAATTCCTGGGACCTGATGATAATCGGTCTCCTACTCCTCTGCCATCTTGCTGCTTCCCTCTGTGGGTTGCCTTTTAAATTTATTGTTTCCTTTGCTGCACAGATTTTTTTAGTTTAATTTAGTCTCACTTGTTTTTTTTTTTTTTTAAGTTTTGTTGCATATACTTTTTGGTGTCTTACCCAAGAAGCCATTGCCAAGGCCAATGTCAAGGATTTTTCCCTATTTTCTTATAGGAGTTTTAGGATCTCCAGTCTTACAACTAAGTCTTCAATCCCTTTAATTTTTATAAATGGTATAAGATAGAGGTTCAATTTCATTCTTTCACATGCGGATATCCAGTTTTCCCAATATCATCTAGTGAAAAGAATATCTTTCCCCATGTGTGTTCTTGACACCCTTGTCAAAATTAGCTGACTATATATGAGTGGGTTTATTTCTGGGCTCTCTACTCCGTTCCACTGGTCTACATGCATTTTTTTAATGCCAGTACCATAATGTTTTGATTACCATAACTATGTAATAGATTTAAAATCAGAGAAATGTGATGCCTCCAGCTTTGTTTTCTTTCTCAAAATTGCTTTGTCCATTCAGGGTCTTCTGTGGTTCCATATAAATTTTAAGATATTTTTTTTCATTCCTATAAAATGTACCATTGGAATTTTAATAGGGATTGCACTAAATTTGCACATCACTTTGGACAGTATGGACATTTTCATAGTATTAATTCTTCCAAACAAAGATCAAGGATATTTTCCTAATTATTTGTGTTGCCTTCAGTTTCATTAATCATTGTCTTGCAGTTTTCAGCTTACAGGTCTTTCCTCTCTTTGGTTAAATTTATTCCTAGGTATTTTATTGCTTTTGATGCTATTGTTAATGAGTCACTTTCTTAATTTCTCTTCAGAGAGTTCATTGTTAGTGTATAGAAATGCAATTGATTTTTATACAAAAATTATGTATCCTGAAATTCTACTGAATTCTTCTATTAATTCTAACAGCTTTTTGATGGAATATTTAAGATTTCCTCTGCATAAGATCATGTCATCTGCAAATAGGGACAATTTTACTTCTCCCTTTCCAATTTAGATGTCTTTTATTTTCTTTCCTAATTGCATTGCTAGGACTTGCATTACTATGTTGAATAGTAGGCAAGAGAGGGCATCCCTGTTTTGTTCCTGATCTTAAAGAAAAGGCTTTTAACTTTCCAACACTGACTATGATTTTTGTTCTGGGGATGTCATGTATGACCTTTATGATATTGAGGTGAAGTCCTTCTATTCCTAATTTGTTGAGAGTTTTTCTTTTTTTATCATGAAAGGATGTTAAATTTTATCAAATGCTCTTTCTGCATCTATTGGATGATAATGATTGTTAACCTTCATTCTGTTAATGTGGCATATTACATTTACTGATTTTTTAGTGTTGAGTCATCCTTGCATCCCAGAGATGCATCCCACTTGATCATAGTATATGATCCTTGAATTTGCCTATTATGTTGAGAATCTTTACACCTATGTTCATCAGAGATATTAGCCTATCACTTTCTTCTCTTTTAGTGTCCTTGTCCAGCTTCAGTATCAGGGTAATGATGACCTCATAAAGTAAGTGTGAAAATGTTCCTTCCTTTTCAATTTCTTGAAAAGTTGGAAAAGGACTGGTGGTTTTGTTTGTTTGCTTGTTTGTTTTGGTGCCGAGACCTGGTATGGATGGTGTTAATTCTTTTAACTGTTTGGTAGAATTCATCTGTGAAGGCACCTGGTTCTAAGGTTTTATTTGTGGAAAGGTTTTTGATTATGAATTAAATTTCCTTACTAGTGATCAATGAGTTTGGATTTTCTATTTCTTCTTGGTTCAGTCACGGTAGGTTGTATGTTTCTAGAAATTTATCCATTTCCTCTAAGTTGTCTAGTTTGTTAACATGTAACTGTAAACAGTGGTCTCTTATAATCTCTTGGATTCCTTTTATATCAGTTGTAATGTCCCCCTCTTTTACTTCTGATTTATTTGCATCCTGTCTCTTGAATCCTGTTTTGTTTTCTTCGTGTGTTTGTTTTTGTATTTTGTTTTTTGTTTTTGTTTTGTTTGTGAGTTTGGCTAAAGGTTTGTCAATTTTGTTTATCTTTTCAAAGCACAGCTCCTAGTTTCATTTAGTTTTTTTATTTAAATATAGTTAATATCAAAGTTACATCAGTTCCAGGTGTGATTCAACAAATCTATCAATGATCTTTTCTGGTGACTGTATAATCTCTACTTCATTTACTTCTGCTCTGATCTTTATTATTTTTTCCTCCTGCCAACTTTAGGTTCGGTTTGTTCTTCCTTTTATATTTCCTTGAGATATAAAATTAGGTTATTTGAGATCTTTCTTTTTTCTTAATGAAGGTGTTTACCACTATAAACTTTCCTCTTAAAACTGCTTTTGCTGCATCTCCTAAGTTTTGGTAAGTTGTATCTTCATTTTCCTTTACCTCAAGATATTTTTTTGATTTTCCTTCTGAATTCCTTTGATTTTTTTCTTTGACCTATTGTTCAGAAATGTGTTATTTAATTTCCACCTATTTGTGAATTTTCCTGCTTTTCTCTTGTCAGAAAAGATACTTGATATGATTTTGATCTTCTTAAATTTATCTATTTTGTGACCTAATATATGACCTATTGTACATGTTCCATGTTTGCTTAAGAAGAATTTGTGTTCTTCTGCTATTGGATGAGAAGATCTTAAATGTCTGTTAAGTCTATTTGCTCCAAGGTATAATCCAACTCCAGTGTTTCCTTATTGATTTTCTGTCCAGAATATCAATCCATTGTTTAAAATGGTGTAATTAAGTTCCCTACTATTATTACATTGCTGTCTATTTTTCTCTTTAGATCTGTTAATAATTGCTTAATATATTTAGGTGCTCCAGTATTGGGTGTGTATATATATTTACAGTTATAGCCTCTTGGTGAATTGACTCCGTTATGATTATATGAAGGCCTTTTTTGTCTCTTGTCACAGCTTTTGAGTTAAAGTCTACTTTATCTGATACAACTATAGCTAACCCTGCATTTTTAGTTTCCATTTGCATGGAATATCTTTTTCCTACACTTCACTTTCAGGCTGTAAGTATCCTTAAAGATTAAATGAGTCTCTTGTAGATGACATATAGTTAGGGTTGTTTTTGTTTTTGTTTTTTAAATCCATTCAGCCACTCTATGTCTTCTAATCCGAAGAATATAAAGCATTTACATTAAGAGTAATTAATGATAGATAAGTTACAATCACCATCTTAGCTTTGCACAGTGGCAGTATCGTAGCCAATGAGGTTTATCCAAGGCGTGATTATTGCTAAGTTACAATCACCATTTTGTTAATTGCTTTCTGATTGTTTTGTAGATCCTTTGGTTCCTTCTTTCCTCTCTTACTGACCTTCCTATGAATTGATGATGTTCTGTAATGGTATGCTTTTATTCTATTCTTTTTTATCATTTGCGTATCTATTTATAGGATTTTGCTTTGTGATTTCAGGCTTTCATAATAGTTACAACAGTTATTAAGCTTGTAATAACTTCAATCACATAAAAGAATTCTACACTTTTACCGGCCCCCTTTCACATTTTATGTTGTTGGTGTCCCAGTTTACATCTCTCTATATTGTGTACCAGTTAATAAAATATTGTACCACTAATTATTTTTAACATTTTTGTCTTTTAACCTGTATGCTAGGGTATAATGTGATTTATATACCACCACTGCAGTATTAGAGTATTTTGAATTTGACTATATATGTACCTTTACTGGTGAATTTTCTACTTTCATATATTTTCATGTTTACCAATTAGTATCCTTTCATTTCAGCTTGAAAACGTCCTTTACCATTTCTTGTAAGGCAGGTCTAGTGGTAATAAATTTCCTTAGCTTTTGCCTGGGAAAATCTGTCTCCTTCATTTCTGAAGGACAACTTTCCTGGTGAAGTCTGCAGCTTTTTCTTTGACCATTTTGAATATCTCATCCCCCTCTCTCCTAGTCCAGAAGGGTTCTACTGAGAAATCTGCAGATGCCTTACTGGGATTCCCTTATATGTGCTGAGCCATTCTTCCCTTGCTGCTTTAAAAATTCTGTCTTTGATTTTTGAGAGTTTGATTAAAATGTGTCTCAATGAAAATCTCTTTGCATTGAATATGCTTGGAGCTCTTTGAGCTTCATGTCCTTGAATGGCCATATCTCTCTCTGGACTTGGGATATTTTCAGCCATTAGTTAAGTTTTCTATCCCTTTCTCTCTTCTCTTTCTGGGACTACCATAACCTGAATGTTGTTTTGTTTGATGGTATCCCATAATTCATATAAGGCTTGTTTCACTCTTTTTTTTAATTCTTGTTTCTTATTCTCCTATGACTGGGTAATACCAAGAGATCAGTCTTCAAGTTCACAGATTTGTTCTGCATGACTGGTCCTAATGTTGAAGCTCTCTACTGCACTTTTCATTTTGTTTATTGTATTCTTCAGATCTAGAATTTCTATTTGGTTGTTTTTTTAATTCTAACTCTTTGTTGAACTCATTTTGTTCATGCATTGTTTTCTTAGATTCACTGAATTATCTGTGTTCTCTTAAATCTCACTGAGTTTCCTTAAAGTAATTAATTTGAGGGGCACATGGTGGCTCAGTCAGTTAATCATTTGCCTCTGGCTCAGGTCATGATCCCAGCGTTCTCGGATTGAGCCCCACATAGGGTTCCCTGTCCAGGAGGGAGTCTGCTTCTCCCTCTCTCTCTGCTCTTCCCCACCATTCATACTCTCTCACAAACACTCTCTCACACAAATAAATGGATAAAATCTTTTTAAAAAATTAATTTGAATTCTTTTTCAAGTAACATGCAGATTTCCATTTCTTTGGGATCACTTACTGGAAAATTATTGTGTTCCTATGGTGGTGTCATGTTTCCTTGCTTCTTCCTATTTCTGATGGCTCTGCACTGAGTCTATGCATTTGAGGGAGCTGTCACCTCTGCAGCGAAGAAAATGTTCATTTATGCACTATAAAATATGGTAGTCACAAGCCACATATGGGCATAAAGCATGTGAAATGGGAAAGTGTTACTAAGGAACTGAACTTTAATTTTATTTAATAGGTCTTAGTTTAATTTCAAACTTAAATAGCCACATGTAGTTGGTGGTAAAGAAACAGATATCAGTCAATGAATAAAAGAATAAATTATCTTCTTTTTTTTTAAGATTTTATTTATTTATTTCACAGAGGGAGAGAGATCACAAGGAGGCAGAGAGGCAGGCAGACAGAGGGGAAGCAGGTTCCCCGCTGAGCAGGGAGCCCGATGCCCGATGCGGGCCTCGATCCCAGGACCCTGAGATCATGACCTGAGCCGAAAGCAGAGGATTTAACCCACTGAGCCACCCAGGCACCCGAATAAATTATCTTCTTAACAACTATATTAAGTAGGTACTGTTATCTGTTCCTCACATATAAGGAAAGGTAGAGGACCAGAGATTAAATGACTCACTTAAAGTTTCACAGCAAATAAATTGTGAAACCAGGATTTGAACCAAGGTACCAATCCCCAGACCCTACACTCAATTATTGCATGGAAATCTGTTTTCTCAGGTGATTTCACCTCAATAATCTGGTTTTCAGAGTTTGGTGAAAGTTTATATGTTATAATGTATGGCAATACAATAACTAGTGTTACTGTACCAATAACTAGTACCAATATGGCCAGTACCAATAACTAGTATCTGAAAAGAGTTACTTCCATGATGTGAATTATATCTTAAACATTTATTTAATTATATAAAAATATTTCTTATATAGGAAAAACAAGCAATCCAAAAGTACTTCCAAAGTAGTCTCATCCTTAAAGTTAATAGTAAACTATGCTACTTATTCACTTAACAGTGTATTTCTAATGTAGCAAGTAGTAAAGAAAGTTTATAGGTTACTCCTTTATATCTTTTTTTTTTTTTAATTTTATTTTTATTATTTGCCCAAGGGGTACAGGTCTGTGAATCATCAGGCTTACATCTTTCACAGCATTCACCAAAGCACAAACCCTCCCCAATGTCCATAACCCATAGGTTACTCCTTTAGAACTAAACATCAGGAAATATATTAAGTTGGAGACATAACAACCTACAAAATATTCCAAATATCCTCTTTAAAAAAAAAAAAATGGAAATAAGGTCAGAAAAACTGTATCTATGGAACCAAGCCATAGCCACAGCAATGGACAGCCAAAAGGGCAAAGCTGCCCAGGGGCAACTATTTTAGCAATGAAATTAAGACTTTGACCAGCCACATATAAATCAGAAAGCTCCTAACTGTTTTGCTGATCAGAGACCCTCAGAAGGGACTTCCATGTCCCAGGTCATAGTACTCCTGAGGAACAGAAAGAAGCAAGGACAAATCCCCCTAAATTTTCTTTACTTTATGTCCACAGAACTTTCACTTAGTAAAATCAAGCAATGAGTTCATAAACAAAAATACCAAACTCAAGAAACCCAGTTTTTATGATTGAGAGCCACTGACAATATTTTTACTCCCAAGTATTATTTGTAGAGAAACTACAGGGAAAAACTATAGAACTGCTATGTATAAACTGTTTTAATAAATAAAGGGCATAATTACAAAGTTGGCCAATCAATACAATACTGTTAGAAATAAACAGATTTGGAGGAGAAAGACAGAACTCCTACCTATGAAAATTATAAATGTTAAAATGTTACCCAAAAAAGGAAGAAAATAATCAACTGATTAAAAAGCAGATTAGAAACAATTAGTTGTACTGGAAAATATGTCCAAAAATTACCTTCAATACAGCACAGAGAAACAAGGAATTGAAAAGTGAGAGGAATGTTAGAATAGAAGGAAAAGATATAACCTACCTCTCAATGGAATGTCAAAAAGGAAAAGTGAATGGAGAAAAAGTAGTATCCAAAGAGATAATGGATGCAAAATTTCCAGAACTGATAAAGAATGTGAACCCATCAATCCAGGAAGCACATATTCCAGGTGAAATAAATGAAAAAAAAAATAAAACAAAAAGCCTAAGCTCTAAAATATTATTTTTTAAAATCCCTAAAAATATAGAAGATAAAATTAAAAGCACCTACAGAGACAAGCCAGAATACTCACAAAATTATGGCGATTAGAAAAATAGCAGAATTTTCAAAAACAATAGAAGTCAGAAGGCAGCAGAACAGTATCTTTAAAAGGTCAAGGAAAAAAACAAAATTTGGTGCCTAGCAAAATGCTGATGATGATAAAAGAATGACAATAAAATAAAAATATTTAAGAGTTCACTACCAAGAGACCTCAGTAAATGAACCTCCAAAGACTGTACTTCAGGAAAAATAAAAAGGATCCTGGAAGGACAATTTAATGTGCAGCAAAGGCAATGATAAACCTGCACTTTTAATGTAAACAAGCACTTTTTAAAAGTATCAATGATCATAATACTTTTTAATTTGTAGTATTTAAAAACACAGAAGTGGACTTCCTTTCCTAACACAATGGAGGAACAAGGACCAGATTTATCTTGCTGTCTTAACCAAATAAAAAACGTGAAAAAAAAAATAGAACATCATTTCACAACAGGCAAAGCAGAATATTCCCTGGGAGGAAGACAAAAATGAGGTAATTCCTATGACTGCCCTACTTTAATGCTTGCAGAGACTTTTCAGGTGCAGCACAGGAAGAGATAAACTAAGCAGTGTCCCTGAACTGAAAAGACAGGGATGGTAATCTGGGAAGGCCAAAGTGGCTAGAATTTCAAGGAATTAGATGTAGAAAATGTAATTAAACAGCTATTACAAATAAAACTTCGTATGTTCAAGAAACTAGAAAATGCTGCAAAGAGTACACGAATGCCTCCTGAAAGGGGCATGTGGGTGGGTGTTGAGAGGGTGTTAATGCAGCTCTCTGGAACACTGGAAGATGAGTCTCACTGGCTGTCTTAGCTGACTGTGAGTGCCATCAAAGCTCAGGAGAGTATGTGTGGGACACTGGGTATCGTGCATGCCACTGGCTCCAGTTGACTCCTGGAGTAGGAATAAAAAAGCATTTTGGAACCAGGAAGAAAAGCCTCCTCTTCTTTCAGTGTCTCTCCAATGCCATCTACTGAAAAGCTTAACATTGTCTTACCTGGCAAAAGAGAAATGCTCACAGGGCTCAGCTCCAATATCACAAAGCAGGGCAAAGAAGGATGGATATGGAACAAAGAGATAAATTGACAATTGGTACAAAGAGTATATAAAACATTTAAATCTTTAGATTTCCACCTCTGTCAGGGAAGATTCAACTTGAAGTTTCACTAATAAAAACTAGAACTCTCTTTTAGCTTTATAAAGGACATGAAAATATAACTAATGGATAGAAGCTCAACTCACCTAAGATTTTAATAGTAAAGTGTCACATCTCTCTGTTTTTAGACTAATTTGTGGGCCTATAGAGAGCATAATTGAGATATCTTAGTAAAATATATATTATCTAATCCAAACTACCCAGATATATTACATATATAAAATAATATATATTTCTCATTATATTCATAAAATTGCTTATTTACAAGTATGTGAATGCACATACATACTTAACCTTCTTAGTTATCAAAGAAATACAAACTGAAGCAAAAATTAAGCACATATTTTCTACCCATCAATTGACAAAAAATAACGTCCAGTACTTGAGAGTATGGGAAAAAGGCTAAAAATTGATGAACTTCTCCAATTACACATTTATATATATTGCAAAACTTGCTGTCAATAGAATCTAATTTTTAATTTGGTGGTTTGGTTGTGGAGGAGAGTTTAGCTGAATAGTATTTGAAAAGCTCTCTATTTTTATGTCCAAAGAAAGAGTAATGCAGTTTTTAAAAGCATCATGTGTTTGCTCATTCTTTCAAATCTACATCAGTGACAAAAAGAATTCACAATGGCAAATTGAGAATAATCACTAGTCAATTTGTAGAGCCACCTACTCCAAATTCTTTACACCATTTTACAAAATGCATCTATCACAAATGGAGAACAATAGAAACTAAAGCACATAACTAAGTCATTATGGCATACACAGTTTTTATTTGATTCTAAAAATAATAGTTGATTATAGTATTTGTGATAATAGAAGTTCCCTAATCAGAATTAAAACCATCAATTTTAATTGAACCTCTATTCATTTTTAATTAGAACTGCTTACAATGAGTAAATTAAATCAATGAAGTAAATTTTAAATGTAGTGAAATATAAAACAAATTAAAGTTACACCTACTACATACCCAGGAAGGTTTTCAGATACAAGGAAAAGTATCATGAGTAAATACTCTTTGCCTGGAATTTTCCATTCCTGAAGTAAGATGGAGCACCTGGCAAGTTATGGTAGAATTCATCTAAATCTTTCTTATGGGTGTAATACAGTGACAACATCGGTGACCACTCTGTTACAAGAAAATGGTATTATGCATGAACTTAAACTACAAGAACAGCCTTAACAATAAGATGTATGGATACATCACAGCCTTTGCCTCAAAGTATTCTTGCATCAGCTATTGATTGGTGCAAATTCTTAATGGAGACATAATCTATATTGATTTTTAAGAATACCTGAATCTCAGCTTCCTCATCTATAAAACTGAAATGACAGTAAGTATTTTCTTGGACTGTTTTGAAGATTAGCTATACCTTTATACATATATTTATATACATATATATGTATATACACACATACACATATGACATAGTGAAAGGGCATCCAATAAACATAGTTATTCCAACTGACAGTAATGAAGTCATTTTAATACAGCATTAGAGGGGCACATAGGTGAGAACCTGCTATGCCATGTGGCTTCTTGCCTTCATGGAACTTACAGTCTACCAGAGAAGACAGATATAAATACAAAATTATAAATAACTAATAATTTCAAGCATACAAAATGCTATGGAAAATAGCTAATATTTATAGAGACTGTACTGTACAATGCATTTTACATATATCATAGTATCATTCCCATTTAAAGAAATGTGAACATAGGTTAGGAATCACAGGCAGTCTGAAGCCAAAGCCAGAGCTTTAAACTACTATCCAACACTATCTCAAAAAAAAGTACTATGCAATACTGTACATACATTTTATATGATGTTATAATCATGATATTTTTTTTAATCAGTGCAGTGCATTTTTTTAAAGCAGTGCAGATGATGAATTGGAGAGGAATAAAACTGAACACAGGAGAGTATTGGAAGCATCCAAGCAAGAAATGATTAGTACTAGAACATAGTTGTAGTAAGAATGAGAGAAGAAAACAAACTGACGAGCTATTGAGGTAGAATTGATAACACTTGGCAAGTGACTAGACAGGAGAGTGAGGGAAAGGGAAAGCTCAGCACACTGCCACCAGAGAGACCTGGCTATCAAGCACTTTTAAAACTGAAGATTTAATCAACCCTGTCCCAGGAGAAAAGGCACAGGATTTCATTTCCACTCCTCCCCACGCTTTCCCACCCTTAGCTATAACACACACATCACTGTTGCAGAGATAACAAAATATTATTGTATACCAATCAAATATGTAACCTATTTGAAGAAAATCACTGAAATCTTTCACTAAAAAACAAAAAAATGATCTGGAATCTCTATTTCAACAAAGAAATAAAATACTAAGCTAACTTTTCATTTTACACATATATATAGTCCTAGGAATATCTCGATTGAACACAAAAAAATGATGGTTACTGAATTCACAATCTGTTAATTAAAACAAAAGTTAAGTAGCTTACCCAATGATAGAAGTAAAAGTTCAGACCAATCCTCAGAAGAAAATTTTCAGGCATTACTTGATTATGCCATTTTTTAATTAACAGCACTAGCTAGACAGACACATGGGTCTTT
Organism: Ailurus styani; assembly: GCA_002007465.1. Taxonomy (NCBI): domain Eukaryota; kingdom Metazoa; phylum Chordata; class Mammalia; order Carnivora; family Ailuridae; genus Ailurus; species Ailurus styani. Next base: position 1,613,113 of record LNAC01000368.1, on the reverse strand, counting down.
TATTGGACTTTAGGGCTGCAGAATTCCACACAATTCTGCATGCTTTAACATCTAAAATGATTCAATTTACATTTAAAATTCCAAGATGAGGAGCACCTGAGTGGCTCAGTCAGTTAAGTGTCCAACTCTTGATTTAGGCTCAGGTCACAATCTCAGAGTCATGAGATCAAGCCCTGAGTCCAGCTCTGTGCTCAGCCTGGAGTATGCTGGAGATTCTCTCCCTCTCTCTCTCAAATAAATAAATCTTTAAAAAATGTCCAATATGAAAGTTGGAAGGGTAAAATACAATATATTCCTTCCTTTGACATTTTGGTCAAATTTGTTAAAAAATTAAATCAAAATGAAAAACCTAAAAGTTTATTTTTTTATTCAAATTATCTAAGAAGTGAAAAAATATGTGATGATTTTACCTGGAATGCAGTCACTATAGTTAGAAATACACACAAAATTTAATATGTGGTATTTAATTTAGACAAATTACTATTTTAACTAATATTATTGTCCTTCTATCACCTCCCAATTCTGAGGACACTGGACTAAATTCAGTGGGGCCTGAGGCTGAAATTAACAAGAGGGAAGATGGAGGGCAGAGATGAGGTAGAGAAATCTGTTGGCAGAACCATCAAAGTAAGAAAGAGAAAGAAAGAGAAACCTCGAAGTAGAGTCAATGTCAGAATTATACAGTAGCTTATAAATACACTAGATCAGACCTCTCAAACTTTTTGGCCTTGGAATCTTCTCTATACTCTTGAAAATAATTGAAAATCCCAAAGAGCTTTTATTTATGTTGGTTATATCCATTGATATTTATCATCTGGGATATTAACACTGAGAAATTTGTAAAATATTTAATAATTCATTTAAAAATAACATTAATCCCATATAATGCTAACATAAACGATGTATTTATAAAAAATAACTATATTTTCCCAAACAAAAAAAATTGTTGTTTTACATTTCTGCAAATCTCTTTAAAGTCTGGCTTATTAGAAATCAACTAGATTCTCATATTTCTTTCTGCATTCAATCTGTTTCTATATCGTATCTTATAAAGCCTCTGTATGCCCATAAAAGAATGGGTAGTTCAAAAGGCAAATAATATTTTTTAATTATTATGAAAATAGTTTTAACATCACAAACTCCCTTGATAGGGTCTTGAGGATCCCAGGGGTCCTAGGACAACACTTTGAAAATGACTGCCTTAGACAAACATATTTTAAAAGGTGGCAGATAAAAGTGATTTGCAGATCAGAGTAAAAACAAAGCCCGTAAACACAGTGGCTCATCTTCCCCTCTGCCCCCTATGAATTTGGGGCTTCAATAGAACTAGAATTTCAATGGAGCCAAGCCTGTAGGGACCATTATCCATTATCTTATCTCCAAATGTACATACAGAATCAACTCTATAGAATTTCCTCCAGGTAATCATGGCACTGAAAGCACCAGCAGATAAAACTGCTTTTGCCTGCATAAAACAGAGAGTGTACTGACAAGCCAATAGTAAAATCTACTGAAATAATTATAGAATCAAGATTAGCTCATAGCTTTACTTCAATACAATAATGATGGTAAGATAATAAAAAGCACTGCTTAGGGACAGTTCTCTTTTCTGAAGAGCTATAACGTGGATATCCACACATTTAAAACAGTATAAAGGTACTACTTTCTGGAGGCAGCACATGAAACAAAAGCCTCCTAAAGTCTCCCCCAACTTATGAGTTCTTGAGTATTTTTATCCCATTGAAATGGGCTCTGATACATCTGACATTTCCTCCTTTACACACTTTTCTAATTGATGTACGAAAACTGCTATAAATAGCCATTTAAAGTGTTCCTCATTTTTCCTTTTAATCCTTCTGTTTTCAGAGTTTGAGTGCCACTTCCAGCCCCTACTCTAATTCCTGTTTCATCAGGTTACATTCAGTGCTCCCTACATCTCTCCACACACGTATATGTGAGTTTACATTTTGAAATACAAAAATATAATTTAATGTCACACATTCTCGTGCATTATAAAGACAATAACAACCCAAACTATGAATAAGCTGAAAGAGAAGGAAAACATAATGATTTCAAAAGACAAACAATTTTGAAATAGATACTTGAAATAGATACACTTTGAGGACAAAAGCACTTAAGTTATTTCAATACTTTAGGTTCTCCTTGTATCATAAACCACCCACTTGTTCTCTCGCAATCTATAAACACTGGAGAGGGAAAAATAATGATAAATTGAAACTTTTCCTGAATAAATACACATAAATGACTTGGTTAAGACACTGAAAAAAAAAGGTGGTAAATAAGGCTTTTTCACTTAAGAGAAAAAAGATATCAAAGAATAGAGTTTAACTCTTGTATAATACAGTCAGTTACAGCTTTCTAAATCAGCCAAGGGCTGTAGCTAGGCAACATGATTCTTCACTGTGCTCAAAAAGGGGGCTGCCAAGCATCAGTAGCCTCATTTCTCACTGAAAGCTTTGACAAATTTCCACCATATTTTATATAATTGTAGCAGAGGGAGTGCCAGATTAGATCTGATTTGCTGTCATAATGGGATTTTTCCCACATAAGCTAATGATGCAAAGCTATATTTAACCCCCCAAAAGTCACCCTCAAGCACTTACTGTATATTCTGATTGCTTCTCATATCTAGAATTGGACAAGTAGCAATTTTTCTGCTACTGAATATGACAAAAGCAAAGGTTTAATAGGTAGATTTTTTTCTCCTGATTGGCTCCATTATAAATTTAGCTACATATTCTAAATATATTCACTGGCTTCTCTTACCAAACTGAGAGGATCAAGAAAGTCTGTTGCTTTGAGTTCACATCCACTGGTATATGTAAGTCAATTATCTTGCCCCAGCCTACTCTAGTTGGCTGAGTATGCTGTTAATTTCCCACTTTTAGGCTGGGCACCACTCTAACCCTAGGTCACAGAGAAGTCTGGGAGCTTTTAAGGTGTTTGTCTTCAGCAACCTCTGTCTAAGGAGATGGATTATATCCCCTGAATCCTGTTTCAAGCTGGATATTTCTACCATCCCAAGTCATGCCATACTTTGAAACAAGAGTACCACCACTGGCAAGAAACTTCTGATGTGGCAACTCACACATCTACAAGAAGGAACATTCTGTATATTGGCTCTAATCCAAATCTGTATGTGAGCTTGCCTTGGAAATTTGTTTTAGCCACCTGAGAATTAGATCAGTTCTACACGTAGGATTCCAGCATGCCTTCTAGCTGAGCTCCCATGGGTAAAAAACTACTACATTAACAGTTTCAACCTATGGGCCACTACCAGTCAGTAATTCTCTTTCCAAACAACCAATTATCACCTATTCAGTAGTCCCACCTTATCCACAAGGCATGCATCCCAAGACTTCAGTGGATGCTTGAAACTGTAGACAGTACCAAGCCCTATACATACCATGTTTTTTTTTACTATACATACATACTTGTGGTAAAGTTTAATTTATAAGTTAGGCACAGTAAGATATTAACAATAATAATTAATAATAAAATAGAACAATTATAACAATATACTATAATGAACATGTCTCTCTCAAAATATGTTATTGTATTCCATTCACTCTTCTTCTTATGATGATGTGAGGTGATAAAATGTCTGTGTGAGGGGATGAAGTGATGTGAGTGACATAAGCACATGGGGGCGTACTGTCAGGCTGCCACTCACCTTCTGACAATAGATCAGAAGGAAGACCATCTGCATCTAAACCAAAGCTGAACACAGGAAACTGAAACTGTAGAAAAGTGAAAACGCAGGTAAGGGAGGACAACTCTACTACCTTCCTATAGTTTAAATCCCTGACTTACCATTTTCTGGTTTTATGACCTTACTTAAGTTACTTAAAGCCATTTTAAGTCTTAGTTTCCTCACCTAGAAAATAGGAACAAGCATACATAGTTCACAGCAGTAAATATGTCTTATTATTATTAAATAATTATTTTCTTCTACAGAAACTGAAAAACAAACTTGTATTAATAGGACACTTACTTCTTAGGGATCTTAAAGACTCTTCAGCCTTGGGCTAAAGAAAACTTAGTTACTAGCAAGTATGATCAAAAGTGACTGTACCTACGGCACTTGTGAATAAGATCTTGTAAGAATTTTTTTTTTAAGAAAAACATCTTATATAGTCCATAAAGTTCATAAAACAGAAACCTATAAATCAAGACTTAATGCTTTTATATCTCAGAAAAATAGGTAAATGATATAGAGGAACAGATACAGATAGATTTATCTATCCAGAGAGTCTGTGCACCTTGAATAGACAGGTAGCATTCCCCTTTGTACATTATAATTTATGTACTTCAAGGGTCCTGTCATTAGAGCAACAGCTTCAAGGTTGGTGATACAATCCAATGACATGGCATTATACAAAAGAGTGTTATTCAGGAGCAGATACCAAATATCACGACCCTGAATATCACAGCTGAAAAAAATGGGTTTATCTCCTACTCTAAGGTATCTGATTCCTTCATAAGTAAAGGAAGCAAATTAGCTTAAAAAAAATTAATGACACTCCCCTGTACTGCCTTCCTTCTGACTCAGATTCTCCTGGATCAACAATCCAATGTCAACTAGACATCTTTTGGCTTTTCCTTCTCACTTCCATCAAAATTATTAGTCCTGCATCACCATGCCCAAAGTGCTTAACGAGTAATTGGAAATCGAATCCTATAAGCTAGCTGAAGTGAAGGTGACAATGATGAATAATAGTTTGCTTTAACTTTATCACAGAGAAAAATCAGAAAAGCTCAGGTTTGAGAAATCTCAGGCACAACCACAGGCAGTGTGAGCATTCAAGGTATTATCAATGCAAGGAAAATCAGAGTGTTGATTTTGAGTGGAAGCACCTCTTCTTTTATAATATCCTAGGAGTATAAAACCGTAGGGCTGCAGAGAAGCTTAAGAGGCATCAAGTCCAACTATACAGTCATGCTGCATGAAGTTTTCATGAGCCCTGCAAAATTTTGTCAAGTGGTACCTTTCACTGTTGAAAATACTAAAGCCTATAGCATCCTCATCAAGTGGTCATCCTGGCACTATGTGATTAAACTCCAACATTCATATTTATAATTTCTTATTTTAAAATATATATATATCTCTATTTTTAAAATTTCTTTGATTTCCTTTTTTGTTTGTTTGTTTAAGATTTTATTTATTTGACAGAGAGAGAGAGAGAGCGAGAGAGGGAACACAAGCAGTGGGAGAGGGAGAAGCAGGCTTTCCCTCGGTGCAGGGAGCCCAATGTAGGGCTCAATCCCAGGACCCTGGACCACAACTCAAGCCAAAGGCAGACGCCTAACAACTGAGCCACACAGGCACCCCTATATATTCTCAATTTTGAACAATTCTGTTTGTTAAAACATTCCATTTACATTGAGCTAAACAGAGCCTTCTGTTGTTCCTACTGGCTTACTGGTAAGTCACAGCCTAGCCCCTGGGTCCTTTCAGAAAAAATCATAGTCACATAACAGCTACTTTCATGTTTGAAAACAGTTGTCAGATCATCACTGGGTCTTCTCCTCCCTGGAAAAACATCTTTAATTTCTTTGAGTCTTCAAAAAACAATGTTTCAAAGCCCTTACTAACACTATTATTCAATTTCTATATTCTTTGTCACACTGCTTGAGGTGTTTTCTGTTAAGTTTAGAATATAGTGAGATGTGAACCTCTCAACATCTTTTTTTTTTTAAGATTTTATTTATTTATTTGACACAGAGAGAGAGATCACAAGTAGGCTGAGAGGCAGGCAGAGAGAGAGGAGGAAGCAGGCTCCTTGCCTAGCAGGGACCCCAATGAGGGCCTCGATCCCAGGACCCTGAGATCATGACCTGAGCCAAAGGCAGAGGCTTTAACCCACTGAGCCACCCAGGTGCCCGTGTACCTCTCAACATCTTGAGAACAACCTACAACTAAGACTGGCTTTTCCTCTTGCGATTCTGCAGCCACACCATACTACTGACTCACACTGAACTTTCACCTGTTCTCCCAAATATTATCATTGACATGTGCTACAAACATACCATTTTATTCTTCCTATGTTTGAAAAGATAGATTCTTGTACTCTTATTCAGGATCTCACCTTTGTTCCTATTAATTTTCATTGATAGAGATGTCCATTTCTACAACTCAGTAAAATCTTTCTAGTCTCTGATTTTTAACTTCTGATGTATTTGTTATTCTTAATTACTTGTCTTCCACATCATTTTCCAAAGAACTGATGAACTTTCTGACCAGCACAAGGCCCTACAACAAACTGCTACAACCTTCACTGCAAGTTAACATCTGTCCATTCAATAATTTACTATGTACAGCTTTAGACTTAAACACAAATCCAAAGCCTAACCATAATTCCTCTCTTCAGTGAGAGAGATGCTGGATTTTCACAGCTGTTACTTAATGCAATGCCTATGTACCATGTCTAAGGTGACACTGACATAGGACAATATCCCATAATCTCAGCTACCCAATTCCCAAAGTTAAATGTACTTTGGAATCTAAAACTCCCCATACATGTTCACTCCTAATCCAAAGTAGATTTATCCCATTATATGTTTCCTAGAAAATAACAAGAAATATAAGAGAGTCATATAAAAAAAAATGTGCTCTGGGGTGCCTGGGTGGCTCAGTCAGTTAGGCATCCAATTCTTTTTTTTTTTTTTTTTTTTTT
>LNAC01000368.1:1524639-1606393 GCA_002007465.1 Ailurus styani | reverse complement strand
AGGGGTACAGGTCTGTGAATCATCAGGCTTACATCTTTCACAGCATTCACCAAAGCACAAACCCTCCCCAATGTCCATAACCCATCCACCCTATCCCTACCCTCCCACCCCCCAGTAACCCTCAGTTTGTTTTATGAGATTAGAAGTCTCTTATGGTTTGTCTCCTTCCCCATCCCATCTTGTTTCATTATTTTTCCCTCCCTACCCCCCACAACCCCCCACCCTGCCCCTCAAGTTCCTCATATCAGAGAGATCATATGATAATTGTCTTTCTCTGATTGACTTATTTCGCTCAGCATAATACCCTCCAGTTCCATCCATGTCGTTGCAAACGGCAAGATTTTGTTTCTTTTGATAGCTGCATAGTATTCCATTGTATATATATACCACATCTTCTTTATCCATTCATCTGTTGATGGACATCTAGGTTCTTTCCATAGTTTGGCTATTGTGGACATTGCTGCTATAAACATTCGGGTGCACGTGCCCCTGAGAATCACTACCTTTGTGTCTTTAGGATAAATACCCAGTAGTGCGATTGCTGGGTCATAGGGTAGCTCCATTTTCAACTTTTTGAGGAACCTCCATACTGTTTTCCAGATAGGCATCCAATTCTTGATTTCGGCTCAGGTCATGGTCTCAGGGCTGTGGTGCTGAGCCCACTTTGGTCCTGTGCTTAGCAAGGAGTCTGCTTGAGATTCTCTCTTCCCCTTTCCCTCTGCCCCTCCTCCTGCTAACTCACATGTATGCTCTCTCTTTCTCTAAAATAAATAAATTCCAAAAAAATATGTTCTGGAATCAAACAAATCTGACCTCTAATTCCAATTCTGCCTATTACTAACTGTGTGATTATAGCCAAGTTATTTAACCTCTCTATACCTACCAGTATTTTATGATGGGGATTATTCATTTCTGTGTCTCAAAAATTAATATATGGTATTTCAGTCACTTAGCAAAGTTAGCATTTAAAAAAGTCAATTGATATATTTTTTAAGCTCCTGGGTTCCCTCTAGAATGAAATGGTTTCTTTTAAATTATGGATTTCCTCTGTCTTGTTCACCACTATATATCTCAAGACACCAAAACAATGCCTGGCATATAGCAGGTGCTAATAAATATACAATGAGTGAATAAAAACAACGAATTTGAATTAATCTATTAGAAAATGTATCACATTAAAAGGAAACATCTGCCTTGTTGATTATAATAATAAGTATCCATAATAATAATTGTTCAGCAAACGTTTAAAGTGTGCCTCAAACAGAGAAGCCTAGGATACCTATCTAGAGGTGAACAGACTAAAGTCAGAACTGGGTAGCGTGAGGCAACGTTCAAAATAGCAGTCCAAGATTTGACCAGAACCTAACATACAAACCAGCTTTGAGTTAGGCATAAGGAAAAACATGCACTATTTCAATAGTGATTCCCTTCCTCCCCTTGTCCCTCTTCATCTGTGTCCGTCCTCCCTTCCCTGCCTCTCTCTTTCCCCCAACCACAAGATGGCGACAGCCACTGTTGAACTCTTGACCCAGCTGCTGAAAACATCTTTCTGCAACTGAGAAAGTCAGCTCTCCCTTAAGGGACTTTTTAAGTACCCTGGTACTGTTACTTGGGAATAGTAACCCTACCTTGGGAACAATTCCAGAATATCTAGTCCAAATAACTCTCAGGAGCATACTGAAAAACTCTGGAAAATATAATCAGTTTCTAATAATTTAAGAAAAAAAGACTATGTAACAAAATCAAACAAGTTAGGGCTTTATGAACTTCAAAAAAAAAAAATGGGAATCCATATAGTAGTGGTATGGCCTTTTTTTGTTAAGCCTAGTAAAGCAAGGATACTTGACTAAATCAGGGAATATTTAGCCCAGAAGAAAGACTTAGAAGCAGACTAACAGCAATCTTCAAATATCTGAATGAATGACTACTAGGAAGAAAAAAATCTCAACTCTATTTTTGGGCAATTCAAGTGGGAAAAATCAAAAGCAATGGCTGTGTGTTAGAGGGAGGCCATCTAGCATCAGACTGGGCTGTCTCCATTAATTCAACAAATGTGTCAGGTACTGCAAAGCACCAGTGAACACCTGATTATTGCCTTATATTCTAGTAGGAGAGTATGACTTCATGTTAACCACATTTTGTATTCATAATGAAGGAGAAAAGAAGTTTTACTACAAATACAAAAGAAATTTAAATATCTAAAAGATTTTCAGTATTTACTTTTCTCCATTTACTGACAAAGATTTTTAGTTTTCAGGTAAAATAATGGCATTAAAGTAGTTTGCAAGTTTCTTAATATTTATTTTCTTTTTTTAAGATTTTATTTATTCATTTGAGAAAGAGAGAAAGAGAATAAGCAGGGGGAGAGACAGAGGGAGAGGGACAAGCAGGCTCCCCACTGAGCCAGGAGCCAGACAGCTCCATCCCAGAACCCCTGGATCATGATCTGAGCTGAAGGCAGACGTTTAACTATCTGAGCCACCCAGGCCCCCCTCTCAATATTTATTTTCAATTGAGATAATACAGTAGATTAAAAGAATACCTGCATAAGCCAAAATTCATTTCAAGCTTGTCCTTAAACATCTCTTAGTGGATTTGAAAGCAGTGTTACTATAAGAGGAAATTCAAAGATTCGAAAGGTTTCAATAATCTATGTGTTTCGACTACACTATAAGCTAGACCATATTCTAAAACACAGCTGACCACTAACACTGTTCAATACGGTAGCCTCAGTTACATGTAGCTACTATACTTTTGAAATCAGGCTAGGAAGGACCTGAATTCTTCATTTTGTTTAATTTTAACTGCTTTACATTTCAATAGCCATCATGTGGCTAGACACCAACTGTAGAAAACAGCAGACTTCTAGAGATAGGTGAACAATAATATTTGTAAACCAGAACCTTTCTAGAGAAAAGACTGAAGAGAAAAGAAATAATTGGTGAGATTACAGCCATAAAATGAGAACTAACATATTTATGTTTCTATGCAATTTCACTCAGTCAAACTGAATTCAGTAAGAGATCTCTGGAAAAGTACTTCAAATCCTATTGCAACGAAATTAGTAAGCTATATTCTGTATATAAGATGGCTTCCAAGAGAGAATGATTAACTCCTTCTGCTTTCCTTAGATTTTTGCATTAAATTTCTTTTCTTACATACTAAATGACACCTTTTCTTACATTTTTAATGTCCTAAAAATATATCTTTAGAAATTAATTAACTTAGATCTAATGGGGTAGTAAAGAGTTATAAGTGGATTCCCATCCAATAGTAGAAAAAAGAGATATCCAAAAACTATTTCAGATCTACATAAAACCGTTGGCTGAGCTGACAACACAATCACTCAGGTGATTCTAGATAGAACAGTAAAATGATAACCTCAAGAAGTAGCCTCCAAAGCAGAGGCCACAAAAGGTTAATTGGCATGCAAAAAGAAAATAGAACTTTTATTTATATTTAAAATTTTTTAATCTTTTCTTTTTCAGTGATCCAAGATTCATTGTTTATGCACCACACCCAGTGCCCCATGCAATACGTGCCCTCCCTAAAAAAATTTTAAAAAAAATAAGAAATCAAGCTTTACTAATTTAAGACTTGGAGAGACATTAATGCTCTTACTCAGTCCACATGTCATAAGACCACAATACGGGTAAGTCTCTTGAGGTATCTTGAAGAAAAACTAGGAGTTCCCAGGTACCAATATCAATAGTGGTTAACTAGTTCCTTCACTTACTGTCAAATTTCGATGTATTACATTTACATTTGACCATCTAAGCAGAATTACAGAGCATATTATTTCAAACTGTAAAATATTTATAATTCTTCAAAATGAGATGGTGTGTGACCTGGAAAACCTTTTCCCACACAAAGATTTTCTGATTATCTCAAAGGGAACTACTTGTTTCTAAACTCAAAGACTAGTTATGCATTACTCTTTTATTTATTTATTTAAAAAAAAATTTTTTTTATTTATTTGACAGAGAAAGATCACAAGTAGGCAGAGAGGCAGGCAGAGAGAAAGGAGGAAGCAGGTTCCCTGCCGAGCAGAGAACCCGATATGGGCCTCGATCTCAGGACCCTGAGATCATGACCTGAGCTGAAGGCAGAGGCTTTAACCCACTGAGCCACCCAGGCACCCTGCATTACTCTTTTAAAAAAGAGAAAATGTTCCAAATTTGCTGACCTGCTCTACGATGACAAGTGGTTGTCAGTAGTGCCTATGCAGCAGGTATTTTCAAAAATACATATAAGCTGTTCCTCCAAAGTAAAAGTGACAGTTTAATAATCCGTTAGAAAGTCATCTGAAGTGAGCATTTTGAAAATGCATATTTGGAAATGTTTTCAGTGTTACGTGGTGCTTGTTGCCAAAAACTATAATAAATACTCATTATCCATACAGTTTAAAATTGTAAATAAAATTTCTTTATCTGTTTAAAATATTCCTCATAAAAGTGTGAGCAGACTTTTTAAACTATTCCCTTAAAATATTAAAATTCCCAGCTTTCCAAATAGTTTGTAAGGACCAACTGCCATCAGGTTAGATGAAAAACTGCCAGCTGAATTTTGCAAAACCCTGTACAAAACTAGTACATGAAACTGAAGATTGAACATTGTCATTTAATAAACACAGTCAACAAGCTATTTCTTCAATTTGGAATGACATATCCTTATGAAACATATTTCAACCATGAAAGACATTAAAACAAAGTATAAAAAACTGAACTTAGAGACCTATGAATCACTAAGTATTAAACTAAGATTTTAAAAAAATGATGAAGCATCATTGTGAATCGGTTAATTTATTGTTATCATTAAAGATAATATTTATAATATATAATCTACATTAAAATATTATTTTATCTTTATCTCAACCTAAGTTTTTTATTTAATAATATATAGAATATATAAATATAAGAAAAACTCATACTTTCTAGATTAAAAATACACATATACTATGGATGGATACTTAGAGCATTTTTACTAATAGGCTATAATGAAAAAGTTTCAAGGCCACTGTCCTACTTTAAATAATGATTTTTAAAAATCCTTATAATGGAAACAAAGCAAAAGAAAACCTTTAAAACAAAAATGAATATCGACTTATTTTAATGTTTTTAATAGACTATTCTGTAAGAGAGAATTTTGTATACTCAGCACAAACAATGATATGAAAATAGGCCAAGAATTTTTTAAATGAATGCTGACAACATGATCAAGTCCCTGTTGCAATGATCTGGACCACTTCCAAAAGCAGCCAGAATAATCCTGCAACCCAGTTCAGGATGTTGGTTCAGATCTTTACTATGCCTTTCAAAAAATATTTAGTGGCCTCCTACTTCCTGTAAGGACCCAAACTCACTGAGAAATTATTTTCTTCACAAACCATTCCATGCCTTTCTAAAATATTCCTGAGGCTTTTGTCATTGGTCACATGCCACTTACCTGTTTCCAACATCAGACTCACGGTTCTGGTTTACAATACCCTGAAAGCTAAAAACTCAACACACCAGAAACATTTTAAAAGTGAAAAGTTTGCCTCAATATAACTAAAACGTGTGACTTCCATTAGCACTTAGAAGAGAAGAATATTAAACTTTGGCAAGATAAAACCCACAATAAACATGAGGAGTATCTCTGTTTCTAATGATATGAATATTCATAAAGATAGGTGCCTACACCCTACAAATGTCATGTTAACTACTTCCCAAAATAAGTCAGTTTACACAGGGATCCTTGGAGTCCATAACAGAAAATATGTCAACAAAGGAGAGCCAGTGTGGGTGAAAAATACCGGTGATTTTTCTTTGTTTTCCCAAGCAATAAAAAGGTCAAGAGAAGCCAATACCTCATCTCTAACTCACATCAGTACAGGGAAAGTCTGAAAAACCACTGCTAGCTAGTCCCTAGACTGAAGATGTGGTATGGAATTATTGCAGATGCCTAGAGTGACCAGCACCAACTACAGGACCTTAGGGAAGCCCAACAAAACAGTGTGAAGAGCTCCATGGCAGCCCTGTGTGAGTCAGACTACCCACCAAGGGCCTCCAGGGCCCAACCCAGGACACCTACGTCTCCCACACCCAATTCTAGCACCTGGCACGGGAAGGGGGTGGAGAGAGCCAGAGTCTAAGTCAAAATATACATTCTGTACATTCACTACTTATTGATGTTATTTTTTGATCATTGTGCCTCTTTTGACAACATTTTTAAATGAGATTCATTGAACTTTCAGTCTTGGAGGATACGTTTTCTCAGTTTTTCCTACAGGAATCTAATAAATATAATGCTCATATATACAATGCAAAATGGTACATATTTCAATGTAATCCTTCACAGCCAGAACAGAGGAATAATATTTTATCTTGAAATAATTTAGTCAATTTGAAAGCTTTAAAAAAACACAACACCCAGAAAATTAATCCTGGTACAACGAAAATAAATTAATCTTTCAGAAAGAGAAAGAGATTCTTACAATATAATGATCTAGTCAAATAGATACGCTGTAAGGAAAACAAACAAATACACCAAGATTATTAGAGGCAAGCAGCAACTGTAACAAAGTAAATGCCTCCTTGTTTGTAGACAGACTGCTTATTTGAACCACCCAGGAGCATCACTGAAACAAGACTATACAAAAATAGCCACATTACAACACTCATGCAGAAAAAATTCCACCCTGGCTAAAAGACAAACCTAAATGGTTATATGCTATTGGCATAAAGATAATAATCAGGCTAAAGATGTTCACTAGATCAGTGATTGAAATTCGTATCTTTAGAAATGCCAGAATCATCCAAAGGGAAGTGGAAACTCAGAAAAGTTCAAAATCAAAAGAACAAAGAGTGAAAGGAAGAAAAAGAGAACCTTTAACTTCTATGAATTGACAAGACTGAAACATTTCACTTACATAATTTGAGTCGCAATTTGGGGGTCGGGGTAGTGAAGGAAGTGAGGGCTGTGTTGAGGGTTGGCTATGTGGAGATGTACAGAAATGTGGGAGGAGGTATGGGGATGTGTGGGGCTGAATAGGGGGCAGTAAGGAAGTGGGAGTTACAGGGACATTTGTAGGGATGTATGACGAATTTGGAGGGATATGGGGAGTTACGAGGGTTTCAAAATGTTTTAGGGTGTAGGAAGGTTGAAGAATATTGTGGTGGAGCACTACATATTGAATCATTATATTGTACACCTGAAACTAATGTAACACTGTATATTAACTCTACTGAAATAAAAATAAGAATAAATAAAAAATAAAGAGCATCATATTGGATAGAAAAATACACTATATAAAACCATCTTTCACAAGAACAAAAATTAAAATTGAAGATTTAAATTACTACATTTATGGCAATCTGCCCTGTACTTTAAATAAATTAAGCTGACTTTCCTCACAAATCAATGGACTCAAAGTTGGGATAGCCCGAGTATTTATTTAAGATCAGAAGATTTATTATACAGTTGCTTCACAGCATTTTGGGACCTGAGAGATAGATTACTGAAAATGAAATCAGGATGTCATCACATTTCCTCTTTGAAACTACAAAAGATAAGTAACAGTCTTATTTCCAGAAGTATGATCTTTATGCCTTTTTTTTTTACACTAATCAGAGTCCCACGAAATCGAGCACAGATAGGAGCTGAAAATTGAAAAAATATGCACAAATACACATATTTCTTATCCAGTTCCCTGAATAGTTTTCTCTTTGTTTTCAAATTTTCCCTGCCATACTTTACTTTCATATTTTACACTTTTTATTTTTTTTACTTTATCACTTCTCTAGCAGATGGCAGTGTGCCTGAATGTATAGCATCAGTATTTCAACAAGCATCATACTGCATAAAAATATAAATAATCTGGTTGACCCCTCCTGGGTTTCTCATTTCATGACTATTTTAATTTCTAGCCCATTTTGAAGAATAGGGTCAGCCTCTGACTAACACTAAACTTTGGAAATATTTTAAGTTTCAGCTTTCTCTTAGTCCCCAAGTGAATAGTTATTGTGCACAAAATTTTCTACCCCTTACAGTTCATTTAGCAACAATTCATAACTGCATATGAGACTTTTCTTTCCCAGTAATATGCATCTTGTTCACTTACCCACATAAATACAATATAATTCTAAAGCTATACATTTCTGAGCTTTCGATTTCAGAGGATTTTATCTTCAGTTCTTACCTCTGAGTTGTTAAGGTGACATTTGTGAGTTCCTGAAAACCAGCCATCACTTGAACATTGGTCAATGTCCACCTTCTGAAGATTTATGTCAACTTTCATAACACCCCTTAAAAACAGAGAAAGATAAGAGCAAATTAATCTGAGCCTTTACAATTTCTAATTTCTGTATTCCATCCCAGAAATCAGACAAATCAACATAAAGACAGAGTGCACTAAAAATGTTCATATTGCCCGCTAATATTCAACTAAAGGGTACCAAGGGAAGATAGAGACACGATAAAACAGAATCAACAAATATTAGTTTTACTTAAGTCCCTGTATTGTTCACTGTCTTCGGCTCCCTACATAATGGCTGGCACATAGAGATGCTCAATAAAAATTTGTGAATTGACTAAACTCCAGATAGTATTACTCTAGACATGGTAGCAAAGTCGACTCTAAAATAACACCTGCTCCCAGTACCCCTTCTATTAAAGTAAAACAAAGCAAAGCCCTCACCTCCTTTCTTTCTTTTCCTATTTCCCAATGTGGGACCAGGGATGGGGTGGGAGGAGGGGCTGGATAGCATCTTTCCTCTGATCTTCTATCACAATGACTTTAAACAGAGCTTTGCAAGGGAAACAAAAGCAAAAATGAACTTTGGGGACTTCATTAAGATAAAAAGCTTCTGCACAGCAGAGGAAACAGTCAATAAAACTAAGAGGCAACCACAGAATGGAAGAAGATATTTTCAAATGACATTACAGATAAAGGGCTGGTATCCAAGATCTATAAAGAACTTCTCAAACTCAACACCCAAAAAACAAATAGTCAAGTCAAAAAATGAGCAGAAGACATGAACAGACACTTCTCCAAAGAAGACACACAAATAGCCAACAGGCAAACGAAAAAATGTTCAACATCATTAGCCATCAGGGAAATTCAAATCAAAACCACATTGAGATATCACCTTACACAAGTTAGAATGGCAAAAGTTAACAAACCAGGAAACAACAAATGCTGGAGAGGATGTGGAGAAAGGGGAACTCTCTTACACTATTGGTGGGAATGCAAGTTGGTACAACCACTCTGGAAAACAATATGGAGGTTTCTCAAAAAGTTAAAAATGGAGCTACCCTATGACCCAGCAATTGCACCACTGGGTATTTATCCCAAAGATACAGATGTAGTGAAAAGAAGGGGCACATGCACCCCAATGTTCATAACAGCAATGTCCACAATAGTCAAACTGTGGAGCCAAGATGCCCTTCAACAGACAAATGGATAAAGAAGATGTGGTTCACATATACAATGGAATATTACTCAGCCATAAGAAAGGATGAATACCCACCATCTGCACTGACATGGATGGAACTAGAGGGGATTATGCTGAGTGAAATAAGTCAAGCAGAGAAAGACAATTATCATATGGTCTCGCTCATACGTGGAACATAAGGAATAGCACAGAGGACATTAGGGGAAGGAAGGAAAAACTGAAAGGGGATAAATCAGAGGGGAAGAAAAACCATAAGAGACTATGGACCACAGGAAACAATCTGAGGGTTTCAGAGGGGAGAGGGGTGGGGGGATGGAGTAGCCCAGTTACGGGTATTAAGGAGGGGATGTGCTGTAATGAGCACTGTTATACAAGTAAGGAGTCATGGAACACTACATCAAAAACATGATGTACTGTATGGTGACTAACATAAAAAAAAAAAAAAACCTTCAACAAAACAAACAAACAAAAAAACCCCAGCACTTTTGGTCTCCCAGTGTTCCACACCAGAGATCTGCACCATCTACAGAAGTGCTGATTAGCATTTTTCTTCTCTTAAATCTGGAAACAAAAACACTGCATTTCACTTAGTCATTTGAGAAAAATCACTAAGAAAGAGAACTCACAAATTCAGAGCCAAAAGCAAAACTGCAAAGAAAGCTCCAATTTTATCTCAAATTTCTCCATTTTCTCCAACCAATCTTCCTCCATTTTCCTAAGATCCTTCTCTTCTATTTTTCAGCACCATGAACACTACTAGCAGAAACATCTTCCCTACAGTGAACTGTCATACCTGTACTTCATTAAAATAAATATTCTGTGTCCTGGGCGCTAAAGCTCAAAGCTTTGTAATATCATTTTTCACAAACTTGAGTAAACTATAAACACCTCATTAAAATCCCCTAAAATAAAAACACATTTTTAAGGTCTCCTGTTCCTAATTTAAATTACTTTCATTATGTATGATTAAATACATACAAATATAAAGTTAGGTTCAAATTCTTCATATTACAGTTCTTGTAGCTATAAAAAACACCCACAAAATTATAAAGTAAATGCAAACAAAACTATAAAGTCAACAAAATTTAAATTTAATATATTAACTTAAAAACATCAATGATTATGTTTTGCCAAACTAAATCACCTCTCAGAACAGGAATATAGCACAGACTTTAACAAGCCTATTTTACTACATGCTATGACTCACTTCTCTCTTTTCTCCTTTTAAACTATTGTGAAATCTTCTGACAGGGCAGCTTACTGTCATTTGGGCTTCACTTAAGGTGAATAAGTCTTTTACATTTTTAAAGGACGCCTCTGATTTTTTCTTATTAACCTGCCACAAAATACTACACTAAGTAGTGCTAATAGCAATCAAAAGAGATACAAAACAGAGACACCAAAACCGCCTGTTAGTATGTGGTTATCCAGATAGCCCAGAAAAAGTGTAAGTGAAAATTTCAGAGGACCATTGAAATGAAAACCTAGAAATTATCATAGAAAACTTATAAATCCTTCAGAGAAATAGACCTCAATTTGAAAACTACTACTACTGTGGGCTATAATTCTATAAAACAAATGTCAGTTCATGTGACAAATAAATGAATTCCCAGGTAACCTAATGCCTTAATCCAGTTCACTCCCTTGCTCTTTCAACAAATATTTATTATCTAGTATGAGCATACCACTATAAGAGATGTGACGAAGGTGAACAGCATAGGCCCAAATATAAAAATGTCAGAACGTTTAATAGAGAAAATATGGTAAATTCTGGGACATTTGGGAAGCTATCATTTGGAGTATAGCCGATATTTCATAAACATTTGTTCAGTTTTTGACTGTCTTTACTAGCAGGCCTTTGAACTACGTCCCACATAGGTCATACCAATCGTGCAAGCCCACTCTAGGTTACTTCATGTTCTTTTAAAAATAACATACTCATTTTTTTTTCATTCATTCAATAAAGGTAAGTTGAGTGCTTACTTTGGGCCAAAACTGTTTCCAGCCTTTCAAACACAACAGTAAGCAGGAAAAAATGTTCCTGCCTTCATGGAGCTTAACCCCGGTGTGGGATAAACAATAAATGATGGCTCTAACAAGTAAGTAAATTACGCTATATGTTACAAAGTAAAAAATGCAATGGAGAAAAAACTTCAAGCAGGTGAGGGGAATGGTAAAGCCCCTTTTTTTTTTAAAGAGTGGACAGATTTCTAACTCAACCAATGGCTCATATCACACTCTAAGTTACCAGTCATCTTCAATAACACAAAATTTCCCACTGGACTATTACTGTCCACTATAATTTGGTATTCTGCTGTGAATGGCTTATTTAGAATGTATTTATAAGTAATAAATTAATAAAATTATACATTTTTATTTGTTCCGCAACTGTTAGTAAGAACAAGGTCAAGTTTCCCTCAACTATCTCGCTACACTGAAAGAGTTCAGTCACAAGAGAGTGCAACTCTTCCACCTTGCTCCGGTACATGAACCAGTTTGGGATTCCAGGAGACTGCAATTAACTCTGGTCCCTTTCCTGGGGAAACTATCTTAAGAAATCGGTATTTTTAATCACTGAGAAGTTCCCTCTTAATTCTAGGTTCATATATAAGAACCAAAAGTCATATCAGACCTTAAGCTCAGCTCACGAAGCTTTCTGGGCTTTGTGCAAAACCACCAAAGGTAATGAGTCGTAAGTTTACCAGCTGGGAATTCAGCGCTGACTCATCTTCATTAGCGTCGCTGCCTCGGTGCCTGGAGACCGACAAAGCCCTCAGCGAGGTGCCGGTGACTTCCGGAGGGGTAAGTAGAGGTTTGGGGGATTAAGTGGCAAGAGAATGCTCTCTGGAGAAAGGTTTCCTGCCGAAAAGCACGCACAGGCGAAACCACTTAGAAGCTACCCTGGTTGGACAGAGGTCGAGAAGGGCTTTGACCCTCGCTGCGCTTGGCAGAGCATCCCCTGAGCAGGTGCCTCTGGGGGTGGAAGTGCTGCTCGCACATCCGGTGAGCAGGCACCACTCGGAACCTCTGGGGCCAACAAAGGTTGGGCTGGGCTTTGGGCCTCCCTGCGCTTGCGCAGAGCATCCCCTGAGCACGTGCCTCTGGGGGCGGAAGTGCTGCTCGCACATCCGGTGAGCAGGCGCCGCTGGGAAGCTCTGGGGTTGTGTAAGTGGCTGTGGTTTCCTGGGCTGAGGTGCTTAGCTGAGCTGCAGATGTGCATTTTTGTCTACTGGTCTGATGTCTGAAACACAACAAGCCCAAAATGGGATTCGTCTTTCATCCAAACTTTCAGTTCCTCTAATGTTCTTTGTCCATGACTGGGCCTCCATCCTTCCAGTTATCCAAGTCGATCATCTGTTGTGAAACCAGCCCCCAAATCAAGACAATTGCCACGTTCCCTAGATTTTACTCCCTGGATGCTTCGTGTACCTTAACCTTTCCCCTCCTTTTTTACTATTGCTGCCTTGGTTTAGGTCTTCATCTCTCACAAGGTTAAAACATTTTTTACAATAATTTAATAATTTAGTCCTGTCTCATATTGCTCCAGGAAAAGATCCTGGTCCTGAGGTGTATAGGGTTTAGGGTCCTTCTTTAAGAAGCAGACACAAAATCATGAATATACATATCACAATATGACCTTTGGCCTTATATCTTTGCCTTTTAACAGCAGTGTGGGTAGTAAGATGATTACCAGAAGCTATTTCTATACCAGGATAGGTAACAATAACTTAGTTGTACATAGATGTAACTACAGACTACAGTAATAAATATTACTAGGGGTGCCTGGGTGGCCCAGTACCTTAAGCATTCCACTCTTCGTTTCCCAGCAGGTCATGATCTCAGGGTCCTGGGATCCAGCCCCGGCTCAGTCTCAGCTCAGCAGGGAGTCTGCTTAAGAATCTCTTTCCCCCTCCCTTTGCCCCTTCTGTTCCTGCTGTCTGTCTCCCTCTAGCTCTCTCAAATAAGTAAATCTTTAAGATAGATAGATAGATATATTACTAAATAATGCTGAACTTCCCTTTAGGTGGTTTCCAAAATGCCCACAGCTTAGGGAAAATGTATTAGAAGCAAGTTAAGTAGAAAGAGACCATTGCAGTTAAAATATCCTCCTTTTTCAAATTTTACAGAAAAACAGATGACCACGAAACTCCTTGTTAGTATTCATTTCAGGACTTTAGAAGGTTTCCACAAAAGCAAAGGGCACTGGAGCTTAAGCATCACCCTCTGCTGTCTATGTAATCTTTGAAATATGTCCATCTGATCCTAATGATTCCCTGCTTGAAGTCAGTATTTCCCACTGTCCTAAAGAATAAAATCCAAGCTCTTTAGTATAATGTTGTATCAGACCTTCCTACTACTAACATTTCCAACCACTCTTCTGCATACATTCTTTGTTCCAAACAAGTCACAATTACATGTGGTGTCCTTAAAAACTTATGCTATCTCAGAAAACCATTCTTTTATACACACCTTTATACCTAAAGTCCCTTTGCCTAAACTGTGCTTTAACAATCATAGCTCCTCCCTGATTTTTCTGAAGCCTTCCATAAACTCTGATTTAGAAGCTACTTCCCTCTTCTCACCATAATACAGTGCACTTACCTTCTTCATATGTGAATGATCTGTTTCCCCCACCAGACTAAAATTTCCATAGCTCGTGTCTTTGTAATATTTCTCCTAGCTTTTGTGTGCGTGTGTATACACACCATATCTTCTTTATCCACTCATTAGTCAGTGGACATTTGGGCTCTTTCTATAATTTGGCTATTATTGATAATGCTGCTATAACATTGGAGTGCATAAGCAGGGGGAGTGGCAGGGAGAGGGAGAAGCAGTTTCCCCAGCAAGCAAGGAGCCTGATGTGGGACTCGATCCCTGAACCCTGGGATCATTACCTGATGCCTGACCAACTGAGCCACCCAGGTGTCCCAAGATCTGTAGTTTAATTAACAGTGTTGCACTAACATTACTTTCTTAGTTTTAATAGTTTTACCATGGTTAAATAAGATGTTAATGTTACTGGAAGTTGAGTGAACGGTATGTGGGAACTTTCTCTACTATTTTTGCTAATCTTAAAATCTAAAATAATTTCAAAATAGAAACTCTCAGTTATAAAAAAAAGCTAAAGTTCTTTGAAAAGATGAATAAGAGACTCAAATATTAAAAAGAAAATTTGTAAATAAAAGAAAATAGGCAATAAATACAGTGAAAAAATACTAAGGAATGCTCTAAAAAACAGTAGTCTGATTAATGATTCTCTAATAAACTTTTAAAAACTAGAGTTAATGAATAAAGGATAAATTGTTAGGAAATATAAAATGGCAAACTTGCCCAAGAAGGAATATAAAACCTGAATAGGACAATAAGTATTAAAAAATTACATCATTCACTTGCCAGACAAACTTCAGGCTTACATGTTTTGTCTATGACTTCTACCAAACTTTTAAGGAATAGTTCTTATATTTTTACAAGTTTTTAAAATAAAAATATAATAAAAACAATGCATTTTATGTGATTTTGATTCCAAATCACATGAGAATAATATCTAAAAAAAATGTAGCCCCCTTTTAACTACATGTAGATCCAAAAATCCTGAAAGAAATATTGGCTAAATAAAATGTTAAAATATCTTAAAATAATTATAAATCATGATCCACTGGAGTATATCTCAAGAATGAAAAGATGTTTTAATATCAGAAAATATATCAATGAGGGAAGATGGTTGCAGAGTAGGAGGACCACAGGCTTGCCTCATCCCATGAATTTAACTAATCATCCTAAATCTTCCTAATATCCCAGAGACTGACCTGAAGACTGGCAGAGCAAACTCTACAACTAAAGGTTGAGAAGAGGTCACATTGAAGAAAGTAGCAAGTGTGGATACAGGGTTTGGGAGAGAAGGAGATTATGGCTGCTGTAGTAGGGATGGAGTGGTATTAGAGAAGAGTGAGAGACACACTAGCACACAGGGGAGTGAATGGGAAAGTGAAACCCCATAGCAATTGGCTTGGAAGGTGAGAGGGCCTAAATTTCATGACTTCTGGCCACCACTGAGGCATAAAGTCTGGAGTTATAAAAGTCATCAGGTTTGGCTTTGATAGAGCTCCAAGGGCACTGAACTGTTCTTGGAGAGAAGCCAGGCAAACAACCCATGGATACACATCATGGAAACAATAATCTGAAGAGCCCCTGGGGCACACAGTTTGGAGGTTATTTTCCCATATCAGAGCACATACGAGAGAGTGTTCATGGTGAGAACCCCTCTAAGAACAAAGGAAGTGGCTGGTGCCATTTTTCTCCCCTGCCCCTCTTCATAAGCACAGGGCCAACTGTGAGAACTAGTACAGCTCTGACACTCATTACCTAAATTGCTTACACCAAACCCCACCACACTGTGCTCCAGTGAAACTACCCTTCCCAGTCATGCCTCAGTCCCATTGTAGTAGACCCCCTCCCCTAGAAGACCAGCCCAAGCCCCTGCAAACACCACATTTCTCAATGTAGGAGTTTTGTGGCACTTCAGTTTCTGCAGTGATGGTGACAGGTCTCATTTCACAAACATATCAAAGTACACCAACTTAAAACATGTTGTGTTCAGACCAGGGGTCAAACACTGCCCACAACAGGCAAAGAGAGCCTCTGTAGATAACTGGACTGAAAGATAAAGGTAGGAAACACAAAAGAAGTAAAAATGAATATGTCTGTAAAATACCAGTCAAGGAATTCACAAGATAAAATGATATAAAATATAGAAATAAATACCTAAATCATGGAGAGGGGATAAGAAAAGAATGGTTCAAAATTAAATGAACATCAACTTAGTATAGATTGCTGTACACAGAAGAGGTTATATACAAACCTATTGGTATCAATATATTAAAAACCACTAATAAATATGCAAAGAATAAAGAGAAAGAAATCCAAATATATCATTAATGAAAATCAGCAAACCAAGAAACAGAGAAAGACAAGAAAGGATCAGAGAAAATCTACAGAAACAATCACAAAAGAGAAAATAATAAAATTACAATAAACATGTATCTATCAGTAATAACTCTGAATATAAATGGACTAAACACTCCAAAATATATAGAGAGAATGGCTAAAATAACAAAACCTACCTATATACTGCCTAGAAGAGGCTCATTTTAGACCTAAACCTACCTGCAGGTTGGAAGTGAGTGGATGGAGAAACATCTGTCATGCAAATGGATGTCAAAAGGAAGCTGGAGTAGCAATACTTAGATTGGACCAATGGACTTTAAAACAAAGACTGTAACAAGAGACAAAGGGAACACTATATAATATTAAAGTAGACAATCTAACAAGAAGCTATAACAATTGTAAATATTTATGCATCCAATGTAGGAGCACCCAAATACATAAAACAGTTAACAAGCATAAAGGAATTAATTGATAATATTACAATGATAGTAGGTAACTTTAACACCCACTTACATCAATGAACAGATCATCTTAACAGAAAATCAATAAGGAAACAGTGGCTTTGAATCACACAATGGGACAAGTGGATTTAACAGATATATATCCAGGACATTCCATCCTAACTAAGCAGAATACACATTCTTTTCAAATGCACATGCAACATTTGCCAGAATAGATCACATATTATCCCACAGAACAAACCTCAACAAATTAAAAAAGATTGAAGTCATACCATGCATCTTTTCTGACTACAATATTATTAAACTAGAAGTCAACCATAAGAAAAAATTTGGGAAGACAACAAATACATGGATGTTAAATAATATACTGGCTAACAATGAATTGGTCAACCAGGAAATAAAAGAAGAAATTAAAAAGTAATGTGGAAAAGAATGAAAATGAAAACACAATGGTCCAAAAATCTTTGGGATGCAGCGAAAGCAATTCTAAGAGGGAAATTCATAGCAGTACAGGCCTACCTCAAGAAGCAATAAAAATCTTAAATAAACAACCTAAGCTTACACCTAAAGGAGCTAGAAAAAAAGAACAAACAAAACCTAAAACCATCAGAAGGAAGAAAACAATAAAGATTAGAGCAGAAAAAAAATGATATAGAAACTAAAAAAAACCAGTAGAATAGATCAATGAAACCAGGACCTGGTTCTTTGAAAAACAATCAATAAAATTGATTCATCCAGCCGGACTTATCAAGAAAAAAAGAGAAAGGACTCAGACACAATCACAAATGAGAGAGGAGAAATAACAACCAAAACCACAGAAATACAAACAAGAGGATATTATGAAAAACTATATGCCAGCAAATCAGACAACAATTCCTGTTAACATATAAACTACCAAAACTGAAACAGGAAGAAATAGAAAATTTGAAGAGACCAATAACCAAAAAAGAAATTCAGTCAGTAGTCAAAAAGCTCTCAAGAAACTAAAGTCCTGGACCAGATAGCTTCACAGGTGGATTCTATCAAGCGTTTAAAAAAAGAGTTGATACCTTTACTTCTCAAACTATTCCTAAAAACAGAAAAAAAAGGAAAGCTTCCAGTTTCATTCTATGAGGCCAGCATTACCCTGATACCAAAACCAGATAATGACATTAATAAAAAAGAGAATTATAGGTCAATATCTCTAATGAACATAGATGCAAAAATCCTCAACAAAATACTAGCAAACTGAATTCAACAATGCATTAAAAAAAATCATTCACCATGATCAAGTGGGATTACTCCTGGGTAGCAAGGGTGGTTCAATATTCACAAAGAAATCAATATCGCATCAGTAAGAGAAAGCATAAGAACCATATGATTATTTTAATAGACACAGGAGAAGCATTTGACAAAGTACAATATCCATTCATGATAAAAACCCTCAACAAAGTAGGGATAGAGGGGAAAAAACCTCAATATAATGAAGGCCATATATGAAAATCTATAGCTAATATCATCCTCAATGCAGAAAACTAAGAGTTCTTCCCCTAAGGTCAGGAACAAGACAAAGATGTCCACTTATACCATTTCATTCAATATAGTACTGGAAGTCCTAGCCTAAGCAATCAGACAACAAAAAGAAATAAAAGGCATCCAAATTGGTAAAGAAGAAGTAAAACTTTCAGTATTTGCAGGTGACATACTATATATAGAAAACCCAAAAGACTCTACTAAAAATGTTCTAGAACTGATAATTCAATAAAGTCTTAGGATACAAAATCACTGTACAGAAATCTGTTGCCCTTTTATACACCAATAATGATGTAGCAGAAAGAGAAAATTAAGAAGACAATCCCATTTATAATTGCAACAAAAATAATGATACCTAGGAATAAACCTAGTCAAAGAGATAAGAAAAACTATAAACTCTAAAAACTATAACTCTAAAAACTGAAATGATAAAAACTATAAAATACTGACAAAAGAAATTGAAGACAACGCAAAGAAATAGAGACATTCCATGCCTATGGATTAGAAGAATGAATATTGTTAAAATGTCTATACCACCCAAAGCAACCTACACATTTAATGTAATCCAATCAAAATAATGACAGTATTTTTCATGAGCTACAAAAAATGACTCTAAAATTTATATGAACCACAAAGACCCTGAATAACCAAAGCAATCTAAATGTGAGGCCTGAAACCATAAAAATTCTAGAAGAGAAACCAGGCAATAACCTCTTTAACATCGGCCATAGCAACTTTTTTTCTAGATGTGTCTCCTGAGGCAAGGGAAATAAAACCAAAAATAAACTACAGGGACTACAATCAAAACAAAAAACTTTTGCACAATGAAGGAAAAAAATCAACAAAACCAAAAGTCAACCGACTGACTGAATAGGAGAAGATATTTGCAAATGACATACCTGATAGAGGGTTAGTATCTAAAATACATAATAACTTATATACCTCAATACCAAAAAAAAATCCCAAATAATCCAATTAAAAATTGGCAGAAGACATGAACACATATTTCACCAAAGAAGACATACAGATGATCAACAGACACATGAAAAGATATTCATCATCACTTAGTATCAAGCAAATGGAAATCAAATCTACAATGAGATGTCACTTCCCACCTGTTAGAATGGGTAAAATCAACAACACAAAAAGTAACTGCTGTTAGTAAGGTTCACTGTTGGTGGGAATGCAAACTGGTGCAGCCACTGTGCAAAACAGTATGGAGGTTCCTCAAAAAGTTAATCACACTATGAGGTATTTACCCAAAGAATCCATGCACCCCTATGTTTATAGCTGCATTATTTACAATAGACAAGGTATGGAAGAACCTCAAATGTCCATTGATTGATGAATGGATAAAGAAAAAAAATAGAGAGAGACAATCACAAAATGGAATATTAGTCATAAAAAAGAATGGAATCTTGTCATTTGCAACAACATGGGTGGAACTAGAGATATAATAATAATAAGCCAGTCAGAGAAAGACAAAGACAATATGATTTCACACATATGTGAAATTTAAGAAACAAAATAAATGAGCAGAGGGGGGAAAAAGTGAGAGAGAGACAAATCAAGAAATAGACTCAAGTGCAGAGAACAACTGATGGTTAGCAGAGGGGAGGAGGTGTGGGCAATGGGTTAAATAGATGAAGGGGTTTAAGGAGTACACTTGTTGTGATGAGCACTGGGAACATACGGAATTGTTGAATCACTAAATTGTATACCTGAAATTAATAGAACACTATTAATTTCTTACCATCTCTGATGCTGTTTATATAGTACTGAAAGTCACAACTAATTCTATAAAGAAAAAATGATATGTAAAGTTCAGAAGAGATTTAACTATCATTATTTGTAGATGATCATTTATGTGGCAATAAAATCAACAAATATTAGAATAAGAAAGTTCGGCAAAGTTGATGGACAGCAGATCAATGTACAAAAATCAATAGCATTAATCTATACTAACAATCTCCAACAAAAAATTATAACTAAAAAGATGCCATTTAAAATACCAACAGAACCCATATGTTCTGTAGTATGTAGATTAATCAAGAATATGAAAAACTTCTATGGAGAAATTTTGAAACTCTAATGAAGGACAAAATAGAGGAACTGAATAATATGGAGAGATATCCCATGCTCTAAGAAGGAATTATTTATTGTATTAAAAATGTGAATTATCATTAAATGCAGCTGTAAATTTAATGCAGAACCAACTAAAATTCCATATGGGTTTTTGAAAAATTTGATACCTTGCTGTAAGTAGCATAATAAAAATAAGCTGTGAAAAGAAAAGAGGTAAGCCTTGCTCAAGCAATTAGTAAGATGTACTGCCCAACTGTGGCAATAAAACATAGTATTGACAGAAAAACAGACATGGGACGCACTGGAACAAAATAGAGAATTCAGAAACACATAGGTATATATCATATTAGGTACTTGCACATATGATAAAGATGATAGTGTTGGGAATCTGGCTCACTAAGTGAACAAAAATAATACCTCAGTCCCTACCTAATACCATGTACAAGGGTAACTCTAGTTGTTAAAAACCTGACTGTGAAAGGTAACTTTAAAGTTAGTAGTTGATAACATAAGAGAATATTTTTTGACAAGGTATTGAAAGGTTTCTTAAACCCTAAAACATAAACTGTAAGGCTAATTTAAAGTAAATAACATCAGAAATTTTTGAAAACTCTGTTCAAGGGAAAAGACTATGTTATGTAATCTGTTATTATGAGCAGATTGTGTGATATTATAATGTCTAAAATTTACACAGAAAGTAGTATCTAGAATACACCAGGATTTCTTGCAATTCAATAAAAATATAGGAACCATAATAGGAAAAAGACAAAAGATATAAACAAACATTTTACAGAAAAGTAAACCCAACAGGCTTACAAGCACACAAAGAGATGCTTAAGCATTTTAAAACAATAGTGAGATATCACTTTGCGTTCATTAAACTGGCAAAAAACTAGAAAGCCATATAATGCCAAGTGTTAGCAGTAATGTAAAGCTCTAGGATCCTTTATGCCCTGCTGCTAAGTACGTAGATTGGTGCAGCCTATCAAGAGAGCAATCTTGCAGTATTTTATAAAATATAGTTACCCCTCTCTATGACCCAGAAATACTGCTCCTGGGTTTACCTTTCAAAGAAATTCTCATTCAAGTCTATAAAGGAGCATATAAATTTACCATAATGTTATTGTAATGGCAAAGAATTGAAAGCATTCTGGGTGCCCATCCCTGGGACTGGGCAGTTTCTACACACTATGCAGTGGTAGAGTACTATATTGTAGTAGAGAAATGGACTGGTTGTATATATAGCAACATGAAGAGATTTTTAAAACAGAGTTGTGTGAATAAAAAGTAAGGATAATCAGCTTTATAGCAAGTATTTAATTAAAATTATTTGCACACAAATAGCATATGAACAGAAGAGCATGCTTCAAAGGTTAGTTGCAAATGGGATGGGATCAAAGAAAAGTGAAAAGACTTTTTTTTGAGTGGGAAGAAGAGCTATTTCCTTTCTGTTCCCATCTAACTGTAAAAGAGTCTAGATTCATGTTTCAGTGACTTAAGTAATCTTTGTATAATTTCCTCACTTGGGGCATCTCATCCTCAAAAAAGATCATCACAAAAGCACCCAGCCTCTGTATCATTTAACCCAAGCATATAACTACAAGAAATACAAAAGAACCAAGAACATAGTCTGATGCCCTCTAGAACATCTAGAAGAATTTGACAACAGCCTGTCTTAAAGCAAGTAAATGTTCTCCTCCCTGACACTACTTTGCAACAGACATGTCCAGAGAAAGCTTGCCAAACTTTACATAGTGACAAACGTCTTCCATCTGTCTGGCTTCTTGTTCTTGGAAGGTTTTTTGGCAATCAGGTCACACCTTCTTTGGGAATATCTGTACATTTTGTGTGGAAAAAAAATAAATAACTCAAATTTGATTTTTAAAAAAGAGAAAGAACCTATAAATATAAAATGAAGTAAGGTCAATCAGCAAGGAAGTAAGGTCAATCAGGAGGAACATCTATGTACAATCTTTGTATTTGGGGACTCCTCAAGGTGATACTTCTTTCCAAATTAAGTGCAGCACATCTCTTAAAATTTCTAAGGTTTATAATTTAACAATAGATGACTGTCCCTCTGAAAAATATATTTTGAGTCTGCTGCTTTTATAGAGGTAGCTGACTAATGTCTCATTTTGTGGTTTTCCTTCCCTGGGATAGTTTTGAGCTTCATTTTATTTCAGTTTTAAATAACAAGAAGACAATTTATTTTATCAAACACATCCACAGTGTTCCTTGTATCACCTCTATCCTTTCTGAATGGGGTAGGACAATTCCTTGTCAGGGAACCCAGCACAAAGAGATCACCTATGTTGATTCATTTGCTTTCAAATAAGAATCCAAAGAGGAAGTACTTTCTCATTTTAGAGATGAGGAAAATAAGGTTCAGATAAGTTATATAATATGTCTGAAGTCATACTTTTTATGTCTAGGGAAGAAAAAAATGACAAAGTACATATGTCAAGGAAAATAAATGTTTGCTGTGAATACTGTAATCTGTCTTAAAATATAAAATAATGACCTCATACCTTCAGTTTCCTGTTGATTTAATTAAAATGCCATTTGTTAGTGTTTAGCTATAATATATAAGTGAAAATATCTTTCTTGTTAATCATTTCTTAAATTACTAAATTTCTCTCTTTTTTTCCTGTTGGCTCCTATTCATGCAGATTTTCAAGTCAAATTACCCACCTGATAATCTGCCCCAATTTTTCCCCTCTAAATGACTTTTTTTCTAGACCCAAATATTCTATACAATAAAAAGTCAGCTGATAATAGTAATTTTTCACAGAAAAAGATACAGGTTGTAACAATGGCCACTTCTGATCCAGAAATAATAACCGTAAATAAGGCCATAAAGTAAATAAAAAAATAAATAAATAAGCTCAAAGTCAACCGGTATCAAGAGTAAAAGTAGAAAATGAGGCAGACATCAAGGTGATGAATTAAAATACTTCCCTTCAGTTAACACAAGTTGGCACACCTCTCCTTGTGTGCAGGAAGGGTATTTTTTCCCAAACTGAAAACTAAGAACGATTCTGTAAATAGATGAAAAGAAATACCTGGGAAGAGCTAAAACTTCTAAAATTGGCTTTTGGTTCTCCCAGAAGTTTAGGGTGGGCCAGACTGCCAACTTCCTTCTTAGGCATCCTAAAGTGATTGAAGCCTGACAATCAAGGAAGAGGTCTACGGACGAACTAGGCCTGCACAAGACTTCATGTCCTCTAGCTATGTAAATTAATCTAGCCTTTCAGTCAGAAAATTGATGACTAAGGATCACATTTTGAGATAAACAGGTAGCATAAAGAAGAAGAACTGGTGGGGCACCTGGGTGGCTCAGTGGGTTAAGCCTCTGCCTTCAGCTCAGGTCATGATCTCAGAGTCCTGGGATCGAGGTCCGCATTGGGCTCTATGCTCAGCAGGGCGCCTGCTTCCCCCCCTCTCTCTGCCTGCCTCTCTGCCTACTTGTGCTCTCTCTCTCTTTCTGTCAAATAAATAAATAAAATCTTAAAAAAAGAAGAAGAAGAAGAAGAAGAAGAAGAAGAAGAAGAAGAAGAAGAAGAAGAAGAAGAAGAAGAAGAAAAGAAAAGAAGAAGAAGAAGAAGAAGAAGAAGAAGAAGAAGAAGAAGAAAAGAAAAGAAGAAGAAGAAGAAGAAGAAGAAGAAGAAGAAGAAGAAGAAAAGAAAAGAAGAAGAAGAAGAAGAAGAAGAAGAAGAAGAAGAAGAAGAAAAGAAAAGAAGAAGAAGAAGAAGAAGAAGAAGAAGAAGAAGAAGAAGAAAAGAAAAGAAGAAGAAGAAGAAGAAGAAGAAGAAGAAGAAGAAGAAGAAAAGAAAAGAAGAAGAAGAAGAAGAAGAAGAAGAAGAAGAAGAAGAAGAAAAGAAAAGAAGAAGAAGAAGAAGAAGAAGAAGAAGAAGAAGAAGAAGAAAAGAAAAGAAGAAGAAGAAGAAGAAGAAGAAGAAGAAGAAGAAGAAGAAAAGAAAAGAAGAAGAAGAAGAAGAAGAAGAAGAAGAAGAAGAAGAAGAAAAGAAAAGAAGAAGAAGAAGAAGAAGAAGAAGAAGAAGAAGAAGAAGAAAAGAAAAGAAGAAGAAGAAGAAGAAGAAGAAGAAGAAGAAGAAGAAGAAAAGAAAAGAAGAAGAAGAAGAAGAAGAAGAAGAAGAAGAAGAAGAAGAAAAGAAAAGAAGAAGAAGAAGAAGAAGAAGAAGAAGAAGAAGAAGAAGAAAAGAAAAGAAGAAGAAGAAGAAGAAGAAGAAGAAGAAGAAGAAGAAGAAAAGAAAAGAAGAAGAAGAAGAAGAAGAAGAAGAAGAAGAAGAAGAAGAAAAGAAAAGAAGAAGAAGAAGAAGAAGAAGAAGAAGAAGAAGAAGAAGAAGAAGAAGAAGAAGAAGAAGAAGAAGAACTCATATGAAAAAGCAAAACAACCAAACCAGGAACAAACAGCAATAATTCAGGCAACAGAAGACAATTTGTTAAGTTGTTTAATTCTCAAAGAGATTTAAGAAAATAAACATACAATCATGAAAAACAGAGCAAGAAAGAGTTTGTAGAAGTTAAAAGAGATAGCCAGATGAAAACTAATTTACTATAAAGGAAAAAATAAGAAAATCTCGTACAAGGGAAAGTAAAGAGCAAAAGATGAAAAAATGAGAGAAAAGTTAAGAAATGTGGAGATCAATCCAGAAAGTCAAATATCTAACTCTTGGAAGTTCCAGAAAGAGAAAAGGATAGGAGAAAGTAATTTTAAGTACCATAAAAGAAATTTCTGAGTGGAAAAATCTAAAAGGGCCAACTAAGTAGTAAGGTTGATGAATAAAAAGAATCACGTTTAAGCACATCATCCTGAATATTCAGAACCCCAAGGGAAAAGGAAAGATCTTAAAAGTTTCTATGAAGAGAAAAGAAACAAGTACCTACAAAAGTGTAATAAAAATCAGGTTAATACCAAATTGTTTTACCAGCATCAATGAATGCTGAAAACAATGTCTTTAAAATTCTGAGGGCAAAATGACTTTGAACCTATAACTCTGTATTCTGACAAACAATCAATCATGCACAAAGACATGTTTTCAGACATGGGAAGACTTAGAAATTTTACTTAGAAAGTGCCTGAAATGCTTAGGAAGTATTTGAAATT
Organism: Ailurus styani; assembly: GCA_002007465.1. Classification (NCBI taxonomy): domain Eukaryota; kingdom Metazoa; phylum Chordata; class Mammalia; order Carnivora; family Ailuridae; genus Ailurus; species Ailurus styani. The sequence continues at coordinate 1,580,828 of LNAC01000368.1, read as the reverse complement.
ATACTCCACAGATGAAAAAATAAGAATTCTAGAAATAAGAAGACCTGCATCCAACACAGAGTTGGATTCAAAATTCCAATAATTTGGAAAGGTTTCCATGATGGTTATTCTGCTGAAGACCTAAAGCAATTTGTACAAGTTATGGGACCCCAACAAGAATGTCTTCAACAAAAATATGAAATTTTCTTTAATTGTATTACTGTTTAAAAAGATGATCTTAAAAATAAGTAAAATATATGGTTCTTTTTTATTTCTTTAACATAAAAAGGGAAAGCAGATGGCAATTCCAAAGGCAGGGGAACAATATGTGAGAAGTCTCCATGCAGACACATGCAAATTAAAGGTAGCATGGTTTTGAGCAGTTGGTCTATAAAGAGATAATCCATTGGTCCTTGGAATTTGGAACATTCTGAATATGCACAGATTCAGTTATTCAAGGCTCATTTCTTAGAGGCAATGAATAGACAAAGAACAGACTCTCTTTCCCCCCTTTGGTTTTGGTTTTTTTTTTTTTTTACTGCAGTGACAGGTTATAAATGCCACCATCTTCAATTATCTAAAAATACAGGAATAGCAAGAGAAGTAGGAGGATAAAGAAAGAAAAGTAAAAAATAGAAGATACTATTTAAAATTTATGGGTGAAAAATCAAGGTAACCAGTAGAAAAATTAAGAATATAATTAATGAAACAAGGCAGAGAATAGGGAAAGGAAAAAATGAGATAGAAAGAAGCTAAATTCCACATTTGTCACATTTTAGAAGCTAATGATGACTATTTTATTTCCTAAAACCCATAACCCCTATTTTCCAATGTTAATGTTCCTCATTAGAGGAACCTACCTATATACTTCCTACCTATACTTCCTGTCATGCAAAGTCCTCCAAATTCACGTTCAAGTGTTTGTGGTCTCTCTCCTGGCTCTTCCAATCTCACGTCCATGGCTTATGCCTCTCACAGGCAGTTTTTCAGGCAGTCCCTGAACTCTACATCTGAGACCTCACCATAAGGACAACAAAGAGTGTCAGGAAATGGCAAATGACAAGACCTGCCAGCTACCAGCTTGAGAGAAGTCAGGGACCTGCAGGATGTCATTCCAGGCATGTTGGTGAGAGAAAAAAATGCTTTGTCCCTGAGTTAACCTGCTGTGCGTCTGCCCTTACTGTCCTGCTGTCTGTGTCTGGAATATGCTTCCCTTACAGGTTTGAGCCACGGAGCAAAAACTCCCAACTTATTTTTGCAAGAAATTTTGGATTATTGATTTCTACTTCCGTTGCCTCTCATATTCCAATTTATTCATTCGCATTTGAGAATGGAGCAACTAGAAATAGCTTATTCTTTGACTGAAATCTCATCAGAGAGACTGGAAAACTCAAGCTCCTAGAGCTAAGGGAGGCTGTGGCAAGAAGGCCAAGACTAAAAGAAAGAAAGAGAAAAAGGCACCAAAATAAAATAAGAATACTACAATAAAACCATCCAAGGGAAAACAATGAAAATGTATTCACAACTTATAGATTGCTATGGGGTAGAAATTTTTTTTTAATTTTATTTATTTATTTGAGAGAGAATATGAGTAGGGTGGAGGGGCAGAGGGAGAGGGAGAAGCAGGCTCCCTGCTGAGCAGGGGGCCCAATGTATCGTGACCTGGGTTGAAGGCAGACACTTAACCAACTGAGCCACCCAGGTGCCCATGGGGTAGAAATATTTAAAATACTTAATATGTTTCTATATTACCACAATATTTTAATGACTTATTAAACATCTGCATATCTTACTCTCATCTTCTATGTCATTACCCATTTCTCAGTACATTCCAGTAACACTTTCTTTCTATTCTTGAAGCTATTCTATTCTATTTCTATTCTTGAAGGTCATTTCTTTCTCAAGGCCTTTGTTATTACTGTTTCCTATTTAGAACATGATTACCTCAACTTGTTCCATAGCTGTTCTTTCTTAACCTTCATTTCTTAACTCAAAGGTCTTTCCTGACCACCCTATTTAATGCAACCCACCTTACCTCTCAGCTATTCTTTATCTCATTATCTATTCATATCCTTATCCTTTCTATCAAGAATTATTTATTACATTTATTTTGCTTGCTGATCATTGATCTCCCCCACTGCCACCAAAAAATATCCATGAGGACAGGGTCTTTTTCTGTCATTTTCACTATTATATCTCCAGCATCTGTAGCCCTAGCTAGGCACATGTTATATACCCTATAATATTTCTCAAAAGAATAATACATTCCATACATATTCTTAAAGTCCTCATATGTATATTTATACATATATATATTTATATATGATTGTTTACTCTTTACAACAATGAGAGGTATTCTACACCCTTTCAAGATGCAGACATAGAAAGAGTTAAGTAACTTGGCCTATGTCACACAGTAAGCAAAAGTGAAAGTTCGTGGATTCAAATGTAGGTTTATAATCCTGAAATCTTTCCTCCTAGCCAAACTGCCTCCCTGAAATATGTAAGGTAATTTCAAAAGCCACTGTATGTGGGAAGTCATAAAATGTGGTCCTTGTATTTGAAGGCTATGTGGAACTAGTTGGGAAAAATAGGACTTTTACATAAAGAGACAAACAAATAATAATAACAAGAAGCAGCTGCTTTCATGATAGCCCCTATCTTAAAGGTGTGAAAACAAAGAACTGAAATAAAGAAGAGGGAGATACAGCATAATACTCAGTGGCCCACCATTCCAAGGCTCAGTACCTATGATCTCTCTGCCTTCATAAAAAACCTGCTATTCAGGGCGCCTGGGTGGCTCAGTGGGTTAAAGCCTCTGCCTTCGGCTCAGGTCATGATCCCAGGGTCCTGGGATCGAGGCCCGCATCGGGCTCTCTGCTCGGCAGGGAGCCTGCTTCCTCCTCTCTCCTCTCTCTCTGCCTGCCTCTCTGCCTACTTGTAATCTCTCTCTCTGTGTCAAATGAATAAATAAAATCTTAAAAAAAAAAAACCCTGCTATTCATTCTATTCCTACCAATAGGATCATTCACAATATTGGATTGCCAAATTTTGGGAGTGTCTAAAGCTGGAGAAGCTAAACATTTACAATTTTAAATTTTTATTCTTAAAATCTTACAAATCGATTATATGTGTTACAACCTTATTAAACACTGATTGCTTTTTCCCAAGTTTGTGCTTAAAGACCAAGTACTTCTGAATTATAAAGACTTTATATTTAATATAGACTTCTGAACCTATCCTCAGATTATCTCATTCAAATGGTCTGGGGAGGGCTTAGGAATGTATCAGGCTTTTCAGGTGATCCTGATACTCAGCCAGGTTTGAGATCAGTGAATAATGAATACAAATTAACCTTTACTTGATGACTCGAGGTGTTTTTATTTGTGCCTTTGATTTGTGCAAGTGATGGTCACTTCCCTGGGTCTCAATTTCCTCACCTGTAAAAGTAACAATAAATTGGATCGTTTGATCTCTAAAATCCTGTTGACTTCTAAAATTCTAATTCTTCAAAAAGGAGCTTTCCCAGGACATTGGCTAAAACTTCCTTCTTCAAAGAATCCCTCACCACCCCCACATACATATTTTCTTTCCGAAATGCATCTCTTATTGAGAAACTTTAAATATAAAACATTTAACCATAGAAATAGCAAAACCATGTTAGTAACAAATTCTGCAAATAGTTTGCCAAATTTTTCTTTCTGAGCCCTGGTGACATATAAATGTAAATAATATTCCATTGATCCATCAAAATTTTCCAGTTCTCATTCGTATCAGGTTCTATATATGAAATGATCTTATATTCCAAACAAGCAAATGAATAAATAAATAGAAACGTGATCTGACAGACTCATACACACAAACATACACATACATATACACATACATACAGAAGCCTTGAAATAAATAGCCCCAGAATAACATGTTTTTATGACTTCTCTCTACACCAACAGCTTTCAACCAAAGGCATTTTTGCCCTCAAGGTAATATTTGACTATGTTTGTAGACATTTTTGATTATCACAGTGGGCAAGGAGGTTGCTACGGGCATCTAGTAGGAGGCCAGAGGTGCTGCTAAACATCTTAAAACAAAAAAAAATGGCCCCCACAACAAAGAGTTATCTGGCCTGAGATGAAAATGAAGCCTAGGTTGAGAAACCCTGCTCTATGCAATGGTCTGAGGCATCAAATAAAGGAAAGCCAAACACTTCACTCAGGCAGCTAACTAGAAAAAAGAAAAAACACTTGCCTCCACAGTTCCATTTAAATCTCTTTAACCAAAACCAGTCACATGACCACACCATGAAGTTTTTACTTCCACCCTAAAACCACTAAGCCCTTTAGAAAAGAAAGACCTATTTCTTCCTATTTTTAGTCTATAAGTGGTCTTTTATTCTCACTGTCCTAGGCATTTTCCTGCAGAGTGAGTGAAATGCTTCACCAGATGGTGCAGGATTTTGATAATCCTTACCCCACCTAATCTGAAAATAAAAGTTTCTGCAACTTCTGACCTAGTATTTTGTATATTTCATATACATTGAAAAGAAATGTGGGGGTGCCTGGCTGGCTCAGCTGGTAGAGAAGGCGACCCTTGATCTCAGGGTTGTGAGTTCAATCCCCACATTAGGTGTAGAGGTTACTTAGAAATAAAATCTTAAGAAAAAAAAAGAAATGTTCCATGTTTTAAGATAGCTTGTCTTTTTAAACAAAATTATTATGAAGACAAATAGCAATCCAATTTACATGTAGCAGTGATGTCTAGATTTTGTGTTTCCATATATGCATATTTTGCTGCATCTTGATAACTTACAGATGATAATAGAACATTATAGTTGGAGAGATCGAGATCTTGGAATTTATTTTCTCATTTCCCAATATCATAGCTTATCAAATATAAGATGCCATTAATTAAAAGATATGATATTATATTGTATACCATTAAAAAGAAATGGATGCCAATTGAAAATGACATACTCTCAATCATAAGACGGATCTCAAGTTAAGAGACATCAAAATGAGGGAAAGGCCATCTTAGAATTGATAAAATACCTTATACTATATTACCTTTTATTCTTTCTCAGAGAAAGGCCATGTGTCATATTATTCTATGAAGTTTCTTCCATACTCTGGTTTCTCTTCAGGTCACATAAATCTTTTGCCTTTTTCTATGAAAGTTCTTCCATAATAATGTAAAAAGGCATACCCACGGGACAAAACACATAAATGGTGAGAAAGCTAGGTTAAAGAAATAAACCAAAATCTATGTAATTCTAAGTTTATGTAATTCTACGTTAATTTAAGTTTTAAATTATAGGTGCACTGGGTACTTTGCCAATTAGAAGTTTTTAAAAATTTTATGTGCCTTGTTGTAGTTATAGTTTTTAACTGGGGAAAAGTTATAACAGGTAATATAATGAACAAAAATTAACTGGATTTCAATTAATTAGAAGTAATAATTAACCATGTAAAAGAGAGAGAGAGAGAATGCCTTCTTTGTCAAAAAGGTAGATAATTTTTGTTTGGGAAAAATGATCTTGGGGTCAGACCACCTAAGCTAATTCTGTGTTTTCTATAAATTCTACCTATAATGAAGGTGATAAAATTAGATATATCCTTTAATTGCTTTGAGGCACTATAATATCCTTTGATACAAAAAAGGAAGTTCATCATGGCTCCTATACTAAGCTTGGCATTGTAGAAAAATGTGGGGAGGAACTTGAGAAAGACTTCTAACTGAAGAAGAATTTCAAAGAACAACCTATCCACCTAAACATTTTTATAGGGTTTTTTTTTCCTGAAAGAGAAAAGACTTGTTGGGTGAGTAAATGTCCAGAGAAAGTAGAAATTATACGTAGGAATGTTTTGTTGTTGTTGTTTTGTTTTTACTAAACGCTGAAAAGTAAATAAGGCTAAAAGAGCAGGAGAACAAACTACCCGCCACCCCAGTGCCTATGCCAAAACTGTGGACAAGAGCTTAATAACACTGTTGCAAATTCTCCAGGCACAGCCTCAGTACCAGTGTGCTGCCTGTTTGTACACAGTGGCCAGCAAGCTGCCAAAGGTATCAAAATCCTAGTGTACCGTTTTAGTAATTCTGCTAAAATAACCCTGTAAATACCAATCCAGAACGGAAGAGAGAAAACAAACAAGACCCTAATGCTTCAGTACCAATGAAGTGCAAACTAACGTCAACAACATACTTCTTGCCATTGCAATAAGTTACAATATAATCATAAAACACAGTGTGTGTTGGAAAAGGGTAGCCATAAAACCCTGAACAGTGGACAACAAATTGCTGCCTTTCTGAAATTGAAAGTAAAATCTGACTTATCTAGCAATTGAGGCTATGAAATCAGTCTAATGAGGGCATCAGTTCTCTCTCCAGAGGACAGGCATATACTCTTGTTATTTATTTAGCAGTCTCAGAAAACCCATTTCTGCTTTCAAATGCGTATTTTACAAAATGGCAAGTAATGCTGTGCTACTGCTGCACAATAAGTAAACCTTTTTGATATTTTAAAATTAGCCAACTACACAAGTATATTGAAAGTGGGTTATTGTTAAGAGTAGGTAAGGAGCTTCCAAATGCCTAAACATTGGTTATCTTGAGGGAAGTTACACAGGTATATTGACACCCCTGATTTAGAAATCTGCAAAATAGCTTCATGTTGCCTTTGAGTAAGATCAGGGGATCTTTCAAGTTCTGGAACATCAGATCACACTTATTCTTATTTTGAAATGGCATTCCACCCCTCCAAAAAAAAAAAAAAAAAAGAGAGAGAGAGAGAGAGAAGAGAGAGAGAGAGAGAAAGAAATGGTGGTCTCATTCCATTAGCATATATACTTAGTATATATCAAGAGGGCTTTCTCTAAATATTCTACGAATAAATGACTATGATAAAAACATACATTGAAGATGAATGTGATCTGCATTTAAATAAAAACATATTAACTATTTTAATTATTATAATCAAAAGTTCAAAAGTTGAAGTAATATGTTTAGTTAGGTACATAATCATAGACTTTTAGGGTTATAAGGAGCCCTATAGATTACCTAAGACCAACTCCCTCAATTTATAGATAAAGAAACTGAGGATTAGAAAGGCAACCACAGTCTATAGTAACACTATGAGTCAGAGATACAATCCAGCTGGTGCCGACATCTTCTCTCTCTAAGACCCATGTTTCCACCCTGATCCATTGTCATTACAAATCTTCACAATAATTAGGGATGAAACAAAATCATCATGTAAATTTTAAATTACTATTAGTCACATGACTTTAATTCAGCTAAACTAAGAAAGTTTATGTCTGAGGTAAGTATTTGGGAAGCCAGAAGCTACAATACAAAATACTTAACTGAACTTTCTGTGTGATCACAATTCTTCATTTAGTCATTACGGAATCCCAAAGGAGATGTACTTTACTATTCACAGCTTAACGATGAAATAATTGAGACTCAAAAACCTCAACAGCAGAAGTTCATCTAAAAACTCTGATCTATAACCCAGGTAAGCATCTCTGTGCTGTCTCTATAGGTAACCTCTTCACCACTGTCATCACAAGAGAGACATAGGATATGTTGAGCTTGGAGCAAGGTGGTTATTTCCCTTATACTGTGAAGTGCCCTGTTCTGTTGAAAGCAGAGATCTGTTCCAGAACCCCTGTGGAGTTGTATGTGAAGGAGAGAGAGTGAAGTGACCCCTCAGAAGTCAGCAAATCAGTGACATCAATGTTTGTTGCATTAGTTTCTAAAAAGGGATTTCCACACTCTTATGATCTTTCCTTCATTGCCATATTGCTTTTTTTTTAACAATACTAAGTCTGACATTCACATGGATTCCTCTTCCTCTGCATGTTACTTCCCCAGCAATATCATTTCCACAAAGTACTGTTTCCAAAGCCTACTTGTTGACAATTTAGATAGACTAATTTAGACTGTGTAGAACAAAGGGTTATTATAAAAGTTTTTGGATAGCATCAAGTGCATTCCCATTAATTATGGAGAAGCTGATTTCCAGACAGGTAATACAGCCAGTCAGACACAAAACTGAGACTTGAGGCAAAGTTCTGTCAAGTCTAATATTCTTCCTACTACACAACATACTTGGTTGTATGACTGGCTTAAAAATAATAAACGTATATGACTTATTTAGGCCAAATATATTATTTCAAGTCATAACCATGTTATATTATTTAATAACAAAGGTGAAGACAAAGTTGGCAATCAAGAGATAGCAGGATAGGGTAGTAGAAAGACAATATAAGCTTCACAGCAGTATAGATCTAAATTTGATTTGGGCTCCCTAATTTACTAGCTGTGTTTCATTGGGCAGGTTGCTTAACTTTTCTGAAGCTGTCACTACCTGAGAGTACAAAGAATTAGATGCAGTGGTATATATAAAGCATTTGACATATAGTAGGTGCTAAATATATAAATGAGTTTCCACTAATTCTAACCTACCACAAAAGAGCTGTGCCACTCCAGCAAGTTCCTTTAACCCTTTGGGTCTTCTTTCCTCCATTGCAAATTGAGAAGGTGAAAGAAACCAAATGAGTTCCTATGTCCCTTTTAGCTCTTCGAAAAATTAGTTCCCAAAGGTTCCTTTAACTTACTTTAAATTCAACATTTAAGTACCTTATATCCATCCTAAGCACTGAACAGTACCAACTACTACCAGGAAGATATCTGTGATTTCAGCAAAATGGGATCCAACTCCATATCACTTTAAGTTCCACAAAGAAAAATAACTATGCAAAATCAAAGGACTTAAAGGAAAACTCTACAAGGACATCATAAACCTAATGTAAATAATATAAACAACTGAGTGAATACCCTAAATTACTACTCTCTCTTTTGCTGAATTAGAAGACAAGAACTAAAATGTTTATACTATATAACAAAACTCCCAAGAGACATTTGGCTAGAGCAGCTAATGCCATTTTTAAAAAGTGAGTAATAAATTTCTCTTCCTATATGAGTTTTTTAAAAGGTTTATTTATTTGTTATTTTGGTGTGGAGGAGCAGTGAGAGAGTCAAGCAGACTCCCTGCTAAACACAGAGCCCAATATAAGGCTCAATCCCAGGACCCTGAGATCATAACCTGAGCAAAAGCAAGAGTGGGGAGGCCCAATGGACTGAGCCATCCAGGCACCCCCCCAATATAAGTCTTAAAGTAGTCTTTGAAATTTAAGATACTTGTATCATTTGGAAACCAAGGGGAATAAAATTTACCCTGAGAGGTATTTTACAGTGATAAATATTAATATAAGAAGGTGGTTAATCATGTTCTCACATTACTTTTGAATTTCATGTTTGGGATTTATGTTCTGTAAAAATAAAATATAATTTAAATGCTTGAATCTTATAAGTGAGACCTGAGAAAATACTAACTGATCTTAAATGAAAAATTTAACTACAAAGTTTTTCCTTCTTTTCTCTTCCATAAGAAAATTATTATCAATGGGTTTTTCATTACAGATAAGGCTTTTTGCAAATAACATTGTGGAGGTACAAAATATGTTTAAAATCATATGTAGAGCTCTTAATCATGGTTCCCCAAAAATTTATTTGAGGTTTGCCCTGTACTGTGCCTATACAGTATTATCCACCTGTATTATAGAATTTTAGACTGTACATCTTAGATCATAAAACACTACCACCAACAGAACAACAAAAACCTTTGCCTTATAGGAGTATGAAGAGACAAGAAAGACCCATTTAAATATTATCTCCAATGTGTGAAATAAACAATATAGTTTTTTTTAATTCAACAGTTGTGTTCTATGAGCTGATTTTTTTTGTCCTAAAAGGTGATGAAGAGTAAACTCTTTGCATTGTTTGCAAAGGTTAAAAGAGCCACAAAAATATGATTTAGGTCTATATGTATCAAGCATAGTGTGAACTAGAGATAGAAGGCCTGGTTCCTACTTTTGTCATTACTATAAAATTGATTCGTGATTTGGACAAATCACTTCACCTTTTGTTTTGTCCGCTTAGCTATGAAACAACAGGAGAAACCATCTGATCTCTTTAAGATTTCTTCCAGTTCCTATAATTAAAATCTGTGCAAAACTTCAGTACAGCATTTGAGGGACACAAGACATGGGGCAAAGGCACTCACAGGAGTGCACTTATTCTGCTCTCCATACATATTGCCAGGACGAATGAGCTTTGCAGAGAGCCAAATACTAAATAGCCTGGCTTCGTGCCTTGGCTAAAGAACACCATTGATGACTATGAAAGCACTTAAAGAAATTCAGCCAGAGGAAACAAACTACTTTCTGAATGTAGTCCAAAAAATAGGTAAGGGGTGTGTAAGCCCTTGCAACCTCAGACCCTTTGTGTCCTTGGCCTTTCATCTTGACTGGCAGAAGGCACTGAGTTTATTTAGGTGACTCATGCTTTCTTAGCTTTAAAAGAAATTATTCTGAAAATAAATGGTTCTCCTATCTGGTCCCACATCTGACCCTTAAAAGCACATATATTTTTATCCTGCAGCTGTACTATATGCAACTTTCTTAGAACACCTTCAGAAAACAGAGTTCAGCATAGTGGTCAAAAGTACGAAATGGGCTCAAATCCTGGCTCTACTACTTACCTGCTGTGGGATCTCAGGAAAAAAGTTTAACCTCTCCCTACTTCAGGTTCCTTTTCTGTAAAATAGGGAAACTAATAAAACCTAACGCATAGAGTTGTGAAAATTAAGTAAGATAATGCATGCAAAGCAATTACCATAGAATCTGACAGAAAGTAAATGTTATAGATACGAAGATAGATGATAGATGGATAGATGGATAGATAGATCACAGACAGATAACAGATAATAGATTAATCCTTGGAACTGGGTTTCCCTAAAAAGACTTATCCGAAGGCCACAATTTTCTGGCAGTGAATGGCATCTGCTGATCTTTCCTCTTCTGAGCAAATAATATGGCCAAGACTCTAAGCTCGGCTCAGCTCTTACTAATAGGATCCTGCAGAAATCAGGAGGAAATGAGATTATCCTGAACACAGGAAAGAGTTACTCTTGCTTAAGACATGGTCTTTAAAAGAGATAGAAACACATGCAGACATACACACACGTGCGTGCATGCGCGTGTTCGCACACACACATACACACTTTTAATAGAGTCATACGAATCAGAGAAAGGGGCTTTCTGTATATGCCTTCTCAAGTGTTGCTGGCATTAAAAGCTACAGAATTTTATTGCTAGATGGCTTCCTGGAGACCATCTAGTTCAAGTCCCTCACTTGGTAGATAAGTAGCTGAGAGGTTAAGCTCAGAGGTTAAGCAGAGGGGTTAAGCAACTTACTAGGGGTCATCCAGCTATAAATTACAGTGCCAAGACAAGCCTTCTGATTTTTCCTTTTACCCACCCAGTACTCATCCTGGTATCTTTCACCAGCTTGGCACCCTGTCTTTGTGCCAAACAAAGCATTAAGGCGCATGCATGCACACACACACACAGAGGTTTCTCACTTTTGCTTAAGTTCCCAAAAAGTACAGAAGCAACCTCAACCATCAAGACCTTCTTACCAGAGCCTCCCATCATGGAAATTGAGGAGGATCCCAGTCAATACCTGGCCCTCTCCCAGGCTGTCTTTGGAGTTTCTACTCTTACCTTTCTGTTCCTTCCTCACATCCATTCTTAAGTGCTATCTCTTAAACGTCCCTCACCAAAAAGATCAGGCATTTCCCAGGACAGAAGTCACCCCTGCTAGTCTTCAAATTCTTCATCTCCCCACAAATGCTATACCTTTAGACAGGAAATACAGAAGAACCGTGATTAAATTTCGAACAAGCTCCCCGAGCAAATTCTGTCAGAGCTAATCCTCTCCTCCCTAAGACAACTCAATCAGGTTCATTTATAAAATGTGTGACTAGGTAAAGGACTAGAGAACCCTCAGGTATGCCTGACACAGAGAACCAGAGGAAGACGGGAAGGAAAGGAGACTGGAGGGAGGAGAGAGATATGAGTTGAAGGAGCACACTGAGCAAACTGTAAAGTCTGGATCCTGGAAACAGCTATGCTGCTGAGACTGACTCACTGCCGAGGGGACAGAACTGCAGAAGGGATGCACTGTTTTAATCATCCCCCCTCTGGTAACTGACTAACAGCAGACTGGTATGCCGAACTACACACATAGGAAGCAGGAAGAGGCTACTCCTAAGTGGCAGAAGCGAGGAACTCTGTCTTCCTCTTGGTCCCTCTTCTCCCATCCAGTGCTGGCCACTGCGTCTGGCGGGCACACTCGGAGCTCTCCAGCTTCCCTCCAATCACCCCCAGATGGGGAACTCCCCTCCCTGATCTCCTGAGGATTGAAAAGAATCGTATGGCATCAAAGATTTCTCTCAACTCTGCCGAATGCTTCCCCCTGCCCCTTGCAGGGAAACTGATCTGAGCGAAGCTTTCCCTGAGCTGACAGAGGTTGGGCGGTTCTTGTCCCTGAGCACACGCGCCGGGGAAAGGTGTCCCTCAGCCGGGGTCTCTGCTGTGAGTGTGGGAAGCGTTAAGTGTCAGAGCCAAGTGTTCCTTCCCCAACGCGAAACCGGAAGGAAGGTTTTGCTTTTGCCTTTTTTCCACTCCCTACCTGAATTCCGGGACCAGGTTAGGCTGCAACCCGTAGAAAGCAGCAGAGAGAGTGACCAGCCACCCCGGCTTGTAACTCCCGTTCTCGCACTCCAGATAAGGCGGAGACCACTTCACGTGGGTTTTGTCCCCGCCAAGCCCGTCCCTGCGCCGCCAGCTATGGCCCAGGCTCCGGGGCCCCTGATTAGAGCCGCGGCGGTGTAAGTGGGTCCTCCACTTGCGCCGCAGGCCGTGGAACCACTCGGTCTCCAGCGTGGCGTTGGCCAGGTGATGTGCAGAGGAGGACAGGTCCTGGAGCAGGATGCGACTCTCTTCGCGGGTGGCCTGGAGGAAAACCTGCGGGGCCGGCGCGGACAGCGACTCGGTGCTGAAGGTGATGGCTGCCCGGGAAATGCTGGGCTCGCCCTCCAGAAGACTCCGCACCAGTGCCTGGTACCACTCCAGGTCGTCCTGCAAGTTCTGCTCCCGCGACTTATTGCTCTGCAGCATCATGTTGAGGAAGTTAGTGGCGTGTGTCAGCGTGTCCAGCGCCCCGTGCAAGGAGGGATGGGAGCTGGCTACGGCTGACGACTTCCCCGGCAGGCCCGCCAACTCGTAGCGGCCAGAGCAGTTGGCTCGCTTCAGCTGGTGGGAGTCCCCGGTGTAGAGGTAAGAGGCCACGTCCATGGGCACCTCCTCGGCGAGTTTCTGCGCCAAGATGGTGCCGTCGGTGGAGCGGCTCCAGGGAGCCGAGGGGTCCGAGGCAGAGGCTCGAGCCGGCTGCTGGGCGTGCTGCTTCAGCCTCAGAGTTCTCTCTCGAGGGGAGTCCAGCCGTCCCGGAGGGTCGCGGCTGGTGCCAACAGTTCCCAATCCCAGATGAGCGAGCAGGAGGCAGAAGAGTAAGGGATAAGCCATGGCTCCCATCTGCTTCGCAGAGACGAGAGGAGGTAACGGGAGACACTTTTTAAAATTTGGTCTTCAAATTATCAACAGTAAGACTTTTACTAGGAGTCGGCCGCCTTCTCCAGATGGCACCCGGTCGAAAAGGACTTTAAAATAATAATGTTTCGGAATTGGCCCGGCTGGCTAAGCTACCGTCACAGGAAATCAAATCACCTGTGGCAACGCTGGCTGCACCCGCTCCATAATGGGTCGGCTCGGGATTACGCACCTCACAGCCTTGAGCCGAACAGGTTACATCCCCTCTCGCTCCCGGAGGCTATAGTTAGCCTGCTTACGTCTTTCTGCTCAGCAGCTTCCACCGTCGCTCTCATTGAGGTGTGTTCAAGAGCTGCTGCTGCTGCTGCCGCGGCCGCCAGAGACGCTGCTCCATCATCTCACCCGTGGCAGGTCGTTCCCGCCTCCCGGCTCTGGCTCCTCCTTGTTCGCTTCGCCCGGAGGCGCGGAGTGCGCGCACACAGGTCTGCACCGCCAGCGCAGGACTGAGCCCCAAAGAGCGAAGATTTCTTTTAAAACATTGTCTTTCCGGGGTTTATAGGACCAGGCAACTGGTTAATTAGAGCCCTCGGGTTTGGCCACGAACCACACTCCTGTCTCCCGCTGCTCTGGAGGAAAGCCTGTTTAAAGAGGCAGCTTGGCCGCAACCAAACCCTTGAGGGGCGGCTTTAAGCCGTCTTGTTCCCTCTTTGGTCTGCTCCTCTGTCAATCAGCCGACTGCCATTTGTTGGGCTGGGGCGGGAGCTGTCCAGTGCTGAACCCGAGGCGGCACGGAGGAGGCGCAGCAGGAGGCGGTGGCTCGGGATGCAGCAGCACGGAGTCCTTTCACCCACTCGCGTTCCCTGATGACTCGGAAACCTGAGGGGGTGGGGGTGAGGTGGGCGGGAGTGAAGGAAGAAGCAGAGCGTTTGTGGCTCAGACCGAAGGAAACTTGGACGTACTGAGGAGGAGGGTGTTGGCGTCTTGCATGCTTAGTTAAATCAGCCTTTTCTTTTGCCTGGAAAAGAGGGAGAAAGGAGTTTTCATTTCTGACTTAAATCGAAGGGGAGGGAGGTAGGATGGAGACGTGTCCTCTCGAGCATCTGCTCATTTTAGGCAAATTATCAAATCCTCCTCCTTATTGTCGGTTAAAGAAATGATTAAAACCTACTTGCGAGGTCTTAGCTACGAGGGAGTAATGGAGACATCTACCGGCTGAGCTTCAAGGAAAAAAAATGCTTTATTTAAGAAAACTTTGCCTGAAAGGGGGCCAGGATGGAGGGTAACCTGTCAACGTGCATGCAAATGAACATGTGAAGGGAGAGACATGTGCAAGAGGTAGGACTCAGACGTAAGGGAATGAGAATGAGTGAGTCTGTGTTGAGTGAGAAGGGAAGTCATTCTGACTAGGAGTTTCTAGAGTTAATGGATATGAAAACTAAGACATCCAGTTAACTATAGGTTGGGATAACAGCAGAAGAAAGAAGAAATACAGAATACAGAATAATAATATGTATAATAATAATAAGCTGAATAATATGTCAAGCCCCCCCCCCAATTACTGGGAAATCCCTCAACAGAGTCTAATTGTTTTAAAGGATATCTTCTGATATTCTGAAAATACTAATTACTACTGGATATGTAGTGTTTTATGAATCTCCACTTTCCATAGGCACCTCTGTTTTCAAATACCCCAAGAAAGATTACAAATAATCCCAAATTCACTTCAATTCCCAACCAGCAAAAATGTCACTGGTGGCATTCTGAGATTGCACTGCTTAGATTTACTTTATCATTTCATTTCATCCTCCCTATTGAGAAAATACCTGAGCACTGAAATGTAAGTTCCAAAGAGAAAAAGGTTGTCTGTATTAGTCACTGTTACATCTTGAGCACTTAGAACATACAGAACTGCCTAGTACATAGTAGGTTCTCACTAAATATTTGCTAAATTAATGAGTGAACTAGAAGATGTGATGATGAAGCTAATTATTTAAAAATCCATATGCTTACCTAAGAAGAAAAGTTTGCCTAATATGTCAGTGACAAGGACTTCTCAAATGAGACCTAGTAATGAGTTTTCCAAACTACCACACATGATCTCCAAGTGAATTTTTATACCTATGCAAAGAGTGGTTACTAGATTTATACTTATTTACAAGTAGATTTCATGTTCATATCTGACTTTTTGTTTAAATTTTTCTTTGCGTGTGTACTCCTTTGCTAAATAAATGCCATCCCTGTTTAATGCTCTACTGTAGCATATGTGGCAGTAGTAACAGGAGTTTCCTTTTGTTTAATTTTTCAGAGTATACAATATGATTTTCAATCTATGTAACGAGCTAAGGGCTGAAATGTAATTTCTTCATTAGTTGATGTTCTTAGAAAACATATACAATTTATTAACAGTTTTTAAAAATTGTCCAGTATGGCATTTAAAAAAAAGAGGATATAATTTTATTAGTAGGCCCCTCTATAAGTAATTCAATGACTGAACATAATTAAAAGATTTGGGTTCTGGTACCAGCATTCTCCTAAGCAAGATTTATGATCACTGGTAGACATTTAAAGTTCTTGCGTCTTAGGACACAAATTGTATCTGGTCTTCATGACTTAACACTGAACGAGTACTGAATGGTACCTAAACCAGTCTCCAGAGGTGACAGCCCTCCCCTAGCTAACATCTATCAAGAAAAGAGCACACTATGAGAGACTTTTGCAATTTTAGCATTCCCTTCAGTGGCTCACCTTCAGTCTATACCGCCAAATGACTGAAGTAGACTAGCTGGGTCTAGAAGAGCACTGCCAAAAATAGAAACATAATGTGAGGGGTGCCTGAGTGGCTCAGTTGGTTAAGCAACTGCCTTCAGCTCAGGTCATGATCCTGGAGTTCGAGGATTGAGTCCCACATCGGGCTCCCTGCTTGGCAGGGAGCCTCCTTCTCCCTCTGACCTCTCCCCTCTCATGCTCTCTCTCTCCCACTCTCGCTCTCTCTCTCAAATAAATAAATAAAATCTTTTTTAAAAAGAAAAGAAAACATAATGTGAACCACAAATGTGATTCATATATATAATCTTAAATGTTCCAGTAGCACATTTAAAAAGTAAAAAGAAAAAAGTAAAATTAATTTTAATAATATATTTTATTTAGCCAATATATCCAAAATAATATTTCAATAAATAAACAATATAACAATTATTAGTGAGATATTTTACATTATTATACTAAATATTCAAAATTCAATGTATATTTTACACCCACAACACATGGCATTTCACAGTAGCCACATTTCATGTGCTCAATAACCACCTGTGACCAGAGGCTACCATAGAATACAAGCTCAAGAAAATAGTACATTGTGGTCTTGAATGTTTTAGAAAGCCTAGGTATATATGAGTTAAGGTACTATGGTCCAGAAATGCTCTGGGAGGTCTGGTCCATTTAATAGGTCTGGAGTCAAGGTGACTAAGTAGCAGACAACCCTTTGTCAATGCCAGTGTCCATCAGTGAAGGAAATAATATAAAAGAGGTTTTTATAAGAGACCAAGATTTAACTCATACATCTCTAAATAAATTACAAAATTCCACACCAACTCACAAAGACATATTATTCATTCAACAGGTGTTGATTGAGCCTCTACTATGGATCAGGCATTAAGCCTGCTTTGAGGCAAACTAAACACATCTTCTGCATAATAGACACATGGAGGGGGCACCTGGGTTGCTCAGTGGGTTAAAGCCTCTGCCTTTGGCTCAGGTCATGATCTCAGGGTCCTGGGATCGAGCCCCACATCGGGCTCTCTGCTCAGCAGGGAGCCTGCTTCCTACTCTCTCTCTGCCTGCCTCTCTGCCTACTTGTGATCTCTCTCTGTCGAATAAATAAATAAAATCTTTAAAAAAATAGACACATGGAACTTACAATAAACTGTGTAGAAAGAGAGAGATAACAAAAAAAGCAAACAAACTAAAAAATTACATATAATGGTGGGCGCCTGGGTGGCTCAGTGGGTTAAAGCCTCTGCTTTCGGCTCTGGTCATGATCTCAGGGTCCTGGGATCGAGGCCCGCATTGGGCTCCCTGCTCGGTGGGGAGCCTGCTTCCTCCTCTCTCTCTGCCTGCCTCTCTGCCAACTTATGATCTGATCTCTCTCTCTGTGTCAAATAAATAAATAAAATCTTTATAAAAAATTACATATAATGGTAAGTGCCATGAAAAAATAAACACTGTAAAGTGATAAAAACTGCAGAGCATGGGGGCAGGGACCTTCTTATATAAAGAGATAAAGAAAAGAAAGACTTCTATGAAAAGGTAACAATCGAGCTGAGACTTCAAGAATGAGGAGCAAGTTAACCAGGTGGTAGATAGTAATGAGCCTGCTAAAGATAAGATAGAAAGAAACTAACCTCAGTTACAGGGAGTAATATATGGGTACACTAAGACTACAAATATTCCATTCTTAACAGGAAAGAGGACTGGAAGAAAATAACTTCAATAACCTGAAGTTTATATATAATATGACAAGTACAAACAATTGAGACAAGAAGAAAATCATTTTAGGGCACCTGCATGGCTCAGTGGGTTGGCCTCTGCCTTCAGCTCAGGTCAGAGTCTCAGGGTCCTGGGATTGAGTCCCGCATCAGGCTCTCTGCTCGGCGGGGAGCCTGCTTCCCCCTCTCTGCCTGCCTCTCTGCCTACTTGTGATCTCTCTCTCTGTCAAATAAATAAATAAAATCTTTTTAAGAAAGAAGAAAATCATTTTATAAAATAATCAAGTGATTCAGGCATGAATAGTACCCGCCCTCACCCCCACCACCAATTAAGTGAATGTAATTTGTACATATAGATAAATACCTCTGTGTGGTCTTAAAATTAAGAACAAAGTTGTCTAAATAGATGTTGATACCATGTAGGAGCTTGACCGTAATAAAACAGTGCATACAAGACCCATTGGCCCTCTGCAAACAAGCCCAAAGCTTTTTCATCACATCCTGAGAAGTCAATCTAATTGCCAGTGAAATGTGCACTGATGAAAAAGCAATATGCAATGGAGTGATGAGTTATTAGTTGTCATATGACTGATTTATCAATATTATAAAAAAGATGTGATGTCTGCATATCTTCTGTATGTGTGGGTATGATGCTTGCATATCTTTAAGAAAAAGAAATTAAAGGAGTTCAAACACTGCTGAGACCAGATTTTATGTGAGCAGTATATATAGAGTTATTTTTTTTAAGATTTTATTTATTTATTTGACACAGAGAGAGAGATGATAAGTAGGCAGAGAGGCAGGCAGAGAGAGAGAGAGAGGAGGAAGCAGGCTCCCTGCTGAGCAGAGAGCCTGATGCGGGCCTTGATCCCAGGACCCTGGGATCATGACCTGAGCCGAAGGCAGAGGCTTTAACCCACTGAGCCACCCAGGCGCCCTAGAGTTATTTTTAAAAATGTAAGTGCTGCTTTAAATAATTTAAATCGGCAAGGATTAGGACAGTGGGATATGGAGAAAGGACACTGAATTGGCAGTTGGGGGACCAACATCTACCCTTGGCTCTGCCATCACCCAGTCACATGACTTTCAACAATTTCCTCAGCCTCTCCAAGCCCTTCTGCTTCATCTGTACCATAAGAGTGATGTGTTAGATAGAGCCACAACGAGAACGATTGCAGCTGAATAACAGATAATGGTCCAGGTATATTTTCCAAGAACTCGTCATTCTTAATAGTTCTAGATTTACAAGGTAAAGGTTATTTTTAGATTACATAATGATGGGTCTCAGTAAACAAGGTGGCAAACTCCAGTTAGATTCCTGATAAAGGAAATAACACAACAAAGGGACAGCACAGTCTGTGGATGTGACACAAATTCAGGAATCCTGTTCTTATTCCTGGTCCTACTGAGATTCTGGATTTCCCTAAGCATGTGCTACCCTGTGCCCCATGTGCCCATTTGCAAAATGAAGGTCATAATCTTTGTTCTCCAAGAGCAGTAGTTTTGAAATTTCTGGGTATAGAAGTATCACTAGAGAATTCAGAATATCATTGTGGATCTGGGTAGGACTTTAGGACTTTAGAATCTGCATCTTAATAAGCACTACAGCTGATGTTGTTACAAATGGTCCGCAGACCACATGGGGAGAAACACTGCCTTGAGCCATGGAAAATAACTCTAAGACCTTGGGAAAGAAGACTTCCTGGTAGACACAAAGCCTTGTTATAAATTGTGAAATGCAGCCTATGAATAACAATGAAAATAACACCTATAAAGAATATTTTGTTAATATTAATATCATCATCATTATCATCCAAACATTTATATAACACTTACAATAGCCTGGCATTGTACTAAGGATTTGACACAGGTTAGCTCTTTTAGTCTTCGTTATCATACTGAGTTTGGTACTGTTTCCATTTTGCAGATGGGAAACAAAACCAACAAAGGATTGCCCTAAGAAATGCAACCATCTGGCTCCAGAGATCATACTTTTAATCATTCTATTGGTGGCTCTCTTTTTTTTTTTTTTTTTAATTATTTATTTATTTGACACAGAGCGNTTTATTTGACACAGAGAGAGGGATTACAAGTAGGCAGAGAGGCAGGCAGAGAGAGGAGAGAGGAGGAAGCAGGCCCCCTGCCAAGCAGAGAGCCCGATGTGGGCCTCGATCCCAAGACCCTGGGATCATGACCTGAGCCGAAGGCAGCGGCTTTAACCCACTGAGCCACCCAGGCGCCCTATTGGTGACTCTCAAACACTGATGTGCATTAGGTTCACCTGGGGAGCTTTTGTCAAAGCCCAGATCAGTGGCCATACCTCCACAGAATCGCTAAGTCAGTAGGTCTGGACTAGGGCCTGAGAATTTACATTCCTAACAAGTTCCCAGGTGATGCTGCTACTGCTGGTCCAGGAGTCTCTCTCTGAGAACCACTGCTCTGCACTGTAATTTTCACTATAATCTATCACCTCCACATGCTTACACTCTTCCGTGTATTTCACATGGAAAAAGAAGAAAATCAACATGAATGGATGAAAACATGCCTGAAATCTGCTCAAGGGGAAAAAAAAAAAAACCAAAACAACAACAACAACAAAAAAAACCTACTCTCTGGTTTTCTATTTCCAGCTTAGAAAGTTTACCCAAGATGTTTGTGTTTTTTACTTCACAGTTTATTCTCATCTGCCTCCAGTTTACCCTTAAAACTCTTATTCCCTGTCAGCATCACTTCTAAAAACACTCCTGTTCTTTTGGGAGTCATCTCCTCTGATTTTCACTATAAAGTCATGACTTGGGCTGTTCTTTCCTTCCCAATAAAGTACATCTTTTTAAAGTACTGCTAAACAGTATCATCTACCGAGTCACTCAGGCTTTGAACCAAACCGCTAGTTTCCCCTAGTCTTCCATGGCTCCGTGCACACAAAATGGTTCTGTAAACCTAGAGACACCTGAAGAACTTTCTGACCACAAAGGGAGAGAACACCAGGAAATGGCATTTATGTAGGAAAATCCTGAGTGTGCTAAGGCAAAGTATTTCCTTTAATGGCTTTCCAGGTCCCTGACCTAACATCCAGCAATGCTGGAAAGAACTAATACGGCATTTACCAAAAAAAGCACACCAAGTTACTGAAAGCCCAATTCTATTTAATAGAAGGATTGGCTCCCTTTCTCGTTAAGAAATAAGAACAACCCAAGAATCTGAAACAAAATTTACTGGAAAAGGAGCTTTGTGGATAGAAAGAGGTGGGAAATGGATTATCTTCTCTTTGCTCAATTTTGTCTGCGTCCCTTCTTGGAGGGAAGCTCCTCATGCCACATGTGTGTGTGTTATTGTAGTTTATGATGGTGTTTTCATCAGCACATTACCTTGGGCATAACGAAGGTTTACTCGATGACCGGTTTAGGACTTGGCTCTCCATCTTAATGGAGCAACTTCTGAAAGCTGGAAACTTCCAAGTGCCCAGGACCATGTCCGCAATGCACGTCATATACACGTAAGAGACACTGACTAGTGGCAATTCCTCACTGAAGAAAAGCAGAAACTTGTAAACCCAAACTTATAAAGAACAAGTTTATCAAAAAGTAGAATCATACCTGTAAACACAGAGAACAAACTGATGATTGCCACAGGGAAGGGCAAAATGAATGAAGAGGAGTGGGAGATAGAGGTTCTCGACTATGGAATGAATAAGTCGCAGGAATAAAAGGCACAGCATGAGGAATATAATCAATGATACTATAACAGCATGGTATGGTGACAGATGGTAGCTTACACTTGGGCAAGCATATAGAGTAATATATAAATAAGTTGAATTATTATGTTGCACACCTGAAACTAATGGAACATTGTGCATCAAATACACTCAAATAAAAAAATAAATGAAAAAAAAACAAGTTATAATAATATTAAGTCACTTGTTAAAGTTTTCCTATT
Organism: Ailurus styani; assembly: GCA_002007465.1. Taxonomy (NCBI): domain Eukaryota; kingdom Metazoa; phylum Chordata; class Mammalia; order Carnivora; family Ailuridae; genus Ailurus; species Ailurus styani. The sequence continues at coordinate 1,558,918 of LNAC01000368.1, read as the reverse complement.
TTAAAAAAGTTGGGGGAAATTAATCCAGTAATGTTGATATTGTTGAGATTGTATTTAAAAAAATGAGACATAACACAGAAAAATATTCCAACACAATGTAGAAAATCACTACACATATTCTGATGGAAATAACTTCAGACTAAGAAAATGACAAACCTAACCTTGAGTCCAGGTACAAAACAGTTTTGCAGATGTAGTAGGTGGTGTGATACAGAAGCCTGAATCCTGTGGCATATATAAATTGTTTCTATTTGTCATTTTGATGTATTCTTTGGAATAAACAGTCTCAAGGAAAATTTTGCCTGGTCTTTACCAACAGCTCACTATTCAGACATGGAAGAATTTCAGAGAAATATTGGCACAAAAAGCTTTCAGCTTCTTTTGTTCACTGTGTCAATAAATGTTCTTCAGTAATGGGTCTGACTTCAAGTATACATGGCCATCACGTATCACAGTGTCTGGGGAGAAGAGGGTTCTTCATGAGCACTCTGCAGAAATGAGTTCTTATATATTGCATAGAAAAAAGCAGACTAGGGAACAGAAGGCTAAAAAGAGAAACAATTTTCAAGAATCTGCTGTATCATGAGTACCAAATGTGATGAAAAGGAGCTGTTTCAACTGTTTGTTTTTATATCTCAAATCAGATATTTAGAGAAAAAAGTTAAAATTTAATTAAATTCAAGAAAGAAGTAAGACTATAACAAGAAAGACTTTCTGAATGTCGAGGTTATTTTTAATTGAGATGGATTAACCAAGGACTGAAGAGAATCTCTTTCCTTGAAGAATAATTTGTGATCTTTGGTAGAAACTATATCCATGTAGCAAAAATGAGTTATATTTATATTCCTCCTGGATAGACAGACAAACCAAATGGTCATTAGGATCTATTTCTTTCCTACGGTACTTTGATAGACTGAGATCACTGATAGACTCAAATAACTGAGACTCTTAGTTGCCACAAACGGGAAAATTAGTTCATACATATTTAATGCAAATACTTCTCATAGGCATCAAAATCTTGTCCCTTTTTGCTACCATTCCTCTTGTACCGCATTACTCGACCTGGCATTCAAAACCATCTACTAAATTTTTCTCCCTCAACCCACTAGTTCTCCACTACCTTTTAGAGTCCCTCCATTCTGCCAAAGCTATGCTATTTACACTCTTCCTTTGTAAGTAATTTGCACTCTCCAGTCCTATGCCTGCCTTTGTAAAAGTTAACTCTTTTTATTGAGAAAACTTCTACAAATATGTGTTCCCTTTAAAATCTTTCAATACTACCAATTTCTGAATAGAAATTTCTCCTAGAAGATAAATGGATGCCTAATGAGTGCATGAAAAGGTGCACAACATTAGTCTTTATTTAAACCACAAGGTACCATTGCATACCCACCAGAAGGACTATAATAAATAAGGCACACAATAACAACTGCTGGTGAGGCTGTGAAAAAACAGGAGGCCTCCTACATGGCTGGTGGGAATGAAAAGTGGCATGGTCACACTGGAAAACGGATTAGCAGTGTCTCAAAAAAGTTCAGTATAAACTACCATATGACCCAGCAATTGTACTTGTAGGTTTACCCAAAAGACATGAATGTGCAAGTCCACACAAAGACATGCACATGAATGTTCACAGCAGCATTATTCATGATAGCCAAAATCTAGAAATAACCTAAAGGTACATCAGCTGGTAAATGGATAGACACAATGTGGTATATCCATGTAATAGAGTACTCTTCAGCCATAAAAATGAGCAACCACTGACACAGGCTATGTCAAGCTTAAAGCTCAAAACATCACACTAAGTGAAAGCACCCAGACACAACAGACAAGATATTGTGTTTATATGAAATGTCTAGGAAAGACAGATTTATAGAGACAAAAGGTAGATTGTTGGTTGTCTGGGCCTGGAAATGGGAGCAAGAGCCAACTGTAAATTGGCATGAGGGAGGGATCTTACCAGGGGGATGAAAATGCCCTAAAACTGGTGGTAATAGATGTACCACTCAACACATTACTTGAAATCATTGAACTGTGCACTTAAGTGGGTGATATGTAAAATGTTCTTTAGTAAGATTTGTTCAAAAAAAAAAAAGAACTGCCAACTCTAGGTGTTATCCATAATTCACGTGATTTTCTAGAATCATCCTTTGAGTTTATCTAGTATCATCTTAGTTCAAATGAATCCATTTTGTATTATATGACTTACATTTGCTGATTGAATGCTATTTCTGAACATTTATCTGGACAATTGAGAAGTTTGGGTTAGCTTCTTCATCTGAATTATTTATTATTTTATTTTATTTAACATCAAAAAATATCTATTGGGTATTGGGGAAGTCGGGGACACTATGTGCCAGACACCATTCTAGAAAAAAGTGATACTGCAGTAAACAAGTCAAGTCTCTGCCATCATGGTACCTACATTCCACAGAGAAGACCAACAATAAACAAATGAAAAATACTAAAATGCAATATTCATATGTTGTAAGTATTATAAGGAAAAATAAAGTAAGATAAGAAGATTTAGAGATCGTTGGTCAGGGAAAGCACCTGATTAAGTGGCGTTGAGTAGAAACGTGAATGATGGGAAAGAGTGCTACATGGGAAGACTCAAGAGAACAAGTTTTCCAACAGAAAATAATGATCACGAAAGCCCTATAAAAGGATCAAATCTGGTCTGTCCAGAAAGAGCAAAAATGACTGCAGATAGAGACTTAAGAAAGAAGGGGCGGGGGGAGAAGGCAATGATCAAATCATATAGTGCTTTTGGGAACTACGGCAATGAGTTTTGGTTTTATTGAAAGGGTAATGGGAAGTCATTGACAGGATTTGACATGAGTGACAAAATCATGGAGACTGCTATACAGACTGAATGAGGAGGACATGAGCAGAAGCATAGAGACTAGGTAGGAAGCTATTGCAGTAGTCAAAATACGAGAGTATGGTGGTTTGGACTGGAAGTGGACAGGGAAAGCAAAATGATAATGGTCAAGATGGTTAAAAATTGTTGAATTCAGGACTGTAATTTTCTGAAGGTCAGAATGTTGCCCATTAATACCTTGTGTTAGATGCAAATAAGATTTTCTTTTTTTTTAAATAAGATTTTCTTAATGTAGGAATGTTAACATATAAAACCATTTGTGCCAACTCCATTTGATAGTAGAATCCTAAATTTAGATTTAAAAGTATATTTTTAGAAAAATCACTATTCCTACTTATTCTTGGAAAATACTTTTATCCCAATTGAAAAATGAGCAGAAGACATGATCAGAAATTTCAAAGCAAAAGAAACATATATGGCCAGTAAACATATGAATCCCATTAATGAATGTGGAAATGCAAATCAAAACACAATGAGATACAAATTAAATCTGTATGATTAGCAAAAATTAAAAAGTCCAAAAACCCAAGTTATTGGATATGAAGAGGATGGAAGAGATGTGAATTAACAAGATCTCTTATGCAGTGCTGTTGGAAATGTAAATTCCTACGATTGTTTTTGGAAAATAATTTAGCATCACCTTGTAATGTCAAACATTCACCTACTATATGATCTAGCACTTCCACTCTTGATATAGACACAAAAGAAATTCTGGCACGTGTATGCTTTGTGATACGCATAAGAATGTTAATAACATTACTGTTTAAATAGTAAAAACCTTGAAAATCCTAAATGCTCAACAACAGAACAGGTGAATTAACTGTGATATGCTCACACATATGAGATGAAAGCAAGGACTTTATGAACACAGGTTTCAGAGTGACGGCTGAGGTCTTTGGGGGGATGAGATATCAGAAGGGGATTGGGTGCTAGGTGCAAGAACACAAGGGCTTATCTAAAATAATTAAATTAAAGAGTCAGATCACATATTGACCACTGGTGAAAGTGTATTGAACAAAAGATTATGCCAAATCCCAGGTCCTGAAGTCAATCAAAGGAACAAAAGAAAAAAAAAAAGAAGGTAACAGAAAGGAAGGACAGAAATCACTATTAACTGCCCTTACTTCTATAGCCTGGTCCCCAAATGAATGACTATCATGAGCTATATGAACCTCCTCACCCTTTGCAACTCATCGGGTTGACAAATCTAGCAAAGCAATGGTGTGAATGTTTCAGTCGGTGCCAACATTTAACTCCTCTGGACTAACACAGTCCACTTTTGTTTCCAGTGCCAAAATTCCACTGGTGGCAAGTTTCAGTGCGCAGACAGGCCTCCTGATTTGAAATCAGACAGGGTTTTCAGTGCCTGCTTTCAACTAGACCTTCCTATTAATGATGATTGTTATTCACACTCTGCTGAGCCATCGTCTTTGATGGCAGTCCACTTCAGGCTGAAGTCTGATTTCACTTTCTGAGGATCAAGTCCTTTCTTCCCTTCCCTATCAGTCTCTAAACTTAGGGAGTCTGTATCCAGAGCACTATTTCTAGGCCTCCGATGCGTCTCCTCAAAGACTGGCTGACCCACTTTCCAGATGGAGCCAACACCACCCTCTATCTGATCCATAAATCATGAACAGAAGGCTGAGGAAATGAGAAGCTGTGTACCCACTGGGAGGGAAGCGAAGCTTCCAACATGGGATCTACGGCAAGATCACAGCCACACAAACTAATTCTCCAAAAAAGCCAGTTTTGGTCAATGACAGAACAACCTGGTTCCATATGAAATGATCCCAGATTTTTAAACACAAACAAACGGTCATATTGAAAGTTGGTAAGATTTACCACAGATTTAATCTGCCATATTTAATGGTATGTAGTATGGTAATTATGGCACCTGAAGACTAGGAAGCAATAGTAAGGCATTCACATATTTGACAATAATAGCTATTTCTGGGCTTCCCTCAGACAAAAGATGGGAAAGAGAAAAGATAAAGTTTATGAGCTCCTCTCCTGCCAGAAAGGCACAGGGCAGTGTTCCAGTCCTCCTTCCCTAGAAAGGATTTGAGGTGTGAACTCAGGGAATAAATACCTGAAACCAGGGAATAAGTACCTCCCCTAGTACCTGGGCCCTGAGTACATTCCTTTAGTCCTCTTGGAAGAAGAAAATAGCTAGATACCCCCACAGAGGCTGATTTCGGTGTTCATTTACAAGTCAAAATATCAGGTCAGATCTGTCTCTGATAATAAGTGGAGAGAAGCCCTGCCTGGCGGGCTTTTTTTAAACATCAGGGAACTGTGGGAAGCGAGCTGCTTTCTAGTGAGAGATGGTGAAGACAGCTAGATCCATAGGCAAAACAGCCATATTTTCAGTAGAACATAATGATAACATCGAGTCCTGATAATTTCTTAAAACTACGCATTTTACTACTTAACTCATTCCCAAGTAAGTTAGGAATAGAAGTGAGAAAGCACTTAAATAAGGGCATACGGGCAAAGGATTCTACACTTCATACAATTTTTTGATCACCAACACGTTTGTCTTTAAAATTGACCTGGAAGTCACACAAAGGGTTAGTTCTCAGAAAAAGATGGCCAGGAATAGGGTTCTACATTGCCAATGACTTCTGAATTGGGGAATTCCTAAAGACCAGGACAGAGCTTTCTACAGATTATGATGAAGTTGTTTTTGCCTCCAGTTTTACTGGTTTTTTATCACAGCATCTATTCCGGAAGCTGGGTTTCCCCCATCCTCACACCCACTCCCTCTGAGGATGAGGGCAGATTTGGAACAAGAACCAGGAGAGAACTGAGCTGCTGTGCAAAGGGGTAGACTTTTTTAAGCATGAAGAGTGAAGAGTATTAAAAAAAAAAATTCCTGTCTCTGCATAATGTACCCACCTAAATTTCTTTTTTAGATCCTTTTTCCTTATTTAAACTTGTCATTTGAGCAGCTGAGGAAAAAACATGGGCCCAGGATCTCCCTCTTAGTGAGAGAAGTGCCTCCTCTTCTCCCACAACATCCTCGCCAAAACAAATCAATTAAAATAGTCTCCAATCAAAAGTCAGGAAGAAATCAGAGGGGAGGTGGAAGGGAAGCAGCATTGACTAAGGTAGATAAGCCTGGCCACTCTAGACCTTTCTAAGATCTCTAAGTTATTTCTCATTAGCTCTCTGTTCCTGATTGTGTTTGACTCTTGTGGGCCCCCCCCCCCCGCTCCTTACTGCAAGAATAGTAAGGCATAAGGCATTAGAGTTTAGGGTGTGAGCCAAGAGGAAAATCACCACAAAAACAACTTGGTAGCATTCAGGCTCGGTTCTAAGTCATGAGAATGAAAGAAGTCCTTGCGTGAGATCAGAAGAACCACATGTGCGTGAGAGTCAACGTTATGTAGTAACAAAGAGTATATATGACTTGGGGGGTTTTCTTTCCTACACACCTGGTCCCCTGGGGAACCTCATTCAGCTGGGCTGAATTTATAGATTCTGGCCTTGGCCACAATCTCTGTGACCAAGACTGACTAATATCTCCCATTGCCATCAGACAGCTCTGAGGTGGCAGGCAAGAGTGCCATCTGTGACTAAGACAGACATGTCTTCTGTGGGTCTGAGCTGGGCAGATCTCCCTCAGCAACTCAGAAACACCTCAGGGGAAACAGCAACCCTATGAGGTTGCAGGAGTAGGCGGCTGTCACCATGCCTCCCTCCTGAGTCCTTAGTTCTGCTCCTGTCCTACACAAAGAGAGCCCTTTCTTTAAGATGTGACCATTGGGAAACAAGAGTCAAGCTGCTAATCACCTAGGTTTTGAAACTCCAAACCCTTTTTGGTTTTGATTTTTGTATCATCCTGAGAAAGAATCTCTATAAACTCAGATGTAAATGGAATATGTAAATTGAAATGGCTTTTCAATATTCTAGGAAACTAATTTTTACTCAAATATTTTATCTCAATCAGAAGTTCAGCCTCGGACATTCTAGAAAGATCTACCAGTCTCCCACACCAGACTGGACTTGGTTCCAAGGCTTCACACAGAGACAGGGTGTGGGGCCTTCATCTTCAGTCATTTGTTCACTCCACCTACCATTCAGGTACCCACTGTCCCAGATCCAGTGGCTCTCTGACCACGTGCCATAACATACATGGGTCACAGGAATCTTTGCAACTTACAAAGCTGAGCTCTGGGGTGCCTGTGATCCAGGATGCTAAATTTAGCAAAACAAAACAAAACAAAAAAACAGGCTGTCAAAAAAATAGGACATCCATTTAAATTTGAATTTCAGATAAACAACACAATTTTTGTGTGTATGTGCGATTTTAGGACATACTTACACCACAAAAATTATTCTTTGTCTATGTGAATTTCAAATATAACTGGATGTCCTATATTTTATCCGGCAACCCTACTATGATTCCCCCTGCCAATATTCCTCTCTGCGATCTCACAGCCTCCCTGGGGCATCTCCAGTAAACAAGACCTGGGTCACTGCTGCTCTGGGATTGTGAACTTCTTCTAATACTAGACCAGGGGAATTTTTTCTTATGGGGCATTATTGTTCTCATTGGGATTAAATTTTTTGAAACAAAGACAAGGACACTCTGCTGATGAACGTTCTGCTTTCTACCTGTCACATACCTCCCCGAGGCAACAAATTACAGGCTACTCTCTTAAAAGAAAATGGGGGAGAGGATTAGGTTCTCAAATTGTTTATCTGCACATCTTTTTTTTTTTTCTTTTTGTTTTCTCTCTCCACACTTCCTTCTTCCCTTTATCTCTACTTTCTTTTGGCAATATCAAAAGAAACTGTACAAAAAATGCACTTTTTACTTAGGTCAAGAGATTGGGCAATTCTGACACTGTAAAAGAGATTTATTAAAACACAATAAGACTGTTAGAATTCCAGGAAGTTCGAGTATCTTAAAGCACACATACAAAGGAGTAGGTAGCCTCACATCTCCCAAAAATCTTTTTTCTAAATTTACATTTCAAGACCGCAGACTTTTTTCAGTAGAAGTATGAACCCATTGTAACTCAAAAGATGAGTTACTGAGAAAATGCATTGCTGTCCAACAGCTACATATACTTGCTTTAAAAATATTTTTAATTTGCTTTATATGCACTTAATTATTGACTGGATTATTTCAAGAAATCCTGGAATACATACTAAGGAATGAATGAATGAGATGACTGCATAAAAATGTTTGTAAAAAGATGCTCATTGTAGCATTACTTATGAAAAGAGAGGACCAATTTAAGTATCCTTCAATCAAATATTGATTAAATAAATTGTGCTATAATTACCTACTACAGCTGTTAAACCTGATATTTTATCCATCATTATATCAGAGTTCTTAAAGTAAGGAAAATAAGTTAAAAGACATCAGGAGTGGAAAAGAAGATATAAAACTGTAATTTTTCAATGACAACATAGATATGTATGACAAAATTCAAAATAATCTACAGTTTAATTATTTGAATTAATAAACTAAGTTTGATAAGGTTGGCAGATACAAGGGCAATGTGCAAAAATCAGTTATATTTTACATCAATAAAAGTAGTTTGAAAATGAATTTTTTTTAATTTACAGCAGCATCCAAAAAAAAGAGTAAAAAGGTTTTCAAGGACTCTACACACAAAACGGTAAAATAGTATTTATTAAATTAGCCAAGATAGGGCGCCTGGGTGGCTCAGTGGGTTAAAGCCTCTGCCTTCGGCTCAGAGGCCTGGGATCGAGGCCCGCTTTGGGCTCTCTGCTCAGCAGGGAGCCTGCTTCCTCCTCTCTCTCTGCCTGCCTCTCTGCCTACTTGTGATATCTCTCTCTCTCTATGTCAAATAAATAAATAAATAATCTTTAAATAAATAAATAAATAAATAAATTAGCCAAGATAATCTTGAAAACCAGAATGTTCCTGATATCAACACTCAGGATAAAGCTGCAATAATTAAGATGTTGTGGTATTGGCTCATGGATTAACAAAGAGACCACTGGAACAGAATAGCTTTCAGAAGAAGACCCACACATACAGTCACTTGATCTATGACAAAGGTGGCACTGAGGCGACCTTTGTGGGAAGAGGACAATCTTTCCAATAAACGGTGCTGAGTCAACTGGTTTACTCAGATCCACATTCAGGACGGAGGCACTCATTCCCTGGTTGCTGGAAAAGCTGGCTGCTGGTGGCTCACAGCTGCATCTGTCTCTCTGGGAATTCCCCTTAGTAAAAGAAAGCTGCTTTATCCAAGATTATACTCTCTCCCAGACGGTGTCCCACATCAAATGACTGGTGGATGCAAAGGTCCAAAGTCCCGGCTCTTTCCTAGATTGGTCACTGAAGGATCATTCCAATTCAAGTGCTCCCCTGGGCATAGCTTAGGTTTCTAATGCAACTGTATCCCCCAAGGCTTACCATCTCCCTCCACCTAACCCTGCTTCCTCTGCTCCCTCTCAGGTTGTATCTGAGAGTTTTATCCCAGTAAAACTCCTGCTCGAAAATCTCAATGCCCCAGATTTGATATCCAGGGAACCTGACCTGGAACACACTGGAAAAAATTAACCTTGACCCTACCTCATACTTTACATGCAATCAATTCCAGGTGAGAGTATAAAAAAACAAGAGTGGTAAAACGTAAAATTTCTAAGAGAATTTCTAAAATAACAAAGCCTTCACAAAAACACTAACTACAAAGAAAAGGACTGATAAATTGGACTACATTAAAATTAAGATCTTCTGTTTATCAGAGGATACTATTAAGAGTAAAAAGGCAAGCCACGGAGTAGAAGATATACACAATACCTATAATCTACAAAGAGTTTGTATATGAAATATATTTAAAAAGACCCAAAAATCAACATGCAGACAGATAGCCCAATAGAAAAAAGGGAAAAAGACTTGAACAGGTACTTTCTCCAAAAAAGGTATCAAAATGGCCAACAAACATATGACAGGGAATTCAAACTTATTAGTACTCAGGAAAATGCAAATTAAAATCACAATAAAATTCTCACCTCAAACCTATTGAAACGGCAAGACTGAGAGTACTGAGTGTTGGTGAAGATATAGAGCACCTGGGATTCTCAAACACAGCTGGAGGAAATCTGTATAATGTAATCTAATAAAACTGAGCATGCACCTTTATATCGCTTCTAGTAATATCCCCAACAGAAATGAGTGTACAGATATACCAAAACACTTGCACATAAATGTCCATCGCGGTATTATTCATAATAACAAAAAAATCAGAAGAGTCCAAATGCCTGTTAATTTTTATAGACAACAAAGAAAAAAAAGAAAGCAGTGAAAATAGCTGAGGAGTAATATGGAAATGACTGAAAAGCAATGAGATTATGCTGATGCAGAGCATTTAGAAATTGGGACAGTCTTGAGTAAAAGAATTGTAGGAGGAAATAGATCTAAAATTTTAGAAACAGTGTCTCAAACGGTTAAGGAATAATTAGTACTTGATTTATTTGTCGAAATTCATACAATTTCTTTCCTCTGAGTATTACACACGTACACACACATGCGCACAGCTTATAAATAGAAATGAGCAGAACAAATAAGGTAGTATATCCCTCACATGCAGTGCTCCCTGTCAGAACTCTGCTCCTCTCAGTTGTCTGATGTAGCAGCAGCAAACTGTATACACCACGGGCACTACTACCACCAGTGGTAGCGAGCAGCTTTCCTGAGTACAGGCCTGCAACAGTTAATCATTTATGTCAACTTGGTTGGGCCATGGTGTCCAGATACTTGGCCAAATGTTGCTGGGGATATTTCTGTGAGGATGTTTCTTGGATGAGATTGATATTTAAATTGATTCACTCTGAGTAAAGCAGATTGCCCTTCATAAGAGGGAGAGGCTATATCCCAGCACTTGAAGGTCTTAGTAGAACAAAGAGTAACCTCTCTGGAGAAAGAGAGACTTCTGTCATCAGACTGCCCCTAGAGTCCATCTACAACTCCTCTCTGAGTCTCCAGCCTGCTGGTCTACTCCATCAGATTTTTTTTTAGACTCAGCAAACCTCTATGATTATGTGAAACAATGCCTTAAGACAAATCTCTCGGGGTGCCTGGGCGGCTCAGTCAGCTAAGCGTCTGCCTTCAGCTTGGGTCATGATCCCAGCGTCCTGGGATGGAGCCCCACATCTGGCTCCCTGCTCAGCGGGGAGTCTGCTTCTCCCTCTGCCCCCCCTACCCCCCCCCGCTTGTGCTCTCTCTCCCTCTGTCTCTCTCTCAAATAAATAAATAAAATCCTTAAAAAATAATGAAAATTTAAAAAAATGAAACAAATCTCTCTCTTCTCACAAAATGTTGTATATAAAATTTTATATATATTTACATATAAAAAGATATAAATATATAGAACTTATGTGTGTATTTGATGTGTACACACACACAAGCTCTTGGTTCTATTCTTCTGATAAAGCCTAATACAAGATCTAATACTGGGAAAAATCAATTCCCTCACCTGGCTGAGCCTGGCTGATATCCTGAGCATGGATATTACTGGCTTCGCTGCATCCCTAGCCCTAACAGATGCCTGACTGCTGTGTCAAGTTCGTCTGCTTTGTCTGGAAACTCAGTCTTGAACACACCCTCTCCTTCCAGTCTCTCAAACTTCCACCATTTCTTCTGTGTCTTCACAGGGACCAAACTGAAGAGTCTCTGCATTTTTTGGCAAGAGTTTTGTACCCATGCCAAGTTCTGGTGCCCTGCTGTACTTTTGTGTCTGCTCTGACAGCCGGCTGGCTATCCTCTGAGCGGTCTTGTCTCATCTTGACTGTCCCCTGACACTCCAGTTTCTTCAGAATCCTTGTCATTCCTTGGGTTTTTATTCAACAGTTTGAAACTCTCTAAAAACTAAACCCTTCTGGGGCACATGGGTAGCTCAGTGGGTTAAAGCCTCTGCCTTTGGCTCAGGTCATGATCTCAGGGTCCTGGGATTGAGCCCTGCATCAGGCTCTCTGCTCAGCAGGGAGTCTACTCCACCCGCCCTTCTCTCCCTGCCTGCCTCTCTGCCTACTTGTGATCTCTCTCTCTGTCAAATAAATAAAATCTAAAAAAAAAAAAAACAAAAAAACAAAAAAAAACCCCACAACTAAACCCTTCTATTTAATATTTAAAGCATCTCAGATGTCAATTTTGTTGTTATTGTTGTATTGTATTGTTTTGTTTTGTTGTTTAATAGGAGCACATTCCCCAAGGTCAGTCTCACTCAGCTTTGCTAGTAAACAAGACTGATATCCTGAGGTTACAGTTCCTACCCTCTGGCTAGGCCCAAGAAATCCTTTTTGGTCATTAGATTGATTCACTACCTGATCATTTTCTGGCCCAGAATCACCCAAGGCCTTTTAAAAACATAGTCTGTGTTTTTGATTCATTAGGTCTGGGGTGGGGCCTGGGAACTTAAATTCCTAACAAATTCTTAGGGGAGACTAAGGCTGTGGAGCCTGGAACCGCTTTGGTTCCTTAATTGCTGCTGCCTGTGTCAGTTGATTCCCTTTAGTTCCTAAATCCTTTATAAATATCATCTCTGCTGGTCTAGGGTAAAACTCAGATTGGGGAAGGGGAATGGGAACTCTATACAGCCTTCCTCTATAGGGACAGGCCAATGATTGAGGGAATTCAACATCACAACTTTTTTTTTTTTTTTGAGGACTGATATATTATAAAGCACTGGTGGGAATGGGTTAGAAAGATCAGTTTCTGTTCTCAAGAAACTTGACATCTAAAAAAGGGGAAAGCCCAGGACATTGCCGGTACCCCAAGCATATTCCCCAGGCTCACCCTAGAGGTCAAGGCCAAGACTCACCCTCAGGCTCATACAAGTGCAGGGTCAGCAAGTTCGCAATCCTGAGTGTCTCCCCAAATTTTGTCCTCTAGGGACTTCACTTGCCTCCTCTATTCTCAGCCCTGCCAAAGGTCACAACAGAAAGTTCTAGTACCTCTGATGGATTTCAGCCTTTCCCTGCATAAGTATATTCTCTACCAGAGAAGTCCACTTGGCCTGCATGTCGCTGGGCCGGAACTGCACATGCAATGCTCAACCACACATAAAGCTGGAAAAGGAGCCAAAAACTCATGAAATTATCATGCAAAATTTATAGAGTAAGAAGAGCAGAAGTACTAAGGCTGATGTTTGAGGCATGCAAACATTTAAGAGATGGAATTTGGAGGGAGACTTGCAAGTTGTTGAGAACAACCAATATAGTTTGAGATCTGCTTCGATGTCTGAATGAAGTGTGCAAGACACACAACTTGCCTTTAAGAAGTTTCCAGGCCAATAGGGGAAACAAGATCCTCACTTGAAAAAATAAATATTCTGGTATGAAATACCAAATTGGTGTTGAGGATACAATGTAGCAAAGAGGAATAAGCTAAAACTTGCCCTAACTTGAGCAATACAATCCTTAGTCTTTCCATGTAAAAAATGGTGAGAATGATATTGATTGCATAGGGTTTTTATGAAAATTTAGTAAGATAGTTAAAGTTCAAAGTAAAGTTGCTGGCCTATAGTAACCGCTAAGTACATTAGTATTTTTTTTATTGTAATTCCTGTTGTGATGCTGTTTTTACTGGTTATGGATGAAGTTTAGGAGACAGGAAGGAGATGTGAGGTGCACTGGGGATGATGGACAATGAGGAGCTGGAATGGTCAGAATGTAGAGCTGGATTCACCTATATCTTGAGGCAAGATGCCCCAGCAAGGAGAAGGTCAGTAGTTGCTAAAGTATGTGGGTGAGCCAAAAGGTCGGTTTGTTTAGAGTATGTGCAGCTTGAGGAGAGAGGCATGATAGTGGCCAAACTGAAATCTTGGAATAAGAAATTTGGGCTTTTTCCTAGAGTTAATCTAGGACTTCTGAGGATTTATGGCCAAAAAATGACATAAATGAGAATAGTCTTTTGGTGAGATCTATTTATAAATCTAAAATGATAACAGGAAAAATGATGTCGGGTAGTTTGGTATCTTTTTTAAAAAAGATTTATTTATTTTAGAAAGAGAGAGATTAGGGAAGAGGGGCAGAGGGAGAAGGAGAGAGATAAACATGAGTCAATATATTTTTTAAAAATTCAAATAAATAATTGTCTTATGACCGTGTGTAGCCCTAGGAGGAAGAAGCAGCATTTTTTTTTTTTTTTATGACTCCTGCCGGGAAGCTGGGGGGAGGAAGAATGCAAAATTCCTTATTAAACCTGGCAGGGAGATTCCTCCCCAGTACCTCCTGTCACTAGAGGGAATATGTATCCTCATTTGCCAGGACAATCCTTTTTTATAGTTGTTGATCCTACATAATGTTTAAAAGTTCCCCCATTTCATTCTGAAAAGTGCCCTTGTCAGGGTAATAAATTCTGTGGTCACCTAGAACTCACCTTGCCAAAATAAGTCATTCTGAAGAGATGAAGGGTAGGAACAGAATGACTGGCCCCCATGCTTCCTGCCCATCCTACTAGGTGGCTAGCTTTCGAGTCACTCTTCCCTTCTGTCAGCATCTCCTACTTACTTTTAGAGCCCCTTCAGGGCTGCTTAGTTTTTGTGGAAGCATCTCTTCCAAGGCGTTGCTTCACACTTCCTTAAACGCTTTATTAAAAATCACCTCATGGCCCTGTTCTCCGAACCTAGTTGATGAGAAAATCTAATAGCTAAAAAGTGGCTAGATGTGCTACCTTCCCAGAGAGAATTTATGAATTTTAAAAGGACCTTAAGAGCCCTGACCAAAAGAATGACTAATGGAAGAATCTTAGGAGAACTGTGTGGGTGTCAACAGTGTCATTAAAGTGATGCATCAGAGGCCAGAGATGGCATGAGGGACCGGGGATGACGTGTGCCATTGCTCACACCCCTGATCAAGGGAGAAAGAGATGGGGGTGGGAGTGGGGGTGGGCATAAGAAATGAATGATTCTGGAAACTAAGAGAAATGTGAAAATTAAGGAAAGGAACAACTCAGGGCAATTACAGCTGGGAACTCTCTGGGCATGTATTTGGAAACTGAACATGAGCAAGAAATTGTCAGAAGTAGAAAATACACAAAGAACCAGCAGGATTCTAGCCAAACCAACTAAAAAGATACCTTCTTCCTAGAAGCCTTCCCTGACACCTGGCCCTGGTCAGGTTCCTGTGTTATGTGCTCTGCGGGACTAGTTTCCCCTTCCTTCAGAGTAACACCTAAATTTGTAGTAATTCACATATTCATGTCGTGTAACTATTTGTCAATGTCCATCATTCCCACCTGAAGGTAAGCTATACCAGCACTCAGACCATATTTCTTTTTGTCCTCTAGCATTCCTTCATAACTAGCAAGGGTCTGACATGTATTTTGTGTTTAATAAATGGTTATCGAATGAATGAATATGTGTATTTAAACATAAATAAATGTATATAAATAAATGAGCATCAAGATTCATCCTACCTGATGTTTTAGAAATCTTCTAGATTAGATAATGCTCAAAACTGGTAAAAACCAATATGGATCTTCCATGTCTGTTATGGTCTGGAGTCAAATAACTTCACCACCCAAGCGCATACATACCTTACATCCAACACACATTTATTCATCACCTATTACATAATTTAAAGGTTGATATCACAGTTGTTAGGATGAATGGCCTGGTCAAACACTTGCTTAGGTGACCATTGGGAAGTTAATTAACAATCCTGTGCCTTAATTTATTTATAAGATAACAGGAATTTTATTTTTTATTTTTATTTTATTTTTTTTTTAAGATTTTTTTTTTATATGACAGAGAGAGAGAAATCACAAGTAGGCAGAGAGGCAGGCAGAGGGAGAAGGGGAAGCAGACATAATCCAAACACAGCACAATTGACTTTAAACAGACCTAATCCATAGGATCTCAAATAAAGGAAAATAATCAATCTTTGAGATCAACACTACTAACTAGTAAACTGATTAACCACATTAAAAGATGGAATACTGGGCACCTGGGTGGCTCGGTGGGTTAAATCCTTTGCCTTTGGCTCAGGTCATGATCTTAGGGTCCTGGGATCGAGGCCCACATCAGGCTCCCTGCTCAGCGGGGAGCCTGCTTCCTCCTCTCTCTCTCTGTCTGCCTCTCTGCCTACTTGTTATCTCTCTCTGTGTGTCAAATAAATAAATAAAATCTTAAAAAAAAAAGATGGAATACTTTTCCATAGTTCTAAGGCTAAGCAGAAGGCATATTTTAAAAAATTGAGAATACTTAGCTACGGACTAGTTAATTCCCATTCATTCAATGAAAGGAAATAGATAAGAAACAAATAAACAACCAGAGCATTTACATTTTTCTAAATGTTATAAAGGAAATAAATGGGATGGAATAAAAAGAACAACCTGTAAAGGACAGGAAGACAAGTGGAAAGAAGTAGAAAAGACAGAGTCGACAAAGCCTTGAAGGAACATGACATTTGAGCTGAAACCTGAAAGGTGAGGATGAACCAGCCATGCAAAGAGTCATCTAGACAGAGGGAGCAAGTGTAAACTCTCAGATATGGACAAGACTTTAGTGTGTTAAAAATATGTAAAGGGATGGAGGTGTTAGTTAATGTTATGGGGGTAATTATTTAGCAATATGTAAATGTATAAAGTCAACATGTTGTATCTTAAATTTACACATTATATATCAATTATGTTTCAATGAAGCTGGGGGAAAAAAATAGAGACAGGAAGCCAAAACGGGTGGAGTAGAGTGGAATGGGGAGGTTGGAGTGCAGAGATAGAGTTGGAAAGGTATGCTAGATCCACTCTGGATTTTTTTTTTAAAGATTTTTATTTATTTATTTGACACACAGAGAGATCACAAGTAGGCTGAGAGGCAAGCAGAGAGAGAGGAGGAAGCAGGCTCCTTGCCGAGCAGGGAGCCCTATGTGGGCCTCAATCCCAGGACCCTGAGACCATGACCTGAGCCGAAGGCAGAGGCTTTAACCCACTGAGCCACCCAGGCGCCCTGGATTTTATTTTAAAAGCTAATGGAGGGGCACCCCAATGGTTCAGATGGTGAAGTGTATGCCTTCAGCTCACGTCATGATCCCAAGGTCCTGGGATTGAGTCCCACATCAGCGGGGAGTCTGTTTCTCCCTCTGTCCCTACATCTCCCCCTGCTTGTACTCTCTCTCTCAAATGAATAAATAAAATCTTTAAAAAAAAAAAAGCTAATCGAACAGCAGATACAAAAATTAATTCTAAATGGATCAAATACCTACACATAAGAACTAAAACTATAAAATTCTTAGAAAAAAAATTGGAAAAAAGCTCCATGACATTAGATCTGGCAATAACTTCTTGGATATGATACCAAAAGCATAAGTAACAACAACAAAAATATATAAATTAGGCTTCAGCAAAACTGAGAAATTCTGTGCATCAAATGACACTATTAAGAGAGTAAAAGGTACTCTACAGACTGGGAAAAATGTTTGCAGATCATATACTTGATAAGAGATTCATACCTAGAATATAAAAGAACGTCTATAACTCAATGACAAAAACCAGACAACCCAATTCAAAAATGGCCAGAGCACTTGAATAGACATTTCTCCAAAGAAGATACATAAATGGCCAATGAGCACATGAAAAGATGCTCAAAATCATCAATGATTATGAAAATTCAAGTGAAACTATAATGAGATATCACTTTACATTCATTAGGATGGCTATTATTTTACAAAGAAAGGGAAAGGAAAGAACAAGTCTTGACAAGAATTTGAAGAAATTGGAACCCATGAACATTGCTAGTGAGAATGTAAAATGGTAGAGTCACAGTGGAAAACTGTATGATGGTTCTTCAAAAAAGTTAGACATGGAATTACCATATGATCCAGCATCCCACTTCTAGGTATATACCCAAAAGAATTGAAAGCAAGGACTTGAATAGGTATTTGTACCTACACCAATATTCTACACCAATATTCTAACAGAATCATTCACAATAGCCAAACAGTAGGAAGAGTCCAAATGTCCAACAGAAAAATGGATGAACAAAATGTGTTATAAACATGCAAGGAATATTATTCAGCTTTAAAAAATGAAATTCTAGTATATGCTAAAACATGGATGAACCTGGAAATCTTATACTGACTCTAACAAACCAGACGCAAATATTGTATGATTTTATTTTTTGAGGTACATAGAATAATAAAATTCATAGGCACAGAAAGTAGAACAGTCATTATCAGGGACTAGGTGGAGGGGAGAATTTGGATTTATTATTTAATATGTACAGAGTTTCAGTTCGGGATTATGAAAAAATTCTGGAGATGGATATGATGATGGTTATGCAATAATATGAATGCACTTAATGCCACTGAATTACACACTTAAAAATGGTTAAAATGGTACATTTTATGATACATATATTTTAATAAAATAAAAAAACCTATCGGAAGATATTGAAGAGTAGTAAGCAGTAATACTCATGATCTGATTATATTTTTAGAAACCATCCGTTTTATGAATGACAGACTTTTGAAGGGTGGAGTAACAAGATAGAAACCGAGGTAGGAGATGAAGGGTTAGTCACAGTGGTGATGTAGTAGTAAAATGGATATGAGATTCTGAAGGTAGAACCATTAAATTAGATGATGACCTAGATATGGGGTATAAAAAAAGGACAAATCAAGAATGACACCTAGGTTCTTGGCTTGAGCAACTGAGTGGTACCAATAATAGTATATTGGAAACTTCAGAAAGTACATGTTTAGAATGAGGTGAAGTCACAAGTGGTGTTTTCACATGTTAATTTCAAGACACTTATTTTGTAATCAAAATGGAGCTGTTGAGTAGGAAGTTAAATATATGAGAGAAGTCAATGCTGTCCCATCTCAGTGACCACGATGATGCTATTTAAAGCCATGGTATTAGATAAAACCAGAGAAAGAAAGACTAAGAGAGACTCAGAGAAACAGAAGAAGGAGCAGAAGAGAAGACAGATGAGAGAAAGAGAAAGTAGAGGAAGAACAGATCCAAGGAATGAGTTCTGGTCCACTTGAACATTAAAAGTTTCAGTGAAAGGGGGGTGCCTGGGTGTCTCAGTCGGTAAAGCCTCTGACTCTTGATTTCAGCTCAAGTCAGGATCTCAGGGTCATGGGGTCGAGTCCCATGTCAGACTCCATGTTCAGCAGGGAGTCTGCTTGAGATTCTCTCTCTCCTTCTGCCCCTTCCCCAATTTGTGCACTCTCTCTCTCTCTCTCCCTCTTAAATAAATAAATAAATCTCAAAAAACAAAAACACACACACACAAACACACAAACACACACACACACAAACCACGCACACACAAAACTTCAGTGACAGAGCAAAGAAGACTGAGATTGAGAGGTCAGGAAGCTTGCAAGAGGGGAAGTGGACAGCAATTGGTTTCACAGATCCCAAAAAAGAAAATGCTTCAAGTGGGAGAGAATTGCCCATTTTCCTGGAAGGGAAAGCAGAAATGGTCCTTAGCCCTGTACAACCCACTCTTCTCCAATCCATGGACCTCACCTTCTACTGTCCTCTCATGCTAGGCTCCAGTCTCCCTCCTCCTCCTAAACCAACCCACTTTGTTCCATCTTAGAGTCTCTATATTAGTTATTCCATTTTCCATGTTGTTCTTATGAATCTTAATATGGTTTTCCCTTATCATTCAAATCCCTGCTTAAATATTATTTCTTCAAAGAGGCTTTTCTTGACTCGCTAGGATAATTCCATCTCATACCATTTTCCCCAAGTCCCTATCTGGCTCTTCACTCCAATATATTTTCTTCATAGTACATAATTACTATCTGAAAGTATACTGTCTGTCTGTTTGTCTTATTGATTATTTGTATCCACTCTCTCCCCTCTAATATACAAAGAAGAGATTTGATCTATCTTTTTGTATCTGTAGAACCTACCTGTAGTGAATATTCAACAAGTATCTGCTTCATGAATGAAAGAATATGTGCAAGTAAAGGAAGAGGTAAGGATTTACTAGTGAAAATGCAAAGGAGGTCCACTCTTGTCTTGGTCACTTTTGACCCAAGGTTACTGAATGAGAATTAGTTTGTAAGAGAAGTATGTTTTGGGAAAGGAAGTTGAGGAGAATGGAAAAGTAGAATTGCTCAAAATTGTTAAGTGACCAATTGAGTTTTGTGGCTACAAACTCATAGTGAATTTATTCAATAAATGACTGCCTACTCTGGACCAGACCCTGGTCTGGTGCCAGCTGCTTGTGACTTAACAGGGAAGGAGCTTAGCCAAGACAGTTTGCTTTATATCTTGAACTTGACAGTGTTGTGAGGAGTGTCCTTTTCCCCCAACTTCTAGAAGATGTGCTAATGGTAGTGAAGGAGTTGAATTTACTTGAGTTCAACTCTCATTTTCTAATCACCTACATGGTGCAAAAACATTTTACTTAGCGCTGTAGGATTATGATCAAGTCTTTTTGATACACTGCTCCTGCCTTCACAGATACTACAAACTACTTAAGGAGGCCCAACATTTAGATCGGCCAATATACATGGCCTAGAGCTTGAGACCTTGACACCAGGTTGAGACAAAACTATTGGATAAAATCCTTCAATGGATACTCTTTGAACTAGTCTTTTGACTTCCTCTTGGCAAGAGTTTTATTTCCTTTTTAAAATTGTTCTTCCCTAGGAAGGACTAGATTAGGACTGCCTAGGGGAAGCGCCTGTGTAGAGAAAGCAGCCTCTACAGGAAGCAATCAACCAGCACGTGTTTGGTTGCAAGAAACAGAAAACCCAAGGCAAACTGTACAGGAAATAAGTATATTGCATGCCTCACTGAAAAGTCTAAAGATAGAGTCAGATTCAGATGCTGCTTGATTGGGATTCCAGCATAGTCTTGATTGTTGTCTCTGCTCTACCTTCCTCTGTGTGTTAGCTTCATCCTCAGGCTAAACTCTTCTAAGAAAAAGATGGATAGATGGATGCATCGGTTCTAGGCCTCCAATTTTCACATCACCCCACCTTATAGGAGACAGAACTTTTAATTCTCCAACCACCAAAAGTCTTCCATTCTAATTAACCCAACTTAGTTCTCCTACCCTTCGGAACCAATCACTGAGACTAGGGGAATGTCAGGGACTGACTGGAGTAGGTTTAGAAATAGGAAGGTAATCTCTAAGCCAGTCACCATGGCAACAGGAACACGATTTTGCTGATTGGTTTAGGTCAGTCCTCCACCTTTGGCTGAGGTTTAGGGTGATCAGGAGTCAATCCAATGCGTGAACATTGTGTTAGGAAGCCACAGAGGGAGGGGGGAGAGGTCGTCAGAAAGGAAAGCAATAATGTACATGACAGCAAGACGCACCAAAACTTGAAACATTCAGACTCATTCACTAAAAGAAGACAATAATATGGTAAGTGATATCTGGGGAAATGAATCAGTGCCTGTGAAGCATTTTGTAAGAATAATCCACTAAACAATAAGAGTGTAATCATCGGAATGCTTTGTACACATACTAACTCTGCAGATTGCCTGGGCTCGGGATCATCTTACTGCTGTTACTCTGGCAGCAGCTCTCCTTGCCAAGATTGTTATTGTGGGACCAGCTGAGCTAGAGAAGCCTGGAGGGTTCTTTCACTCCTCATTCATCTCTGTGACATTTATTACCCATTTCATAACATAGCCCCCTCAACATCCAAAGACAAAAACTGGAGGAAGGTCATCAGCAATGGAACCAGTGCACCTCCTCACAGCCCCTTTTCAACACAAATCTAAACAGGAATGGGGTGGGCCCTTCATTGGGTCAGTAG
This sequence comes from Ailurus styani, assembly GCA_002007465.1. NCBI lineage: Eukaryota > Metazoa > Chordata > Mammalia > Carnivora > Ailuridae > Ailurus > Ailurus styani. Next base: position 1,537,308 of record LNAC01000368.1, on the reverse strand, counting down.
CTCTTTCTCTCATCATTCTTTTCTCTGAAGGGAGCAAGTCATTACCACCTGCTTATCAGCTGCTTCTTCCCATCATAGCGATGTCAGGGCAGCCACACAATGTGGATAAGAACCCTGCTTTAGGAGTCATGACAACCGAGTTCCAGCCCTGGCCTTCGTTTGGTATCTAGTGTGTGACCTTACTGCTTTAGTCTCTCTGGGTCTCAATTCATCCTCTGTAAAATTAGCTAATACTGCTTTATTGAGTTTTAAGATGCTAGGTTTTTATGATCCAAGGTAAACTTCCCTGGTAGAAAAGTCTCAATCTTCATTCAAAATTTAAAAGATGCTCTCTCTTAGTTCGAGGGTCCCCAGGAAACAGACTCTGAGATGAAGCTGTGTGAGGGAGTTTGTAGGGAGTGCTCCTAGGGTCAACACCCATGGGACAAAAGGAAGGAGGATGGGGAGAGGGACAGCTTGAATGGCAGTGCAGTCTCATGCAGGCTTCCCCAGAAGCCCACAGGAAGCAGTAGAGCTGATGACCCTTCAGAGCCCAAACTGAGGCAAGAGGGCTGCTGGGTTTTTATTAATGGGCATCGGATACAGCTCCCCCAGAGAGAGCGCCTGACCTTGGGCAAGGCATTTCTGTTAAACTGTTGACAACTGCCTGGAAAGAACTCAGTAGTGAACTTTCAGCAGCCAACACTCCTGGGAATTAGAGGATTGAATGCTCAGTCCTGAAGGGGAATTTGAGGATCTTAATGAAGAACCACAGCACCCATGACATGTCCTACTCCCATATCCTCTGAATATGGGGACCAAGGCAACCAAAGGCCTTGTGTCTTCTCTTCCCAGTTTCTGTCCCCATATGATGACCCAAGGTACCCAACTTTTCCTCTAGTCATTTCCTGAAGGAAAACTAATCCTGGAGTCCTCCGGTGGTGTGACTGAGCATAACCCAATTATGCAAACAGCCATCAGAAGAAAGCCAGGCTCCTTGTCATTACAGAGGATGTTACTTTGACCCTTGTGAACTAATGCACTGCCTTTTAAAGGGCATTTTAATTTATCCTCCAGAAAAAAAAGAACTTGATGCATTGACTGTTACCTTTGAGAAAAGCTCTACCCTTATATATCCTTGTGACAGTTGATAACATCTTGTGTGATATTAACATTAATTTATATCTGGGGGAACTGGAGGCCAACAGTCTTTGTGGAAAGGCCCTATGTCTGAGAAACTCTCTCCTTCCCATTGCTAAGAGTGAGAAAAAAACTTTCTTTACAAACTGAGGTAATTTAGCTAATTTTAACATTTATTGTTCCTTTACCTGCCTTTTTCCCCCTAATTTAACTATTTTAGAGTACGCTTTTCTTATATCTCTGTCCTTTGGTTTTGAGCAAAAGGCACATCTTAAAAATATCTAATCAATAAGGAAGATGCAATTCCATTATGCATCACTTCCCATAAGAGGACCTATTTTAAACTTGGACTTCCTGGAATGAAGATATCCAGTGGTTTATCAGAAATAATTAGACAGTTTGGAATAGGAATATTGCAAGTCCACAATTACTTCTTTGGATACAAATTTATACAAAACCATCACAAGAAATCTCTTAAAGCTACATGACTTGAAGTGACATCTTCATTTAAATAAAATCATCCTAGTGTTGTTGTTTAGGAAGGATACAGAGACAGATCCCCAAAATAGTTGTTTTTAGAATCAATCAGGAGTTTAGGAGAACTCAAATTTCCAAATGTAACTCAATGTCTTAGAAACCATTTTCTGGCTGACTGAATTCTCACCATTATAAATCAGTTGTAAATTTTTTACTGAGAGTCTACTTTATGCTCAGTACTGCTAGTCAGAGTAGCATATATCTAGAAGAGTAAAAAAAAAATTTCCTACCTTGAGAAACTTGCAGTCTCACTGGCAAGAAAATACTAGCACATGAAATAATTAGAGCACAATTAAATCTAAAATGCTCTAAGCTTTGTAGTAGTTGAGGGAGGGGGTGGGCTCAGTCACTGCAGGCTCATGTAGGTATGAAAGCTTGTACAAAGGGGTTAGGAGTGAAGCCTTTGAAACCCCCACTTGAACTGCAAAATTATTTTCTGGGAGGGGCAGTGTTTTAAGTGTTCATTACTTTTAATGTCTTATCTATAAATTATTGATTACACTGCTGAACACTGAGTTGTACTTGAAAGGAATAGCCAACAGTGGGTCAGGTGAGCTTGGAGGAAAGGAGGACCTAGGAGAAGGTCTGAGGGCTGATGGTACCACTTGAGGGAAGGCGAACCTGGGTGAGAGTTCCAAGGGTGTCAGCCTCCTATCAGAGGATACTGACCCTTGGTCCATGTGAACAGAAAGATTCAAAGAAGGGAAGAAGAGGTAACCGTGGGGAAGTTTCCCCAAAGCAATGTGTGCCTCCTCCCAAGATTCAGGGCCAAATTTGCTGGCCCTACACTGAGTGTAAAGGGAATTGAAAAGTATTATGGCCCCCTCTGTCTTTTCAAATAACCCCTGATCCTGGTCACAGTCACTCCTTGGCCCCACCCTTCTTTGCCAATTCTCAGCTAAAAGAGAATAATGAGGAAGACCTGAGTCACAGCAGCATGACTCAAGACTTACAAAGGAGAAATCTAAAAGAGTTTGCAGTAGATAATCAATAACAACAATTACCATTAATTGAGCAGGTACTCTTGCCTGGCACTGCTATATACATTTATAAGTCAGTACCTCATTAATCTCCAAAATCATACTTTGAGGTTGTGGTTAGCCCACTGTACAGCAGAGGAAAGTGACCCTTCTGGAGGTTATGCAACCTGCCTGAAAGGAAGTATTAGAATGAGCTCCCTCATTCATTCAAAGGATTAACTGAATGACCCAATCAATTAAGAATGCTCCATGAGAATGAAAATTACCAAGATTATCAAGATTTGTAAATTGCCTGAATATTGGCAAAGTACTTTCATGTATATTTCATCTCTTGATTCTTACCATAACATGTGAGAAAATGTTTTGCTTTTGCTTTCTGCACATGAGAAAATAGATACCCAGAAAAGGTATGTGACTTTCCTGTGATTTCTTAGCTAGTAGGAATAGGTTGGACAAGATTCAACCCCAGGGATTTGAATACCAAAGCCACCACTGTTCCCATCAAAAGCTTCATGTCCAGGATAAGAAGATCTTCTGAGGGCTGAAGGGAAAGGATCCCCTCACATGGATGAACATGGTTACAACTTACAGAATTGGTTTGACTTTCCTGTGATGATTATTTTTGTTATTCTCCTCTACCTCCATCATCTCACTTACAAAACCTACCTGTTTTCAAGGGCATTTGTTTTGTGTGTGTGTGTGTAATTATGAATAGCAGAGAAGGTGAACATAGACAAAGACAGCAGACTGCCCTGAAACGAGTCTTGAGCAAAGGAAAGGCATAACCACAGTGATCTCAAGAATTAGGAGGGGTGTAGCCAGCAGAATCCCTGGGGTTTGTGAAAAAAGAAGAACGGGAGCAGAGAGGAACAAGAACAGACATGAAAAGTGACATCAGGGCTTAGCTGGTTGGAAACCCACCCTGTGTCTGCTGCTGGGGGTGTTACCATGGCAGTCAGGTCCCTGGGAACGGGCAGGGCTCTTTAGCCAAACTCCTTGCCCATCTCCCAGCAGCCACCCTACAAAGCCAACCCCTGTCTTGGAAAGATCTTGTGGAAACTGTTAAGATAATGCAGTTCCTTGCTGACTTTGCCATTGGGAGCACCAGGAAGATCCCTTGAGCCAGACTTTCTTCGAGTGGAAGACTAGAGGAGTTGCTACCATGGGAACGCCGTTCCCCTGCCCATTTATACTATCCGGGAGCTGGTGGAGATCCCTAGAGGAAGTGGTTCCCCACTTACTTCACCAAGGCAAGGAAATTGCCAAGGACGCACAGATGGAGAGGAGCCTTAGGGAATGTTCTATCTAGCCTGAAATGGCTGCTGGAAGTTGCCATGGCAACCGGCTTTCTTGCCTACCAAACCATGAAGGAAGGAGATCAGCCTGAGCTGAGGGGCTGTAGAGGAGCCTAGCCATGCCACAGGCAGCTCCGGGATCCCACTGGGGTTCTCCGGGGGAGGGGCCCCTCGTAGGCTAGAGGCATCCTGGGACCCCAGATTTCTCCTATGGCTATCTGGAAGGGCTGACTGGTTATCAGCTCTTTTCCATGAAAGGACATTGCTGTTGAAGTACAAGGACAGAAAGGGAAGGCTAAAGAAAACAGATGGATGGTTGCTGTCCATCTCAACAGTGACTTTGTCATTGGGAAGCACTGGAGGTGTGCATGTCATACATGAAGTCCCTTATTTTTGTCACTGTTGTTGAGCTCCCTTGGGTAAATCCCTTAACTAATAATTAAGTATCTAATATTCAAATAGGTGGCTTTTGCTTCCTGGGGGGGAAAAAGAGTGGAAAGCAGCACTGGGAGGGGTTGTAAAAGAAAACAGCTTCTAATAGGTGAAAATTTTAATATTCAGGTTATATGAGTGTGTGATTTACATGATTAAAAGTTAGTCTGGATCATGAAATAAATGAAAAAAATAAATAAAAATAGAACTGTTTTAGGAGCCAGAAGACCTGAGTTCAAGAGTCCCAACATTTTGATTACAAGAAGTATGTGACTCCATCAAAGCCTTTGGAGTCAGAGACCTCTGGGTCTGTATCCCTGTTCGTTGTATCTATGAGTCAAATCCATAGACTACTATGAATGAAGGATGAATAAAACACACTGACATATAATTGGTCTTTCTTTAGGCAGCCTTAGTGAGGTATAATTAATATACAATATATGGAGCAACCACTGATCTGCTTTCTGTTAGTACAGATTTATGCACATTTTAAAAAGCTTTATATAAATGAAATCAAATAGTATGTACTGTTTTTGCGTGTGTGTGTGGCTTCTTTCACTCAATATAATAATCTTGACATTCATCCATGCTGCTCTGTGTACTGATACTTCATTCCTTTTTATTGCTGAATGTATTCCATTATATGAGTGTGTTATAATTTGTTTATCCACTTAATTGTTGACAAACATTTGGGTTGTGTCAAGTTTGGGGCCATTACCACTAAAGCTTCTATGAATATTTATGAATAAGTCTTTGCATGAATATGTATTTGATTTTTTTCTTGGGTACAAACCTAGAATGGAAATGGTTGGGTTGTAATTTTGGTGTATGTTTAACTTTTTGAAAAAGTGCTAAATTGTTTTCCTGAGTGATTGTACAATTTCACATTCTCATCAGGAGCAGACGTGATGATTCATTTTCTCCATATCCTCACCAACACTTGATACAGTCTGTCTTTTAAGATTTTAGCCATTTGAATAAGTGTGAGGTGGTATCTGTTTGTGTAAACAGCATCACTTGCAACACAGAGGGGGTGGATGGTGAATTTAACCAGCTAACAGGCCACGTGGCTAAATCTGCATTAATGAGAAGAAGGAAATAAACTTATTTCGCCATCATTTTACTGCCCAACAATGACACGGAGACATGGCACAGTGACTTTAGTATAAGATACTGGTGGCAGATGACATGTCCCTAGATGACCACAGTCACAGCTACCTTGTATCAGTTTCCTATCATATATCAGACACAGTGCTGGAGATTATATAAATTCTCCTTTTTCATCCTCACAACACAGCAAAGTAGGCATTATTATCCCCATACTGCAGATGATGGAATGGATGATAAGAGAGGTTAGGTAAGCTTTGCTCAAGGTCACTTGGGAATAAGCAGAAAATGCCTGGCCCAAAGCCAGTCCTGGGTGCAAAGACAGTGCTCCTAATTATTGTGTTCCAAGCTTCCCTGGTGGCTATGTACACAGAGGCTGCCTACCTCATGGGTGGCATCTAGATTCATTGGAAAAGAATTATAAAAATGAAGTCGGGGGAAATATTACTCATTTCCTTCTCATATTTGTCAGTTACCAACATCATCTCATTACCAGCTTTAGGCCGTCCCTCTCCTGCTTCTCCTCCTGCTGCTATGCGTTTCCTTGAATGATCTGACTCATTCTTAAATCCAACAAAGATTCTGTGATTTACATTCCATCTCATATACGTATAAGGTCCCCAGCTCTGAAAGCTGGTTTTATATCAGCCTCTATGATAAGACGGAGCATGAAGATTAAATATATATATACAGATCTTATTTTGACATTCATATGAATCCCCTAGGAAAATAAATATTATTCAGGTCAATAGTTGATCATTTGATCTATCCAAATATCTATGTAAAAGTACTCAACCTCACTAGTTATAAAACATGCAAGTTATAATTGACACCCTATATGTGTGTGTGTGTGTATATATATATATATATATATATATATCCAGAAGTGCTCCTACTACTACTCAGGGTGGTAATTATTCTTCTAAAAATCTACCCTAAGGAATGAAACTGAGACTGTAAATTTACCAAAAGTCTATTCATCATTGCTTTATCATAGTAAAAACTATAAAAACACCTGAAATGTTGACCAGTAGGAGACCAGTTAAATAAATCTTGGTATAATCATATATAGTAAATTATCATGCAACTATCAAAAATTATATTGAAAAATGATGACTAAAGCTAACACCACTGTATAATATACAGTGTTATATACAGGGAGTTTGTTAAAAAAGTAAATCCTAAGAGTCTCATCACAAAGAAAACATGTTTTCCCTTTTATCCTTTTTTCTTTTTACTACATCTATATGAGAAGATGGATGTTAGCTGAACCTATTGTGGTAGTCATTACAGTATACGCAAATCAAATCATCATACCACATGCCTTAAACATACACAGTGATGTATGTCAATCATTTCTCAATGAAACTGGAGAAAAATTTTTAATGATGTTTTTGAGACATATTTAAAAATATTAGGAAATACTACCTTCTAATGCTAAGTGAAAACAAGCAGGACACAAAATTCTATGAGGACCACGATTCTAGTCATGTAACAGGAATCATATATATAGAAACTTTGTCAGGTGTTTATATTTTTGTCTTCAGAAAATAAGATATAAAAGGAAAGATCCCCAAATCTGTAGCCATAGTATTTTGTGGAATTGTAATTTTGTTATGTTTGTATTTTTTTTGAAACACAAAGCAAAATAATAAATGAGCTGGTGACTACAGTTCATTGCCCAACTTCCAAGCTCACCTCAACCACAAAGATAGAACTAACCGAGGCTTGGAAGAGCTGCCCAGATGGCGAGCGCCATCACCACAAATAGTGCCAGGACTCTTCTCTCCAGGTTCCGTGGCATAGACTTGTGGCCTCCAGAATCTGTGAAAGACCACTGGTGCCTTGTATGGAAACATGAAGACCCAATACAAGACTTCTTGAATAAGGCCATTACCCTTTCAAAGGAAGAGGAAGGCTGTGTCCTGCCCTGAAGGACCTATTTCTGGCACTCTCCTTTGTGCAAGTACAGCGTGACTGGATCTTCCGCAAAGGAATTTTAGGAAAAGGCCCCATGAATAAGGAGTCAGAGTCATGAGAAAAGGTCAGAGGAAGAAAGATCAAGGACTCTGTGTGGGAGGGACATCATGAACGGAAGACACAGCCTACAGATAATAGGCATCCATCTATCAGCTGCATTCCCCAATAGAACACAGAGTAACTCACATCCTGTGACATTGCTTTCAGTCCTTGATTATCTCAAATACATGAAAATATTTTCTTTTTTTTTTTTTAAAGATTTTATTTATTCATTTGCCACAGAGAGAGAGATTACAAGTAGGCAGAGAGGCAGACAGAGAGAGAGGAGGAAGCAGGCTCCCTGCCGAGCAGAGAGCCCGATGCGGGCCTCGATCCCAGGACCCTGGGATCATGACCTGAGCCGAAGGCAGCGGCTTTAACCCACTGAGCCACCCAGGTGCCCACATGAAAATATTTTCAATCGGCCTTTCTGAAAAACACCAACTAATGAACCACATTTTCTTTTCCTTCATTTATCTATGTTAGCAGAGTCAATGTAAACCTTCCTGAAATAGAAACCAGCAAATTTCTTAAAACATTTTTTGATGAGTGGTCCTCTGCATTTTCCCTTTCCTATTCTTTTCCATACCTCTCCCAGAAAAATAAAAGAATTAATCAAAATTCTTCACTGTTTGATTATGTTTTGGTGTGTGTGTGTGTGTGTGTGTGTGTTTAAGCTACCTTCCCCAGTTGGGGTTATTTCCATAACCAACCAAAAATAACTACATTGGGGCACCTGGGTGGCTCAGTCAGTTAAGCGTCTGCCTTTGGCTCCGGTCATGATCTGGGGTCCTGGGATCAAGTCCTGCATGGGGCTCCTTGCTCGGCAGGGGTCCCACTTCTCCCTCTGCCTGCCACTCCCCTGCTTGAGCTCTCAATCTCTCTGTCCAATAAATCCAAAAATCTTTTAAAAAATAACTATATTGCCTATATTAATAAAAACTTGGAAAAAAGATGCCTGATCCATTTTAGTCATCTATTCACAGGGCATAAACAACATTCAAAGAAGTGAATCATGGTCATGAGGGGATCAGAAAAACTAGCAATTTCAAATGCAGGATTTATTACATGTTTCCGTTTGTTTAATCATCCCTCCAGGACTCATGTTGGCCAGATTCGATTTAGCCCATGGAAGCATTTGTGGAGCATCACGAGCAAAGACTCTAAGAAACACACTGGGGTAAAGTGAAAGCCCCAGCCTCGGACAATAGACCAGCCCAGGCCTGCAACAGAAAGCTCAGAAAAGGACATAATGCAAAATTCCTGTCCTCAAATCCCAGCGCAGGTAGAGGGGCGGGTGCATAGACTGCAGTGCAGGTGCCCAATAAGAAAGATTACATAAGGATGACACAGAACAAATTTCAGGACCCGTGCCTCCAATTTAGGCCTGGAGAACAGGCCTTTGCTGAGTAGCAGAACTGGTAGGGGAAAGTGCTTCTGGATGCTGATTGGAGCCTTTTGAGGTGTAGATAAATTCCTGGGGTCCCCTTTGGGGAGACCTGCACTCTGGGCAGCCTGCTGACCGAGACAGCTGACGTGAGCACAGCTGTATGCAGAAGGAGGATGCCAGCAAGTCTAGGCCTGTATCTTTGGAAAGAAAACATCACACAGAGAGTCTGGGGAGCTTTTACTAAGCAACAGATTCCCAGGTATCAGGATGATATGAAAGCCAAACTTCATTTCAAGTCTGTAAGAAACCTTACCTAGGACTTTTCTCTCCTGAACAACTGCATCTCTGAGAGATCCTCACAAAGCCATTTATTTCAGAAAAGATTCCAAAAATATTCCAGTTCTCTGGAAAAGGTCTGGAAAAGTCCTTGATTAAAATTTGGGATTTAGATGGTGATGGGATGCAGCTTAAAGAAAGCCTCAGAGATCCTCGGGGTTGATCAGATGTGGCCATATGGAGAAAGTGATTTTAGGAATTTTATTTTGAGTGTGTTGCAAACTGGCAGGGAGAGATGAAGACAGTGCGGTTGTCCATAGCAGGCATGGGCTGGAATGCTCAAACAGCAGGCAAGTCCACTTCACCCACAAATCTGGAAGGAAGCAGTTCCGTTTAGAGTCAGCCTTTGTCTTGAGAACCTTCAACGCTCAGGTCAGATTAGGGGTCCCAGGTGGTTCTGGGTAGAACCAAATTTCCTTTCTGCAGCAGTCTGCCCTATTTCAGAAATCCAGGGTCTCTCAGAGATATAATTGTTCAGGAAAGACAATTGCCTCCTAGAGATTCCTGGGATTAGAACATTTGGTTAATGAGCCTCAATCTTTCCATTCATATTTGGATGAGAACTAGGTTTGTCAGAAAGCTAGTGATCTGAAGCTAAAGAACAAAAAGAATGATCTGCAATATTCATAGAAGGATACAGGCGGGGGAAGGGAAGCATGTGGCAAAGAAAAGCATCTGAAATGATAGATAAAATACAGATAGAATATTAGGATTTTCTCTACTCTTACATTGAAGGCAAGCAATTAGAAACAAAAGGTAGATTTTCTAGTCCTTTCTACTCATATATTGTCAAAACATGTAATAAAAAATGTATATGTTCTCTGTCACAGATGTCAGAGAGGACCAACGCCCACATGTTAGATCTGAATAAAGAAGAAATGCTGCCCCTGTAAGTAGATGGGGAAGAGCAAAGAAGAAAAGGTCAACGGCGGGCAGAATGGGTGACTTTCCCGGAAGGGCAGATTTGTAATGGCCCATAATCCAAGGTGGTGGATACAGAGTAAAGGAGCTTAATTCCAAGGGGCCAACATTTAGGGAGCACCTCCTCAGCGCAAGGGCTGGAGACTATGGAAAAACAGAGATAAATAGGATGCAACTCCTCCCTTCTGGGGTTCACTGCCATCTAATGGGAACCAGATTGGAATGGGAATAAGATATGATTAAACCCGGTCTTTAGTGAACAGATGTTAAGGATAGGAAACCATTTATTCGGGAGAAGGATAGCACTCTGTTTGAATGCACACCAAAGGCAGTAGCTCTCAGCCCTGGCCAGTCTGCCACATGGATACAGCCTGTGGTTTGAGGGGTCCCCAATTAAAAATCTCAAATCACAACCCCTTTTTGACCCTTGGAAACCTACAGTGCAGTGCTTCGCACCTCTGAAGCTTTTCAGGATCTCGAGCCAAGTATAATGCCTAAGACTACAGGCTCTGAGGCAAAGACTTCCTTGACTCAAATTGTGGTTCCACACTCTACCGACTGTGTGGCCTTGGGCAAGCTTCTTAACCTCTCTGTGCCCAGGTTATCTTACTTGTAAAGTAGATACCTTCACCATGATGTTGTTGTGAGCCAATAGCTATCGAGCCTTTAGAAGAATGTCTGGCACTTGGTAAACAAAGAAAAAAATATTTGCTACTTTTATTCTAGAAGCCCTGATTAGGAAGTCCTTATTAATCATTATCAGCCAATACCCTAACAGGACTGAGTAAGAAGAGATGGAGGTTTAGGAGGGCGGGAGTGGAAGGAAATGGAGTGAGGGAGTCATAGGCATAACCAAAGACAAACAGCAGGCTGTTCCCAAGGCTACCAGACTACCTCTCCCAAGGGGCCAGAATGTGCTTCCAGTCTGAGACTAGATATGCGAGGCAAGACTATTGCAGGGGCCAAAAATGAAAGGAGGCACTTGTTCTCATGCGGTGCATTCACAAGTCTTCCCAGAAGCCTCTCTTGCCCCATCCTAGTTCTGGATCTGCTTACTGTTCCTACTGCTTTCCTCCTGGGGCCAGTTTCTTGGGTTTCCCTGTCATTGTCTTTGATGGGACAGGAAAGGACATGGACCAACATTCAGAAATGAAGAAGAGTTAGCCAGCCAGGTACTCACCAAATATAAAACCACCTCCAACAAAAGATCCCAAGAGGGATGCTCATCCCCGTCATGGCTGCTCTCACCAGTGAGCCAGTCTACAAGCAGAGCCTAAGCCCGGTGCCCAGCCCCACTGGCTGCACCCCCTGCTACAAGAGCTGCCCATGGAAGGGGAGAGGGGGTTGGAGGTAGGGAGGGATGGCTAGGCTGGCAGCAGAGGGAGGAAAACCTGGCTGGCTACCCAGGCTGCTGAGTCTCTTGGGATGGTTCACGCTGACCTTATTTAATCCTGAAGAAGCATTTTCCCCATGTTTATGCTTAGAAAAGCTGGAACAATAGCTTTAAGCTTATAACCAACCAAGAACCCATTTTATCAGAGAACACTGCTTCTGTCCTGAAAAGGCCACTCGCCTGGAAGCTATCTGAAATCCCGAGGCACCCCCTAGTGGTAAAGGCTCGTGCCCTGACTGAGGAGAGCGCTCAACGCCTGCTGTGCCAGATCCTGAGAGAAAATGGGAAGAATGTGTAGAAATGTACCTTCTCTCCTCCCCAGTGAGAATGGGCATGCTGAACGCCTCCTTTATAAAAGGATGTGTGGCCTCATCTCTGCCAGACAATATGGGGGAAGGACGGGATGCTTGGCAGGCAAAGAGACCACACTGAATGTACTGCTTGCTTTCTCCCTGTCAAGCCGCCTTAAGCAGTTTCTGGGTCAGGGTGGTGGGCACGACCTCAAGAGATGTTGGGATTTCGATTCCTTGCCTGTTTGGCAATGGACTGGAATATCTCTAAAGATGGGATGAGGCTTCATCCTTTCCCTTTCTCTTGGTCCACACGTTAGTCAAGGGACTGGAAGGAAAGCCTTAGGGCTGGCTCCGTGGATTGACCCTCGGCCCTTGGCTTCCATGCTGAGAAGAGTTATAGATTTTACTCATATTTATACATGAGAGTAATTAACATATATTGGTCACTTGAGGGAGTTTGCATGAGACTTAAACACTTGGACTCTGGAGCCAGAATGCACAGAATCAAACCCTATCTTTATCAGTTACCAGCTTCGTGACCTTAGGAAAATTACCTAACCTCTCTGTGCTTCCATTTTCTAATCTATATACAGGGATAATAACAGAAACTACTTAATGGGGTTACCCAGAGAATTAAATGAGTTAACGTACGTAAAACCCTTAGAATAGAATCCTATACATTATAAGTGCTAAGTGTTAATTATTATTGTTGTTCTTGTTGTGCTACATGCTAGGCATATAAATTATTATTATTATTACTATGCATTATTACATATATCACCTTCTTTTTTTTTTTAAAGATTTTATTTATTTATATGACAGAGAGAGATTACAAGTAGGCAGAGAG